>VZRH01003632.1:913427-967309 GCA_013397555.1 Urocynchramus pylzowi
GAAAAAGTATATATAAAAGTTTATATAAACTTTTTCATATCAGTGGCAGGGCAAGGTAGCCACAAGACCATGGTCCTCATCCAGGCATTGGGAATGTGGAGCTAGTGAAGCTGAAAAGCCAGATGACAGTTTGCTGATTTTTTCCTTAATATTTTTCCCTTGAAGAGACAATTTTAATTATTATCTAATTTTACTGAAGTTTAGAGGTTGACAGGAAAAATAAAAAACCTTTTTTTTTTTTTTCTTGGATTAAAGTGTGTTTTCAAAGGGTGCTCCCTGAGCATTGTATTAAAAAAAAATGACATTCTGTGTTCTTTTTTCCTTTATGTCTGATCCTCCTCACATTAAAAATTTAAGACATTACTCGTAAATCTGAGGTATCTGTTTATTTTTTATAGATCTTGAAATATTTTTCCTTTTAATTTTTCACTATACTTGAGAATGACCTTTAGGAGTCTGTGTAAAAAAAAAAACGTTTCTTGCCTTCACTCCTATGGCTGTCTAACCAAATACTTCTCAAAGTATCTTGAAAAGATAAGGAGAGATGGTTCTTCTCTTATCAAGATTTTACTGACCATCAGTCACTACCTGTTAAGGGCATATTTTATCCAAATTTTCTATTCAATTGGCTTACAGAACTATGCTGAAATAGTTACAAGATGATGAAGAGGAGCTTAAAAATCCTGCAGTGCAAGCCAGGTAAGCAGCTAAATGCTCCTTTTTCTTTGTTTTCCAGATAAGCCTGAGTTAAAGGCAGCTTTACTTTACCCCTCGGGAATGTTGTGCTCAAAGCAACCCCCGCTAGTCCACGAGTCATTGTGGAACAATTCACAATATTTCCTTATCCAGGCTGCACTCATCCATAACCCAGTATGGGACCCGTGTGTGGGGATTAGATATTAGGAAGAAATTCTTTATGGTAAGGGTGGTGAAACATTGGAACAGGCTGCCCAGAGAAATTGTGGCTGTCCCATCCCTGGAAATGTTCAAGGCCAGGTTGGACAGAGCTCTGGGCCCACCTGAGTGGAAGATGTCCCTGCCCATGGCAGGGGGTTTGGAATTAGATGATCATTAAGGACTCTTCCAGCACAAACCATTCTGTGATTATAAGTCTATGATATTTGTTTCTTTCAAATTACTATTAGGCTGTCCTAATACACAGATACAAATTAAATCTTCAGCTGAATCACTCATGTTGAAAACAATCTTTTTCAGCTCTCTAGGGAAAAAAAATTATAGTCATGAACAGTTTTCATCCCATGGCTGCAAGAAACATAGGATAGAACATCTGAACCCTGCAATTTTTAAATTAAAAATTAAATTTAAATTAAATTGCTATAATGCTATTTAAGTTGAGCCAATGGCTGTGGAACTCACTGCTGTTGGGAACTTTTGCAATGAGAGCTATAGGTTTTTGATTGCATATTGATTCTGGTCTGCCCAGATATTTTCAGAGCTTTACTTTTTCCCCAAATGCAGACATGTACATTACAGTACTTAGTGATGTTTCTGTTGGAATTGAATTTGAAGATCTCTGACTGCCACACATTAATTTTATTTAATTGGAAAAAAGTTTACTTTTCCTCAGGCTGGACTGGGACTGAAACATTTTGGCCCTTGGTATTTGCTACCAAAACCTCTTGCAAGTAGTTTAATGGCAGCATTGTGATAGAGCCAAGCCTGTCTTTAACACTCCTTCCTGCAATTTTATAAAGTTTGGGCCAGACCTTCAATTGCAGAATTCTAGCAATGGAAGCAAATAGCAGCAGCTGAAGAGCTGGCCTGTCAAAAATAAATCCTAGGATTTTTGCAGCAGTTTTAAATATCACTTTGCCTATGTTGGAGGAGATCCTCAATATTGCTGTTGTTGCCTTGTTATTGTTATTGTTATATGAGTTGCATACTAAGGGAAAGATGTACTTTTGTATTCAAGCTTTTATTTTTGGGACTGTCCTTTTGGCTTTATTAGATTTAAACAGTGCTACTTCCATTTATGATGCTGTGCATTGTTCATCTGTCAGCATAAGATGTAGGAGCAGATGAAAGGCAAGGAGCCATATATGTACATCAAGAGTAGCCTGGGCACATGTGTAAATTCCTTGTCATTGTGTTTGAGAACACAAAAGGAGAGTGAAGCTGCTGAGGAAGCAGTTGTGCTGAACGTGCATGGCCCATGTGCATCACATACTGTCCTGGAACAACGCTTGTGCTTTGTGGATGTGGGTGTTCTCAGCAGTGCAGAGAGGGCAGAATGCATGCAGTTAATATAATGTTTGTGTAGATCTTTTCTGGCTATTCTCCCAGTTCTGTGATTGAAAGTCCTGGTCCAAGTCCTGCTGAAATAATTAAAACTTTCTTTCATTTACTTCTTCAGGGCGGGGCCCCACCTATGCATTAATTCAGCTGCACTTTCACGTAGGGCCCAGAATTACTGCTGAAGTAAGTGACAAGCCCTCCCTGCCTTTAGCAAAATATGCCTTGGCATCATGTGTATTATGAGATGTTAAATGTTTTAACAACTGAAGCATCTGTGTTGTGTTGAGCTCTGAGGTAGCATCCAAAAGGATCACAAGATACCAATCTGATTACATTCCTCACATTGGTATGACAATGGTCTTTCCACATATTGTTTCCATCACTGCTGCAGTCATACCACCAGAGTGTCTTAATGCTCTGCCAGTTTATATTCTTGAGAAATTTTTGTCACAAGAATAGATTTTTCCACACTCTTCAGTATTTTTCCTAAGTTAATAACCCACTTTGGGCCAAATTTGGAAAATTTAGCCCAAGGGCTCTGGTTTGTTTTCTGATTTCTGTTTATTTATTTTCTAATTCATAGAAATGAAAAATGCCAAGGGAATTGCTGAACATGATAGTCTAAAACAGTTAATTTATAAAGCACTTTTACTTTTTATTCCCTTTTACCTCCAGGAAAGTCATCTCTGCTCCAGTATTCTCTTGCCTTGTAAAATGAGAATAGTAATACTTTTGTATTTCCCTGACCAAAGTGTTTTTGGGATCACATTGAACTGGACATTCCCACTGATGAAAACAAATGCCTTTGTGGCGGTCAGTGAAATTGTTGGTTTGAGCTGGGGTTCAAAATCTCTTGCCGAGTCATCTTCAGTTTCTGATGAGTGGTGAGGTGAGCACTTATGAGGGGAAGTAAGAGAATTTAGGCCATGTAGCTCTTCCTGATATCAGTGGAAACAAATACCTAAACCCTCACACTTCAGTATTTGGAGTGCTTTACATTTTGACAGCTTGACAACTTTCTAACATTATCACGTTACAGTCCAAATCCCCTAGACCTCTGCTCACTCTTTACACAGGCAAATCTCTTTGGTGCTTTAATAATGGCTTCTTCAGTACAGGTCTGGAAAACTACAGAAAAAGGAAAAGAAAGGATTGATAGGCAATTTACTTAATGAAAGGTAAAAGCAAGCATAGCACAGTACACAGCTGAGTTTAACCTCAGCCAAATCCATGTTTGTTTTTTACTATGAACATTTTAACCATAAACAATAAAACTTTTCTCCGTTATTGTGAAAATCTAGAAGTTGCTGTGTGATTGTTGTTTCCCTGTTTTTGACAGGTATTCAAGTTAAACGACAGGATTATATGGGGTGGGGGGTGGGTGATTTTCTATAACTGCCAGATGACAGGCAGTCTACAGGCACATCTTCTGTTATTTGTTTATAGGTGGATCATTTGCAATGAAATTTACTTAAGAGACCAATTTAAGCATCAGGTTGCATTCTACAGTTCAGCAATTTCACATTGTAAGTATCAGAAGAGCTCTCAAAGTAATGCTATCTGGATCTGCAATTTTCTACTGTTCATTCCTTTTTTTTCCCCTAGACCTTCTCTTGCTGTCTCCTCTGTCTGTGATAATTCTGGAGATATCCTCAGAGTGGGGAGCCCTGGCCTGTGTAGTTTTCCCAAGCCCTAACACACGCCTGCTCTTCATGCGTGACAGCTGAAAATCATCCTAAGTGAAAACTGCTCTGTGCTCCTCTGGCTGCAGCATGGGAGAGGATATGTTGACAGTGCAGAGCACTGTGCATGATAGATGTGGAAGAGTATCATTAAAGGACTTGAAGGGTGTTTATTGCCTATCCCAAAATGTTTTAGTGCTTTCAGGCTGTAGCCGTCACTCTGGCATGGCAGCACTGAAAACTGCGGTTCCTGCAGCCCGACCCTAACTGTGGTGCCAGGTGTTCTGAAGGGATACTGTCCTGTCAGCACCACAGATGAGTAATTACACAGAAAACTTTTGTTTCTGTATGTTTAAAAATAATCCATTTTTCACCTTATGTTAATAATTTTACATGCAGCAAACAGCATTTAATCAGTTCTTTCCATTCTATATTTAGTTTCCGTAATAGTACGTTCCAAGTTGGAGAATTTATTTGATGCGACTCATTCTTTATTAGTATTATTTAATTTATTTATTAACTGCTGGCAGTGCACTCAATAGGACCAGATTGACAAATTTTTCTTCTAGTTTCTTCTGAAAATAATGAATGATTTTGTAGATGTGTAGTTGTGTAGTCTGTGGTTAGGGTAGCTGAAAACTGACAAGTTTTTTGAGTTAGATATTCTAACTCTAGAACTGCATAATAAATAATGCATAAGTTAACAGGCAGTTGGTGTAAGGAGTTGGGAGGGGAACCAAAAACCTAAAGGAATTGGTGTATTTGAATGCAGCTTAATTCCTACATTGTTACTGAATTTTGTCTGTGTGTGTCATGTATCTGAAAGAAGCAAGGTTGTAAGGCAAAAGTTGTGTGCTCAATCAGTTCTTTGGTGCTGGCTGCTTTAGCTCCTCTCTCAGATGTGTGCTACCTTTGTTAAAGTTGTGGAAGTGGTGAGCTTACAGCAGCCTTCCTCTGGAGAAGTGAACAGTGGGACATCCATTTTTATGTGTATTCCGTGCTTCTTTGGAGCAAATTGTGCGGGCGAATTCCACCATTAATGGTGTGTAACATCATTAATGGCTTAGGCCAGAGGCATCTTAAATTGTGCTGGCATTAGTCAGGATAATTTAAAGCACTCATACAAGCTGTTGCTATTTGAATGTGTCCCTAAAATGTATGATAAATGCATTGACAGATTTTGGACCCGAAGACTTCACATAAAAGGCGGATGGAGAAGGATCAGGGGGCGAAAACAACAACTTCTAAACTATGAAGTGATAATGAAAAGTAGACTGGCCAGCATACTGATATTTCCTTTAGGAGACTCAGGAAGCTGTTTTTTGGCTCTTGTATTTTATAAAGCTCTACCTCTAATCTCCTAGCTGGTTTTTATTACTGAAATGTAATATTGCAGTTCTGTTTCTCCCCACTGCTCTGGGGATCTTTATTCCTACTCATATATGCTGTCTGAAGGAAAGATTGTTCTCTTGTTCTGCAGATGAAGTCTGAACTGGCAAAAGAAATGTGTTGGTTCTTTCTTCCATGGAAGGAGACAACATCTGGAAGACAATCTTTAAATAGCATTAATTACATCCCTTGATTTTCCCTTTCATAGGGGGAACATGAAAGGTATGTGAAGCTATATTTACTGTTGCTAGAACTAACAATGATGAGGTGAGCTTCTAGTTTGTATCAGTTCCTTTCTAGCACTTGTATCCCAAATCATTGTTCATAATTTCCAACCATTTCTTTCCTGAAAAAACCAAGAATCATTCTGCCACTGATCTTGTCTTTGAATTGCATTGATTAGGATAAATTATGGAATAAATCACAAATTATGGACTAGGTGAAAATTCTGGATGAACCTAGTGATGTTGTGCCAATATAACAGAGATAAACAGGATCTTTAAGAAGTGCTCGAAAGCAATTCAGTTCTAACCCCTGAAACCCAGCCTAGAAGAAAAATCTGATTTGACTTGCACTTTTCACAGTTCTATTTAAAAAAATTAGGTTATTAAGGCCTGAAAGAGTCCTCAGCCTGACACATCACTGTGAAAATTCTTTCATTGAAAATACATTTTTTCTCAGAAAAGGTGTCAAAAATGTTTTAAAAACTCACAAAACCCCCTTTCTTTCAGAAATAAAGCTTCAAGGCTCCAAAACATTTGAGCACTTCCATTTCTGTAGGCGCAGGGGAGTTCTACCCCATATATAAAAATACATAAGCACATGCTTAACTTTTAGCAGGTATTAAGTCCCATTCATTACATTAGGACTTAAGCATATACTCACATCTCTGAGAAGTAGGTTGTTAGCTTCCAAGCTGAAAGTTTCATAAGGTGTTGAAGGTGGTCCAGCGCTCACTGACCAACAGATCCAAATGCTGCCAGTGCAGCAAGCCAGAGAGAGGCTTGGTTTAATCGGATTCTGTTTTACAATAAATAAATTATAACAAACTCGACAGAAGCCTCTGGGCTGGGTCCAGCCCTGAGGCCAGACTGAAATTTCTCATGTAGCAGGTAATCAGTAAGATGAGAAACCAGCTGCAGGAGAAGGGCCTCTCTATGAAACAAGGAGGTACTCTGAGAGCCAAGTCTTGTCCCAGTAATCTTTCCAGTAACACTACAGAGATCCATGCTCTTCATTATCTGGTCTTCAAAGGAGTTGAATTAATTGGAAAGGAAACTGATGGTATTATTGGGGCAGGCCACCCAAGTTGGTTGGTTGTATGAATGAAGAATGGGTCATTAGATTTGTCCCTTACTTTTCTAAACATTTCAGTGTAAGCAAAGCTTGTAGGTAATTTCAAATTAAGGTTATTTGGTTAGAGGAAAAGGATTACCAGACTGGCATTATCCCCTTCAGAGTATTTAAACTGAGCAATGTGATGACATTTCAAAACCATCTGGGACTATTTTTTTTTTATTATAGTCTCCAAAATGACCCATTTTACTTAAAAACAATGAGGCTGGTGTTTCCTTGTCCTTTGTGATAATGTTTTTCAAGCAGTTGTCTCTAGGGTTTGGTACAGGCTTTGGCTAATAGCTCAAAATACCCAGTCACTGGATTGATTGATGTACGTAGCTGATTGTATATGTCAGTCTGCCATTTACCCTTTATTTTACAGACTTCTTTCCAAAAATCATATTGGAAGTGCCTGAGTGCTGTAGAGGGGTTTAGAATGCTTTGAGTGCAACTCGAGTAGGTTTTGTGAAATACATGATGACTTGTACCGTACATGCGGATTGATGTTTCCAGTTAGTTTTCCCAGTGACAGGTCTGGTGGGATCTGTTGTGTCTCTGAGAGTAGCTAGCCTCAGTCAGTAGGTAAGAGAGAGATACTCCACTGGAGAGCAATTCTTCTACCCTGCCTGCATCCCCAATATTCTCTACCTACTGAACCAAATTACAAGGTTAGATGACTTTATGCCTACTTTTCCATCCTCTAGAGTTCACCGAGGTAGATTTTATTTTTACAGAATCATCCCCAGTGGATGCATGGGAAGGTTATTTGTAGGGGTTTTTTTTAAGCTTTGAAGTTTGGATTTTGCAAGCAAAACACTTATTTTAATGAATATTTTTTAGAACTGAGTTCCTAACTTTTAGGAATAACCAAATAATATTTAGTAACGTGCTTAATAAGCAAAAAATCACCAACTCTCTGAAAATTAGCTGAATTCCCTTTTGTTTTGTAGGGTTTTTTTTTTTTTTATTATTTTTTATTTTTGGTCTTTGTAGTAAATGTGATGTTTTATAAAGTACTGCAGAGGAGAGGTTGCAGTCCAAAAATGTGGACCCTTTTGGGCAGCAAGAAATGGTTGGGGACCAGAAATGCTGGTTTACATTCTGGAACTAGATGAGCACAGTGGTCTCTATAGAATCACAGAGCCCATAGAGATCTCTATGGAATCATAAAGGTCTGAAAAGAACTCCAAGGTCATCAAGTCCAACCTTTGAGCCAACACCACTATGTCCACTAAACCACAGCACTGAGTGCCACATCAGCTTTTTCTTGCATGCTTCCAGGGATGGTCACTCCACCACCTCCCTGGGTGGCCTGTTCCAATGACTAACAACCCTTTCCATGAAGAAATTCTCCCTGATATCCAGCCTGAACCTCTCCTGGCAGCAGCTTGAGGTCACTTCTTCCTGTCCTGTCAGTTGTTTCCTGGGAGAAGGATATAGAGAAGGTGGTATTTCAATGTCACCAGGGGAAGAGATGCTTAAAAGAAGTGTGGCAGTCACAAATCATATTATAAAGATGGGTTCAGCTCACAGTCCTGCCATTTTCTCCTGTGCAGCCTTTCAGCTTCCTCTTTAATAAAATTGAGCGGTTGCTACTTATCTATTTCTAGCAAAGGGGAATAAGTAGAGTTGATTGAAATTGCTTCCTTTATAGTTGGCTGTGTGAGAGAAAATGGATTTTCTTGACCAAATGGAATTTCCACTGAAAGTCTACCTTCTGTGAAAATGTTTGATCTTTTTGCTTTAGTTGAGTGCCCCATCTCACACTCTTTCCCTTGGGTTTCTAAGTGGAAAGTCATCATTTTCTGGGCTTGCAGAACTATAGGCAAGTAATAGTAATAATAAAAATGCTGGTTAGATCTTTTTGGGAGAGCTTTTTTCATAATACTCAAAGTATAATTACTAGAAAGAGATGGATTATAGCTAGAGGTAATTTGATGCCCTCTTCTGAGATGGGAGTGAGTAGTAGAACCTTCTGCTGTTTTTTTAGTAGAAAGTTGTGCAGTACATCCCAGGTCCACTTCCATTTTTTTTTTTTTTTAAGCATACTAGTGGCTGCTGGCAGCTGCAGCTTGCTCTTAGCAAATTGTCTGTGAAAAATTGCTCACAGCTAGTCCCTAAGAAGCTCTACTGAATGTCTCTAAGCTTGAACTGATGTATTCAATTCAGGTGGATTGTCCAGCAGAAACCTGAGTGCACTATGCAGCCTGGTCTATAAATTCAATTTCTTCTTCACAGCATAATAGCACTACAGCTTTTCAAAAAGGAGTTGGGACAGAGAATAAAGATACCTCTGGACAAGATATGTCTCAAGAATTTTACCAGTCTATCCTGAACATCTGAGTCTAAGCAAAATAACTGGCATGGAACATATCAGGCTTAAATATCCATTTTGAAAAAAAATCCATGAGCAACTGAAAACAGATAAAAAGAATTCTTTGGCAGCCATAACAGTAGATACAGCTACCACTTAAAGCACAAATATTTCCAAATTTTAAGTGCTTATATCACAGAGATTACCATATCATCACAGGCTGCCATTTGTCCTCTTATCAATGTAATGTGAAATCCCAGTGAGCGTAAATAGAGATTAATCTTGTGGATACTTGGCGCACCAGCCCGGTAGTGTCCGTCTGTCAGAAAACATGCTCAGCACAGCCACCACACAGCCTCACTGAGGCTTTTAAATGCCTGTGGGGTCAGCTCCAACGCCTGGCCTTCTCCAGTCACAAACATTTCAGCACTCGCTGAGCACTGGATTTGTCTCCATTACGCTTGGAGCAACGCTCCCTTGCACAGGAAGCAATAATCCAAGAGCAGTTTTCTACTGCTATTACTAACAGGAGCTCATGCGTGATAATTAGGCCTCTCAAATGTATTTTGGAGAGTGTATTTTCTTTTTCTAGCCAGTTTTCATTTTTTCCTATTCTATTTGGTAACTTCTGAAAATATCTTGCTGCTTAAAAGAACAGTTTTTAAACCAAATCCTTTGTGATTAGTAATGCACAGCTAAAGACATTTTGAGCATTAAACACCCCTGTATGTAAAATCCCTGGAGTTTTGCTAAAGTATGGCTTAAAATTACAATGAAATTACAGAGCTGGAAGAAGAATCATAGCTGCATAGAAGAAAGCTAATATAATTCTTTACATGTCTGTTTAATAAAGAATCTTTCATTTCTCAGTTTAAAAAATAAGAGTACAGGTTCATTAAATTTGGTGCCATAATATGTGCTCCATTTACTGAAGGAAAACGTGAAGTCAATACCCAAGCCTGCAGCATGTTCAGAAAACAAAATAATTAAATTGATATTGTTTCCTTTTTGACAGGGTCTCCCATGGGAAGGGATATTACTTGGCTGTAGCAGTAATGGCTCTCTATCTAGGCAAAGAACTATTATGTTAAATTAAAACCTCTCTCTATTTATCAAACAGCCAAAACTAATAAACATAGTGATGGCATTAAGACTAAAGTGCTACTAGACTATTACTTCCTTCACCAGAGTATCATTTATAATTCAATTTAGGCAAAGAGTCTGCTCCTCAGGGATGCAGAGATTTGGTATTGACACAAGAGGCCTTTACTATTTGGGCACAGGAATCTTATTGTCTTGTAGTTACTGTGATTGGAAACAGTTTTAACTGGAAAAACAACCCTACAAAATAATTTCAGAAATTTTTAAGAAATTTATTATTGAAAAGAACCTGTAAAGTACTGGTTATAACAAGTAATGCTAATTGGAAGGTGTATCTATAAAATAAAGGAGTTAAAAAAAAAAAAAAAAAAAGCAAAACATGAACCTGAGCAGCTCTTGGGGTCTTTGGTTTTTTTCTTTCATTTAACTACTAATTTTTTTTTCTTTTTTTAGCTAGGGTTTTTAGCACTAGAAACTTTTTGTGTCCTTCAGTATAGTATTTTGCTTAGTGCAGACCAGATTCTCCAATTTTGAATTTATAAGGAAATCCCTCAAATTGATTTACTTGGATTCTATGGAGCAGATACCTATCTGCCTACTCATGGCAGGCAGATAGAAGTACAAGATACCATTCAAAATTCATGCAACAGGTTGTATGATAGAAAGCCTTAAAAAGGCAGAGCAAAATTTGAATTTGCAGCCATTTTGAAACATCAAACAGTGTATTTTTAAAAAATCCTGCCATGAAGTTAAGGCAGTTTCTTTGGAAGACTGCCAGACACCCCAGTAATGTCTATATATAATACACCCATGCATAAGAAAAACAAGAAATAGAAAATCTGATACATCAACCACTGCCAGCCAGTAATGACCAGTGGAATTCAGCTAACGTAGACAATTTAATTTCAATGCCTAGTGGGAATTTGATTAAAGCAATTAGAGAAAATTCTGAACATAGTCCAAATCATGCGTGTCTCTATTTCATTTTATTTTCTTTAAGAGCCGTCAGCATTCTTGGCCTCTGAAAATATAGGTAGTAAGTCTCCTGAAAACTTTTAAGCAGGGTTATAACTTTGTTCACATAATGGTGACATTGAAGTGAGTGAGGCTACTTGCAAAAGGGAAATTATATATGTGTTTAAGCGTTTGCAGGGTCTCATGCTAAGTGCTTGGAACAGAAAGTTCTTCCATAGCCTGCCCAAACCCCAACCCTAAATACAGCTGTTCCTTGCCATCTAAGTGTGGAGGCAAAAACTGATCAGCCTTGAGGAACAGAGAAATTCAGGGGCACAGTTGCAGACCCTGGGTTCAGGGTGAAGTAGATAGGGCTGAGAGACTCCAGTCAGCAGGGAAATTTAGTGATTTCTTAGGAACAATCTGCTTTTGAGTGTCTGATTGTTATTATGATATAGGTGGAAATTAAGGGGAATAAACCTCTTGTAAACATATATGGGGCTGCAGCCACGGCTATGACATCACAGGCAGCCAATGGAGTAACTAACTCCATTTTGGTCCATCAACTTCCACAGCCATTTAAAAATTTTTTATTATTCTACCACATGAGTCTGGACTGCAGCCACTCACCATAAGACAGACTGGACTAATAAATCTTTGGCACATATAACCACCATGTTTAATATAAAACAACCCCTACACTTTTTTTAATATGATTTATAAAACAGAACACGAAGCTACCTACACGGTCTTTTCTAGCTACAGCAGATACTGTTATTTATTGCACATTTAATTACTAACAGCAATTCAGTCATGCTACCTGACCTTAAGGCCTTTTGATTACCTGATCCAACATATTTCACATGATAAAAATGTCAGGCTCAGAGAAACCCACCAGTCTGGTTTTCTGTGAAATCTAATTATAAGCAGCAATGTTAGAAAAAGGTTACCAGTTTAAATAGTCAAGGCAGTTATTCATGTTTGGTAAGAGTTAGTTTTGACTGAAATGATAGCCAAGAGGGCACCATGCAGCCTGGTGGGATGCTATGAACTGTGCAGCCTCATCTCACCCACACTCATTTTGGCTGCTCAGCTTGAACTTGGGAAGCTCAGCTGGGACCCTGGGAACAGAGTGCCACGGGATAAGTACATCCCTCTCCCTCGACAGCCTCCATCTCCAGCCTCTGCAGAGCCAGGAGTTGGGCTTGATGATCCTCACGGGTCCATTCCAACTCAGGATATTCTATGATTCTCTGATTATGGGAAAGAGGAGCCAGTGAATCCATTTGTGGGAAAGGGCTCAGCCCTTCCCTTAACTCCATGGTGCCTTAAAAGCTCTGTTAAACTGTAGATGTTGAGATGGGAATTGGCACGAGCTGCATTAGGACAGACTCTGTGGATGGCTGGGGAAACTGATAGGGTGAAACCTCATTGATACTGTGAGTTTAGGAATTTGTCCCAGTCTAAGAACTTTGGAATGCTTTCCTGTGCCTTGCACCTTTGTCTTGCCCCATTTTTGTATTTCAGTCAAAGTGGAAAGGCTCAAAGCACAGTGGAAGGAAGGAAGGAAGGAGCATCAGCTTGTGGGAAACACTCCTACACTCCAGTGACAATAATAATAACAAGAGTAATGACAGTTTCTCCAATTTTTATGGTGAGTAAGAGCTTTAGCAGGAAGCATGGATAATACTGTGTCTGTACAAGGCAGGTCTTGCATTAAAAAGTTAAAAGATAAAGAATCTTGGAAAAAGATAAATAATTTCCTGAGAGTGTTGTTTTAAGCTATGTGACACCATGCCTTAGAATAAAGATGAGAGATATATTTTAGTATCTTCACTGTATGAATTTTCATCTGAACAGAATTTGATTTTGCTGCCTGTTATTTTGTATAAAACTGGAAAGAATAATCACATAATATGATGGGTATTCATTCTATAGTTATAAATCAATACATTATATTTTTTCTCGCAGGAAATGAATAAACACATTTTTTATATACTATAATATGCCACACATTACGAGTCTAAGTATGCCCTAATGTACACAAATACTTTCTGCAGTACTCTAGCTCTTCCCAGTCTTTCTTTTTTGTGGGATAGCAGATGAACCAAGATGACCTCATGCTAGAGCTTTGCTTCTCTGAAAAAATGAAGCTGTCAACAACATAGGAAAAGTCTCATAACCACAGGAAACAAAATGTTCACAGGAGCTGGGCTAAGGCTGTGGAGCTTGCTGCCAGAAAAAATAAGAGTGACCAGCACATGTGCCACTCTAAACACTCAATGCAAGAACCCAAATATTCAGAGTAGCTTTCCCTTGATAGTCCTTTCAAGCATCCTTAGACTAAGTGCTCTTTTGGTTGTAAAACAATGAGAAGCTTAAAAATGTTCAGAGGTTAAAAAAAAAAAATGGCAAGCTCACACATAATTTCCCTGGAAAATGGCTAGACATTACAGCAACAGTCTGATACAATCCTGGGTAAATAGATGGTTGCTAAAAAAAATAAATAAAGCAGATAATTTCTTCCTGTCTGTAGGAGTGGCAGACAGCACTTTGAAACATTTCTAAAGCCATATATGATCTCTCAAGCCCATTATAATTCATTTGTATGTATTATTGTTGCTTATTACCTCTCCAGAAAATATGAATCAAGTGTGCATTGGCCAGTAAACAGTGTGTCTGTAGTAACTTCATGTCACACGTTTCTCCTAAAAAAAGCTGTATAGTGGCATGCACACCTGCAGCTGATGATCTCCTGTACCTTTGATTTTCCATACCTCTGGTATGGTTGTGTGTGAAACCCCACAGCTCCAATTAAGTTTAAACTACAACAACTTAATTGAATTTAATGACCAACAGGAATATTTCTATGTATTTATATTTTATGCTTCATGCCAATCTTCAGTAAAGTTCACTGGAGCACTGACTTATGAAGAAGATGGTCCCTAAAAAAAAGTGTTGAAATAAACATTCAGTTTAAAAGATGCTTTTCCATTTCCCAAACTGGCTTGTGGAAACAGCTGCTAAAAGTATTCAGATAAAGATTGCTGTCATGATCACTGTGTGGTTGATATTAGAGAGTGGAAGAGAGCTAAATCTTCCCAAGAGATGCTTATGCTTGAAATAATCTAAACACAGGAATATCTGATTTCACTCATTCCATCGAGTGTGGAAGACATATGCTGCAAGATGCGCATGGTATTTGGATGTTAGCTTGGGGTTAGCCCAACTCTCCTTCTTCCTGAGTCACATACCAAAATCTTGGTGTGATCAAAAGCCACAGAAGATGCAGACTCTCTGTGGAGGGGAATGGGAGCTCCTGGAGCCATTCATGGACAGTAGCTGACAAAGCTCCCAGCAGACCCATTAATTAATTTATGGGGGAGCAGGTCTAGCTCATGCCAGCCGGGTTGCTGCATCCCCGAGCAGCCCATTGATTTTGGCTTTAGCAGCTGCTGCTGGCTCTTTTCCTTCCATGGCCAGACATTTGAATTCCTCTTCCCTTTCTTGCCAGCACAGTCTTCTGACTGGCCATGTGATTCAGCTGTTGACTTGGGCCAGTGCTTAACCACTTGTGCAGGGCCATTCTTGGTGTGTCTGCAGTTCAAGAAGCGTGCAGGCTACTCCTGTGCAACTGATGATCCTGTTAGGTTTATAACTATTTGTATCTATTTTTATTATTATCATAATTTATTCTATATTATCTATTTCATATTCTATATTATTTAATTATTATATGCTATCTATTATAGATATCCATTTTTATCTATTCTAAGACAGGGATTCAGCCAACAGAATGGTCATGCACTTCATCCTGTCAGGAAAAAGTGAGTGTATTCCTTTCCTAAAACAAACTAATTGTGCTTTTTTGTTACCAACAAGAATATAACTGGAGCTGCACAAATCAATTTTCTTAAGACCAAAGAAAGCTGGCAAGGAACCCTGGAAAGCCAGTTCTGATCTGTGCAAAGCTGACCAAACCCCAGCACTGAAGAACTTGAAGGCAAATGGTACATAATTCTGTGGTAGTCTAGAGCTGGAATGAAAGAAAGAATTGAAGTTTAAAAAAATCAACTCTGACATAAACAGTGTAAAAGCATGACTTTTAAACAAGTAATGTCTCAGTATATTTGCTTATATACATTTTCATTTATCTATTTATATTTTTTTCCATATACACAGACACACACATATTTATATATGTATATATATATATATATATATATATACACACATGGAGAGAGAGAGAGAGACTAATCTAAAATACCTTTGAGGACTGAAAGCTTGCTCACTGGTGGTAGAACCAGACAGGCAGTCTCCAACTGCTGGCTCTACTTAAAATAAGAAATCTTCAAAAGATGCAGTGGTGTGAGGCAGTGCAAAATATCAAGGGAAAAACATAAGTAGACGTGATATGTTTTTCAATTTGCTGGCCAGCAGACTACCTGAGGGGAGATCCCTGCTGAAAGGATCCTAAAATATTTTTCACCCTCCTCCTTTCAGGAGGGGAGGCACAGGGACTTGAGCCGGAGTGAAGCTTTTAAGAGATTCACCTTCATCCTGACCTGCTTTTCCCCCTGGCTTCAGGCAAAAAAACCAGAAGAGTACAAGTGAGCCAGAGCTTGAAATCTGGAGACCCTTAGGCACTGGATAAGCTTGGGATAAACGACTGCTAATGGCACAATTATCATTCGCAGTCACTGGAGATAATCCTTGTTTAACTTTTAAAAGCCTATGCTTTGTGTTGCTCCCCACAAAAAGGGAAAAAAAGTTAATAACTCATCCATTCAGGCCTGTATTGTAAAAACTCCAGTGTGGTTAAGCAATGCTTGCAGAATAAAAATGGTGAGCTAAAGAAAGAAGAGTTATTTAATAGCTGGGGACAAGGTTTCGGCTCCCAAGACTCCCTGTGGTAACACCAAGCCTAGAGGAGAGAAAGTGGTTTTTGACAACAGCAGTCCCTGAAACAGCTTGTGCAAACCAGAAACACAAAAAGAGGATTTAAGATAAAGAGAACAAAGACATCACACAGCTGCACACACACACAAATAAAGTGTTTCCAGCTACTTCAGACCTGGAAATGAAGTGTTCTGTCTCTAAAGGTGTTAAAATGCAGCGTGAAGCAAAAAGGTAATGTGAGGCAAAATTAAATGAAAGGGAGAGGCTTTTCTGAACATTGGCTATAAAATCTGAACACTAAAAATACATTGTTATCTTTTCCAAATATTCATAATTATAAGAATGCAAGCAGCTAATTTTAATGTTAACTTAATAAAGTTAATTTGAATAACCACATTTAAGGACTCCGAATCTCAGCATTATCTGTCAATGTTCGAAGCACAGAGCTTTTATTTTAATGGTGTTTTAAATTAATGTGCCTCTGATGAATTGAAGGTGTAACAATGGCAGATCTGTAGAACTGTGGTAGAGATAAGGGATTATCTGTAAGAGCAAGGTGATAAAGATTTCCGGTCAGGTTCATGCAGACTAAACTGGTGTGACAATTTAACATTGAAACTTTTCACTTTGCATGTTCCAGAGCCTATCCACTCTACTTTGAAAGGTGTAATAGCAGGGTAGAGACATAAAGCACTGGGTTTGCTATGGGCACTGTGGGAATACTAGCAAAGCTCATGCAGCTAATATTGGAATCTAAAGGCACACTTTACCAAAGGATGGCTTTTAAATGGGCACATTCGCTCCGGTTTTGCTGTTACTGGCACCCAGGCTAACTGGGTTAAAACTCAGCTGTATTGGTTCTGTCCACAGGTATTAGAATGAGTACTTTGCTGGCTGCACAGTAACATGTTTGAGATGAGGACAAGCCCTTTCTCTGCATACACACAGGCAGGAATTAGCATCTGTTTCTGTAGTGCACAGCAGGTATGTTTGCGGCACTGTTTCTTTGTCAGATATCTGTTTGTAAATAGGATTCCTTGCATTGTAACAATTTAAAATGTATTAAAAAATCCCAACCACAAAAACAAAGAAATCACCCAAAAAAATCACAGCCCAAACCCAAACAAACTACCAAAAAATAGGATAGTTATAGAAGCTGATAGAAGGGATGAATGTGCTACTCAGTGTTTATCTGCTTACTGTATAGTCATTGTTTTTTTTGGTGAGGACAATTATCCACTACAGTGGAGCTTTATTTAAAGACTTTTAACTCAGATTTCTGGAAACAGAGTGATATATAAGGCTTGGAATCCCTCTCAATGATTTATTGTAATGTAACATTTGCTGCAATAAACTACGCCCTCAATTAGACCTGAGCAACTCCATTAACTTTAATTATATCATGGTTGTAACTGAGAGTATAATTTAGCCCTCTGGGAATAGAATATACAATTAAAGCTCCACAGTGCAGAACAGGCAGGAGAAATTTGCCCTTCAGCTGGAGCTGTCAGGGAAATTATAGGTTGTTTTGGTTATTCTCTCCAACCTTAACCAATCCGATTAATGACACAGTTGCAGTGTGTGGTTTGCAGGGTATGGTGGTTGGTAGAACAAGTACTGTTTGTGCTTTTTCTCTTGCTATCTTGCAGGTGAGCAGACAGCAGGAATTTGAGCTCTTGGGCACTGACTTTTTGCTCAGGAAACAGGAGAACAGGAGCTGAGTGAACAAGATGAGTGCCTTATCAGCTCTACAGAAATGGTCAGGTGTGGTTCAGGACCAAGCCCAGCCAGAGGATGCAGAGGGCTTGGAATTGAGGGACTAAGAAATAATATGTGCTTGTTTGACATAATCCCATAGTAACAAGCTGTAGTGTTGCAGAGGGGAAAGCAAACAAGGAGCTGTAGGCAGATCTCTGTGATAAGAACAAACCAGTTTTTCATCCCAGCTGCTTCAGCAGAAAGCAAAGAGTTTACAGTGTTATTAAGCTATATTGATAGCCTGTTCAACTCCTTTCTATGTGACTGAGAAAAATTAACTTGGCTTATAAGAATAAGAAAGGAGAGTTTCTGTCTTGCATTTCTTCTTTCCAAAGAGAGATGCCAGAGGGAACTTTTAGCCAATATGCAGGGTTATTTTCATATTTGTTTTTGGTTCGTCTTCCCAAGATAAATGAGTTTGTTTGTCAGTATTCACATCTGGTGGATTTTGAGGGCTTGAAATCAGTGCAAGATAAACCATGAGGGCATTGGAAGTTGAAGTCCCCATGGAAAGGCTATGGAACAGTTGGGGACCATCATGAAAAGCAAGCCAAAAGCACTCAGGCTATGTGAAGCCCTAAATGACAGTGCCCAGGAGATATCAAAGCCCATGGTGTTCCTGCAGGCTTGGCACTTGAGTTTCATAATGCTTTCTATGGCAATCTCAGTACAGTCTCAGTCCATGTGCCCCCAAGTTCTTGCAGTTTTCATGTCAGAAAATTCCTCAGGGAAGGATTTTTGTGCCTGATTTTTGACAGCTGGCACTGGCAGCTCAGGCAGTTCCACACAGTTTCTCCCCATTGCATAATCTACACTCTTTACACCCAGATCCCACTGACATGCATTTACAAAGGAGCATGATAAAGAATTTCCTTCTGTGCTCAAACATAGCAGCCTGGCTACTTCAGGAGTAAAATGTTTTCAGTGTTGGTACCCAACTCCTGTATTGAAAGTATTTTCTACTTTCTTTGTCAAGTAAGGAACTACTTTCCACAACAGTGCAATTTGTGTGTACCTACCACCCTTGAGTTTTAGGCTTCCCTCAAGTAAGTTCCAAGTTTAGCTAAAGTCCTGCTAAAATGATTAACAAAACACAGGTCCTTGGGCTGTCCTGTTTTCAGACTTCTGTGACTCAGGCAAATGTGCTTCACTACTTGTATCTGAGACTCAGAAAGTCCTGAAGAGTCAGATTGGCTCACATTGAGATCTAAGACTTGAGAGGAAGCCTAAAATGATGAGAAGGCTGAAGAAAATAACATCCAAGTTAGAGACAAACCTCACAAACCCATCTAAAATGTGAATATCTCCACTATATAGAAAACATATTTGGTAATGGAATCAATAGGGGAAAAAAGATTTATTTAGGAGTAGAACTTCCACCCATTGGTTTAAATTATGTGATGGAAAGGAAACAAGGGGAAAAGAGAAAATTTTGATGAGGCAAAGAAAAACGTCTTAAAATTTGTGGGTCTATGGAAACTTTTCAGTTATTATATTTAACAGAATTGGCCTGAAAAATTGTAATGAAAAAGACCATTTGTAAAATTTGAAATGAGCTGTGAAAATAACACTGTGCTAAATAAACACATAAAAATTCAGGCTGCATTTTTTTTTCATGAATAAGATCCAATTTATTTCTCTTTTCATACCATTCATCTTCAAATTTTTAAAAATTTTTAATAAATGCATAAAGAAAATGTACAACAGGCATATTCAATACTCTCGCCTAATAAACTGAGTACATAATTTCCTGCAACATATGCATTCTTAAAATATTCCTTATAGAATAGTTAAAAGAGGAACTTGTCATTACTAACTTCTCTTGTTTCCTTTCATGGCACTGCATCTCTTGGTGAGGACCAACACAGAATAAGTGTGCACAGGTACAGAAAAAGAGAAGTGGAGAATGGTGTGAGTATGCCTTTTAATTGCAATTTATGCCCTCTAATTCATGTGCTGAAAGGGACAGCGGCTTCTTTATGCTACTTGTAATACTGTAGGGGTGGCTGACTACTCTAAACTGAAGTGGAAAACTGAAAGGAACCCCACAAACTTTGTAATTAGGGTAAGAATGCTTAATAGTGTTTTGTGGATGGGGCTCTTCACTGTCTTGTACTTGCTGACTTTGTGAAATGCTGTAAAAGTGGAAGGGGCTGTGTCCCCTCTGTGTAAATGATTGTCCAAGCTGAAAGCACTGGCTGTTTTCTTGCTGTAACCTCACTTGCATCACGAGGTAACCTGGAGCTGGGAGTGTTTGGCTACACAGGAGACTTGCAAATGCCTTACAGGAGACAGGCAAACCATGGCTAAAATGAGCAAATGCTGAATGCTGCCTGCATAGCACTCTTTGAGAAAGACCAGTGTTTAAAGAACAGGCTGGACACTGCCTTGCAGAGCTAGGTCAAGGAATGTTTGACAGAAGAAATGTCCCTAGCAGTGTTGTGTGGCCCTGTGATTCTCGTTGTCTTTATTGTGGCTGATTAGAAAGTCCCATGCAGATGTTCCATAGCCACTGCTAGACTGATTATCATAGAATCAAGGAGTGTTTTGGGTTGGAAGGGTGCTTAAAGATCATCTAATTCCAGCCCCCCTGCCATGGACACAGTTTACAAAACCAGGTTGCTCAAAGCTCCACTCAACCTGGCTTTAACACTTCCAGGAATGGGGCAACTTCTCTGGGCAACCTGCTCCAGTGCCTCACCACCCTCACAGTAAACAACTTCTGTATATCTAACCTAAATTTTCCCTCTCTCAGTTGGAAGCCATTACCCCTTGTCTCATCACTAAAGCTCCTGATGAAAGGTCCCTCTCCCATTTTCCTGCATCCCCTTCAGATACTGGAATGTTCTCTGAGGTCTCCACTCAGTCTTCTCCAGGCTGAGCAGCCCCAACTTTCTCAGCCTGTCCTCACAGGGCAGGTGCACCAGTCCTCATCAACCTTGTGTCCCCTGTCTGGACTTGCTCCAAAAGTTCTGTGTCCTTTTTATGTTGGGGACACCAGAATTGTACTCAGTGCTACAGGTGGGGTCTAACCAGAACAGTACATAAGACTTTTAGGAAAGAGGTTCATTACTGTAGATATACTCTAGATATGTTAAAAAAATCAAACAAAACCCAGAAAACAAAACCCAAACCCCTCCTAAAATAAAGTGTTAAATGTGATCCTTTCAAACAGTGTTAGAAATAATTTCTCCTTCAAAATGTTCAAAACTTTACCCATTTTAAAATATATAATGGGAGATAAGCTCCTGTGAAAGTGAATGCTCTTTCTTTTCATTGGAAATTTATCTTTGTTATTTTTTCATGACATTTTGCCCAGGTTAATGGTATCCTTGCAAGAGAGCAGTGTGCATGTTCCTCAACATGGGTGGGGAGTCAGATTGCCAATTATTTAAATGAAACAACGGTTGAATTAGTAGGTTAGATGAAAACCAGATTATCATAATATATAAATTACATGACCACTTCTCAGTGCGTGACGCTGAATTGCTGTTTGGATCTGCTATCAGGTTCTGAGGCGTTTTGTGTAAAATGCTGATTTGTGCTTGGCTGCTGGCTATGATGCTTGCACAGGGAGCAGGGAGAGGAACACAGAGTACTCCCATGCTCAGAGCACTGTGCTCTCCTAATTCTGTGGTCTTTTCTTGGATGTGACACCTAGAGTGGGGCAGATTACGTTTCCAGTTAATGATCTGCAGGATGATATGCTGTGCCTTTTTGGCTGGTCTCCTTTCTGATGCTTAACAACTCTATACACACAAAACTGGGACAAGAATTTAACCTACTCTTTGCCATCCATCAAAAGAACATGAATTGCATCTATTGAGGGTAGGAAGATTTGACAGGGGAAAAAAGGAAATGGTAGAAATTGTAGACCAGCCAGGTGCGAGCTGGCTGCCTAAATGAACGCGACTCATGCCACAGTGGGCACAAGAGTTTCTCTGCAGACATACTGGGTGGTCAGACCCTCACCTGAATTACATGGCTTGGAATCAGAAATATCTCCATTTTCCTCCCTGAATTTACTCCAGATTCATGCAAGTGTAACTGAGATAAAATGTTGATTATAGACTCTCAGGATCTTTCTTATTTCAGGGCACCAGGAGCCGGGACATGAGTTTGCTCGTGTTGGAAAATGAGACTGTGCTAGCAGTCTGGGCTGATTAACAGCTGTGAAAGGGCTCTGTGCTGATTTAATTAACTGGCTCATTACTATGAGAACTTAAAGGCTCTGTCTAGGTGGAATGGTAAATCTGATCTGTATGAAGTCTCGAGGCAAGGCTTCTTAATTGTTTTTCCCTTGGAAATCATGTTGTCTGACAGGTGGCTTGTGCTCAGCCCTCATCCTGACATGGATCCTAGGCAGAGTGGAGTCAGGATACATCTGGGACCAGGAGATGGTGAGTGATTCCAGGTCCTATACTTCACAGTCTTAGACCTTCAGGAGCTTCATATTCTAATATCAGGCTTGTGTTATTGCTTTTGGCCTCTAAAAATCTATTTTTGGCTTTGTCATGTTTAGCAGTTGTCTCCTCTGCCCTCTTCATATGCTGCAATTCAGACTAGCCAATTGAGCCTAGCCCTGTCATTAGGGGTGGAAGCTACTATTCATGTATTCAACTTCATCTCCAAGGATGCTACTTTGATTTTAATTCTCTTAAAACATGTAAAAACCTAAGAAGGGCCTTGTTGGATCAGATAAGTGGAGAAAGAAATTCTGTTTAGGATGGTCACGTGGGCCTCTGAAGACTATCCCACTCCTGTCAACATTCACAGTTGTTGAACTCGGAGTGCTAGGGGGTACATCCATGACATCTGTGCCAGTTGTAGGGATATTCCTTCTTGTATTTGGTAGCACAAAATATTTCAATTATAGTTTGAAATTTGACTAGATATATCACAGTGAGTGTAGGTGGTGTTTGGGATATGCCATTTCATTCGCAAATTCTATGCAAATTTCTTAATTTTGTGTTATAACTGTGTTATAAACTGGGTTATAACTGTTATAAAGTGTTATTTCAACACTTTATTTGGACTCTGAGCACTTGCCAAATATGTCATACTCAATTATAATCCTCTGTTAGCAAAATGCAATTGAGCTGCACTGTTAGCATTGTTGGGCAACTGTGCCTTTCTCATCTCATCCTTTTTCTCCTGTGTAACAATGCAATGGCTTTCCTTTAGGTTTATCAGCTGTGTTTCCTATGGCTCTCTCTCTCTCCAGAGCAAAATTTTGCCTCCACTGAAAGATTTGGGAAGAGGGAAAAGAGTTGGCAGTTTAGAGTTCCTGAAATGGTGAGATCCCAGAGCTTGTAGAAACTTTCTCTCTGTGGTGTTTTCCTTGTCTATTCATGACAATTCTGTCTTTTCCCATAAGTACCTCCATAAGGGTGTCTGTGGTGTGTTTCATGCATTAGGTTTTGTTTGTCTGTAGCACTGACTTGTTGCTTCTCTTTTAAACAGACAGGGAAACTTCAAGAAGACTTATTGCCATATGTACACAGGCTGATTTTTGCAAGCCTTCTGATTCTTCAACCCTGCAGCTTTCTACTCCTCTCTCTAAGTAGTGATGTGCTTGATTATTTAGCTAGTTGAGGCATTTGCTTTGTTATGATTTCATCTTTTGGACCAGAGGCAGCCTGAAGCAGCAAGACAAAACAGCTTGTTATAATTTGACTGTTTTATCTCCCAGAGGAACAAAGTGTTGTCCATCATCAAAAATAACAGTACTGGACTTGTTCCAATTCAAAATATAGCTTTACTCCTGAATTAATGTTGAATAAGAGTAACAGAAACATTTTTTTGCAGGAGCTGTTCTAGTATCAGAAGGAAAACTTTGTACCATGGACATGAGGTAGATTATAACCTGAAGTGTTTCAAAATAGTCTGCAGAGGCAATTAATGCAACAGTTACTCAAGCCTATTTAATTAATATCTCACAGGGCACACAGCATTGTAAGAAATGAAAAGAAGCACTAATGCATTAAACTGTCTCAGGAGGTAGGTCTTGATAAAGAGCCTCTACCTCTGGCACAGAAATAAATGTTGAGGGGTAAAAACAAAGCCAAATGGAAGGTAAGGGAGGAGAAATACTGGGATTCAGCACTAAAACTGGCAGTCTGGATCTAAAGGAGGAAAAAAGAAAGGAAAAATTATCAAGAGAGAACATTTGTGAAATAGGAATAAGATCTAGTGTTGTTGTGGAGGGTGAAGAGGATCAATAAGTATTTGAAAGCATCTGTATGAATGCAAGATGCATGACAAAAAGAACAGAGATTAGGAATACACAAAAAGCATTGGCATCATGAATGTAACTGGAACTCAGAGGGGAAGCAAAAAAATGTGCTAGGGATAATTGTTTAACATAACATATAGATCATGCAGGAGGGAAGAGATGGGAGAGAAGGTTTGGAAATAAATAAAACTGAGGATTATGGAAGAACATGTAAATTGCTTGGAAAAGACACATGCATGCTTAGAAACACTGCCTAGCTTTAGCTTCCACTGTCTGTAAGAATGTTTCCAGTTTTTAATGGGTTCTAGGACATCTTAATAGGAGAAGTCTTGGAGAATGCTTTTCTCTGTAAAGGAGCTATCTCAGAAAAACTACAGCTGTCCTCACAAGTGCATGGTATTTCTGATCCAACAGCCCTGTCTTTTGTGTCTGCTGAACTTCCTGGGGACTTGTGGCACCCCCAGTTTATCAGAGGGCTGGTGAGTGACTCATAAGTAGCAGATCACTGACTGCCTAAGGTTTTGGTGAGGAACATACAAATGGGAAAAACCTGGGGGCCGTCATGCATCATGAGAGCTGAAGGCCAGCTGAGGCCTTTATGAGGTTAAAAAGGACATGAGGGTTTCTGTCATGGTGCTTCTATGGTGTTTTCTCAGTATCCTGGTAGCCTACTTCTGTGATAGTATTTCAGAATGAAAGTGATTTTCTTCCCATGTAGTTAGTTCTTAGAAAATACTGAATCAAGTATTCAAAGAAACAGTGGAAGTATTTTGGAACAAAATACAGATGAATCTGTGAGCATGCAATCACTTCAAATTGTAAGGAGCTACTTCTTTTAGAAAGGATGTTTAAACTTGATTAAGCTTAACTGGCTATTGAGCTGTCTTGCATCCTCCTCACTGCAAGGTGAAGAAGTAACTCGGTTTGAAAGCTTTTCATTGAATCTGATTTTAAAGCAGAAATGGGTGAAAGTTCCAGACAACATTCAAAGAGTTAGATCTGAATTGTCACTGAAAGATTTATTAGTGTGGGTGGAGCACCATGCAAATGCACTTCTTGACATAGTTTTAAGTCTAAACTCTCCATCTAGTCCTTTTCTTCCTGTTCCAGCTGAAACCCCCCTTAAAATGTCCCTTAGCCATGTCTTCAGACTTGGAGGAATTGCCCTGTGCTGTGGTCTGAGTATTTACCTTCTGGGTCACCAGTGGGGCACAGACTTTCCCACTCCTTATTCCCCACCTCTGCTCCCAGACCCTGACTTGGCCTTGTCTCATCTTCTTCACACTCAGTTTTGTAATGCTTGCAGTTCTGCTGTTTCTGATGGAATAACTAGAATTTGGCTTTGTGTTTCTATTTTTTTAAATTTATGCTCATCTTTCATGCCTGTGGTTTTGCATGCTTAGCTAGGCAGTGCAGTTTACTTTGTCTACAGTTGCAAAAGCTTCCACCAGGTCAGAGGTTAATGAAATACTTGCTATTTATGTGGTATTTTTCTTAATGTACTGAGGAATATGTAACATGAGTCTTAAAAAGATCCAGCATTCTCTGATTGCTAAAGCTGCAACAATCATTGTAATATTTGCCACTTTTTATTTTTAACAGTGAAACAGGCATAATTGTGGCAGATGTGACATCCTTTTGCCAAGAGAAATGACAAACAATGTTCTCATCTTTTTGTCTCTAACTCATTTTATTTCCCTTCCGAGAAGCCATATTTAGCAAATTGTTTGAGCATTACAGCTCAAATAAGGTTTTTACCTTTTATAGGTTTTAGCTTTTCTGGTTAGACAGACTATTTTCTGGGAGATTTCAGCTGCTAGAGAATGTTTCAGGTTTTAAGCATAACAAAACAAAGACATATTTTCCATATCTTGAGAATACTGTAACTTTCCAACAATCTTAAAATAATTGTTGCACCTCATATTTTCAAGTAACTGGCAGGAACAATAATCTTCTACAGCTTAGTACACTCTATTAAAAATGAGTAATATACATATTGATCATAATGCTTCTCTTAGCTGATGAGGCATCTCTTGGGGATGAAACCACAGTACCATATGGCTTTAATGTACTCGATATAGTTCTCCAAATAACCACTATAAATTATATTTCAGAATTATGCTGGGCAGCAATAGATTTAGTCTTCCAAGCTGTCAATAATACATCATGACTGTAGGTAGGAAATTCATTATGCACAGGATGCAGTATTAAAAAAATTAACAGCTAACCAATCTGTTTTGTAGCTGTGGTTTGTGACACTTGGAATTACACTAACTTTAACATTCCATGATAAAAATGGGTAAGTAATGCACCCAGATAATTGAAGCTGATAGAGGAAGCAGAATGCATTCCTCTAGAAATGTAGCTAATGTCATGCAATACAATTTACTCCAAAAGAATGAGATCCAGCATCTTATTGCAATTTTAAATGTAAATTTTAAATGGAAACATTCTTCTGAATATGAAAGTAGTTTACTGCCCAATTCTGGCAACGGGTGATGTAATAAATAGCTGAATTCAAATTTAAAGCAAAGCTAAAACTGTGGTGCAGTTTGCCAGGATTATATTATGCATTTTTTGTCAAATGTTTATTTGTCAACAAGTTGAGTCATTAAAACAAATAAATTTAAATCCCTATCTGGAACAAAACCCACTCCATGAAATAAGTGGTATTACCTGTTAAATGCTAACAGCAATAGTCTTGTTTCTGACATTACCAGCTGGCAGAGACCACAGTGGCCTTTTAAAATCAAAACCCTGAGGGAATAATTCTGAGACTGAGTCATCAAATTTGGAATACATGCATTTCTGGACTCAAATACCAGTTTCTGGCTCTGACTTTGCTCTCCCTTGTTGAGAAGGTAAGGAAATTGGGTAAGGAGACAGGAAAACATCTGCCTCATGATGAAAGATACTGTGGCATTTTCCTAGGGTAGAAGTTGAGCATTTTGATGAACATACTGCTGGCCAAAATCTGCTCTCCTCCCACCTTATTATGCACAGTCACACATTGTCACAAGTTGTCCCAGTCCACTGAAGATTCTGCGTGCCAAGTCGGGCCTGACAACAACAATTCAGGATAGGAGGTTGTCCTGGATTGGGGTGGGATGGAGACAGTTCTATTCCTAGTGCTGTGTTTTGGATTTAGCATGAGAGGGGCATTGGTAGCACACTGCTGTTTTAGTTGTGGCTGAGTCAAGGACTTTTCCACTGCTCTGCCGGCCAGCAAGTACACAAGGACTTGGGAGGGGGCATAGAGAGGAGAGCTGACCTGGGCTGGTCAAAGGGCTGTTCCATAGGCTATCCCACACCTTACTTCATCACACTGAGTTTCTAAACTGGGGAAGTTTGGTGGAAGATGCTGAAAAGTGCTTGGGGATAGGCTGGGCATCAGTCAGCAAGAGGTGAGCAATTGTATTGGGAATTGCTTGTCTGCCTTGATTCCCCTCTTTCTTTTTGTTATCTCCCTTTTCATGACTATTATCATGATTACTGTTGAATTTATTGCAATTATTAAACTTCTCTTTTGTCAGCCTGTGGGTTTTACTTTTTTCTGATTCTCCTCCCCTTTGCACCAGGGGAGGGATGGAAGTGAGCAGGTGACTGCATGGTACTTAGTTGCTGGCTGGGCTTAAACCATGACAGGGGTAAAACCAAATGAAGAAAACAAATGAAACTCATGCAGAATTGTTTTTTTCTTTCCAGGAATATCATGGAGGCCTTTGCAGTTTTTCACAGGAAATGAAAGAGTCACTGTTTTAGCATAATCTCTAGCCCAGATAACAAATATAATGATTCATTTGGAGCTGGATTTTCACAATAGGTAGGTAGCTTCTGCAGTAGGTAGTCAGCTGTGCTCAGATTTTCTCTTCAGACTCTTTTGAAAAAATTTTGAGTAACTATTTGGGGGTTCAGAGAGAGAAAGTGCAACCAGTAGAGTTATGTTTTAGTCATTACATAGGTTGTCAATCATCATTTTCTCATAGGTGCAAGATTCAAGTGTGGCTGCTGTCAGGAGTGTGAACCTCAGAGATTTGCTGAACTCCTCCAAATAACAAGGTCTCCAAGGTCTTGGTAACTTGAATAGAAAATCTAATTGCATATAGATTTAAGAAGCAGAACAAGACACAGTCAATTTGGATTAAAGCATGCCATGGTTGTCTTGACAGGGATTTTAGTTGGAGCTGCACATGATGGATGAGAAGGACTATGACTGCCAGTCAGAAAGGTTTGAGCAGAAGATGATTGTGAGGTTTCCTTTCCTGGTAGCCCCTCCTCTTAGTGGAATTACAAAAGATGCAAGCAAATAACAAATGCAGGAATTTAAAGGTGAATGTCACACTTCTGCCTTTCAAGTATTTCACAGCCGCAGTGTACAGCCCTTGCACAAGGCCTTTGTATCAGTGAAGAACTGTAAAATAACCTGTGACTAAACTCAGGTGTAAAGGGAAAGTTGACTTTTTCCCTTCTCACTGCCATCCTTGTTGTAACTTTGTTTTCCTCAGACTATTCAGTGCCATAGCAGCAAAGAGTAGAAGCCCTCTGATGGTGCTGGCAGTGATTTATTGCTTTTTTCCAAAGGCTGCCAATTTCTGTAATATTGAAACAGAGGTATTGACAGCCTGTTATTATAATGGAATAAATTTTGGAATTGCACCCTGGGGTGGAGAGGAAAACATGAATTCATGTGAATCCATGAAGGGAATATAAGTTTTCCCTAGCCTCAGTGAATTATGCACCTCTAACATGATATAAACCAAACATGTACCTATTCATTTTCTGGCTCTTCCTTATGGCAGCTTTTTAAAATATAAGATAATGTTTTAGAAATCCATATGCATGTGTCTTGGATGGTAGTATTGCATTAGAACAGAAATACAAAGCTAAAAATAAATTATCCTTGTTCTACACGTGGTCACAATCAGTATTAACCAACTTTGCCCTCTCTAATGTTACAGTACTTGTTGTAGGAGGGTATTTAAAGTGAGTTTATAGTGTATAAAAGTCATGCATTTGATGCTATGATCTGTGCTAGCTACCCTTATGGATAGTTTACTGTCTCTCCCTCCTGATATATCAAACATACTGTGGAAGATTTGAGGCATTCAAGACTTGCTTGGCAAACCCCTGGAAAACTGTGAGTTTTACTAGTCTAATGGTGTACAGACCTCTGTCTCCTCACCAGCAAAACAATATTTTACAACATCCAGGATTCATGAGATCACACATATTTTCCCCAAAGCTGATGAATTACAGGTTACTTCTTGGAGTTGGAGACCAGAAGTGAAGAAGAGAACCAGATCCAAATGGCACAAAAGGTAAGGAGTAGTAAGCATTGGCAGTCATCACTTGGCAGGCGTAATGGTCAGCTGTGGCTGCTGTCAGGAAGGTGTGCCTCAAAGATTTGCTGAGCTCATGCAAATGACACTTCATGGACTCAGCAAGTTGAAGCAGAGGCCTAATTACACAGATGTGAGGAAGCTGAGATAGAATCAGATATGCTCACTTGAGTAAATTTGGATTCAGGCACACTTTTGTCCCTGCTGTTGGTTTGGTTATCTGTGTTAGTAGGAAGATCTGGACTAGCTGAGTGTCAGTGCCATGGGCTGGTTGTAACTTTTAATAATTTCCATTCATTTTCCTTGTTAGGCTGCATGGTCAGAAAGGCTATCAGTGCCCCAGTCCTCACAAAATCTGAGTATGGGCTAGTGCTGTTTGCAGCATGCCATACCCTCCTTGTCTCACATCACCCACAGTCCTTCTGGCCTACGTTTGTCCCTTTCTTTCCATGGCAGCCAGGACAGGAAGGTCAGAGAGGTGATGCACCCTAGGTTTTCCCCGAGTACAAAGTCAGGAAATGGTTCTGGCTAGGTATTAATGGTCCTACATTAGTCATAGCCAAAGGAATCATCCTTTTCTCACTCAAAGTGCTCCTAAAAATGTTCCTTTTGTCCCATGGTAACAGCAATCTGAAGAACTATTAAGCAGCAAATGCACGCAACCGTGCACAAAACCAGTCTGAATGATCCCATCCCACAGATTCCTGGTGCGTTCTGGCTCCTCTGAGTCTGGCTGATGGAGCTTACATCCCATACTGTCTCTGTGCTTTTGCAGTGAGGAGAACACTTTTAGGACTAATAAAGGATAAGCAAATGAATAATCCATGGATTGCAGCTATGTAAAGGACAAATGTACAGAATAATAGTCATTTGGGTAGTGTTTGGTATACAAATCCAAAATTATCTCCCACATTTTTTCCTCGTGTATCTTCTTTTTTTTTTTTTTTTTGGCCTGAGGTACTGCTAATTGCCTCTTCTATGCAGGAACATCTACAAATCTAATTCAATCTACTGGTAATTGGCATTACACTTGGCACCAGAAATATGAACGTATTTACTTAACACCTATGTCATGGAAATCAATTACCAGCAGTTTTCAGAAGAGCGTCAAAATCTCATTTGCTATTCTTGACAATATGTCTCTAAGTTTTAGGGTGTTTTCTATGTTTTCTTTATCTCTAATCCTGAATTCATCTGTATGTTTCACAGACTCATGCCAGTGAACATTCTGAGCTGCTGGGATTAATGATAACTATCCTCACACTGCTTTAGGCTGTGAATGCACAAAAACTTTCAAGCGCCGACAAAATGGGGCAACATTCGGATAGAAATTTGTGGAATGCTACAGCACAGGTTTTTCCCAAAACAAGTAAAGAACAACAATTTCTCCCTAGCTATTTTTTTTTCCCACATGACATATGAAATTGGGAGAGCATTATTTGTGCCTGTAAATTGCAAGGCCCTGGTCACCCAGACCTGACTTTGGCATTGGCTCTTTTTGAGTAGGTCATTAGACAATGTGTGTTCACAGGGACCTTTCCAGATTAAACTGCTCTAAGAATCATGAGTTCCTCAGTTAGCTTCATGCATTACCAAGTCCTCCAAAGAGATTTGCTTACTATGCTCTTTGTGAGTAAGAAACAAATTTCAGAAAAGTAACACGGGGCTTAAAAAAAATAATGAATGTGATTCCAGCACAATGTGCTATAATCTTTTTTTTATTTAACACTAGAACATGAGTGAACTCACCTCTTGAGTAGAACTTTGCAATTCCTTACAGTAATACTTCATGAAACTTAATAGGAGGAAATGAAAGAAAATGCTGTTTCCACTCCAAACTGCCAGGATATTTGTTGTATTCTAATTATCTACTATGAAATTTCACTACATGGACATCATTAACTTTCAGAATACTATTGAGGGACTTTTAATAAAGCTCTAGGAGCTAGGGTTCAAAGATTTGTGTTTCTTCTACAGCTTCAGTACTGTGTTGTTGGCATCATGCAAGCACCTTAGCTCAGTAGTAACTCAGACAGACAAGGACTACCAGCTCTGTTTCTTTCAGCACATGCACTCAGTTTTCCTTGGAGGATCTCCTATTTAAATTCACACTTGGCTCAGCGTTGCTTAACTTGGGAGGTCTGACTGGCTCATGAGGCAAAATGATGAGGCTACAAGCCACTATATTTATTTGGTTTCCATATATTTGGAGTCACCTTCTGTTAATCACATATATTTGATTATAGTTCATTGGGCATTTCAAGAACATCATCTGGCACAGAAGTCATTTGAGAGCCTTCTTTATTAATTTGTTGCCTGTGAATTTTCTGTCTTCCACCTACTCCCAAAAGTCATGGATCTTCTTGAGAGGATCCCAAGTGATTTCAGGGAGCCAGACTTCCTACAGAAGGGTGGATATGCTCACTTTTTGGAGATTGTGATGGAATTGTGCCTGCTGCAGTGCTCCCCAAACAATTCCTCTGGTGACACGGCTCTGTATGAATTTTGACATGTATAGGTGTCAGTTTCTTATATTAACCACTGAAGCAGGCAATGTGCTATAAATTGTTGCTCATTCCTGTCAAGCATACAAGTGCATTGGCTGCTTGAAATGAGATTTTTGCCTGACAAGAAAGGAATTTGAAATTTGTCATTCTGTGAGTAATCTCATGAGGATTCACTTCTGAAAGTTCCTGCTGAAGAGATGCCTTTTAGGCCATTGAGCACGTGTGCTTCGCTAATGTCTGCACACGCGGAATGGTTAAAGTGCACAAAGAATTTCCTGTGTGAGAGTCAAATAAGTCTTTAAATGTAGAGATTAATCAGAATTTAGATTTTTCCCATATAAAAAAGCAAAGCATAATCAGAAAGAACACTTGGACATTTGGCTATAAAATACAGAAGAAAAAAGAGAACAGGAAGATCTCTAGGATCTTCAGGAAATTGGTTTGCTGGCCTTGTTTTTTTGTTTTTTTTTTTTTGTTTTTTTTTGTGATCCTCTTTTTTCCCTAAAATTCACTTCCATTTATTACATGGAGTTCGAAGATGACAGTGATCTTCTTCATCTCTTTTGTGGCAAACTTTTAAGAGAGGGCTTCAGGTGCTCTGGGGCAGACAGAGCATCATTTTCAGGAAGTGAAGCTTTTCCGGGAAATGCATGGGGAAATTCAGTGCTCTGAATTTGCTCTGAATTAAGGAAAGCTGTTTTGCCATATGTTTCCTGAACCTTTAGGAGGAGTTAGCAAGAAAATGTGATAGGAACAATCTTTCCCTTTCTGAGAAGGAGCTCATGGCTGAAGACCATGCTCACACATGTTGTAAAATTTCTGGTTGGCTTTTCTTTCTTTGTGTGGTTATGTGCAAAACTGCTATGGCTGTGGGAGAAGTCTCTTGATTCTGAAAATCCACTCTGACATTAATGATGAATAGTAAAGACCTCTGTGTTGCACTTTGCACGCTAATCAGTCTTTGTGTTTCTTTATATCTTGCACCATATGTACACTGGGACTTGGCTGGGATGGAAAACTGTAACTGGCAACACTTACCCTGATTGTTCTTAACATGATCAAACAGTAACACGGTTTGACAGAAATTTTATAAACCATCATGTCGTAAAACAAAACCAGCAGAAACTAGCTCGAGCAAAGAAGGTGTGTTTAAAAAGAAAAAAGTTAATGAAAAGCACATGAAACTGCCCATCTGTGCAATTGTTGTACATTTTCATGTGTATGATGGCAAATAAATGCCATAAACCTTTTGTACAGTCAATTTGAATGTCTCAAAAGAAGTTTTCTTTGAAAGTTAAGAAGCAAATTACAGCAAGTGCTCTATAATTCACACTGTGAATCCACTGGTGGTAGTCAGGGAAGGATTTGTCAGGCAATATTTACCTTGCCCTTTCTCCTTTTATATCCATAAGAACTGTCTCTTACACATCCTTGGCCTTTGCTTGTTTGCTTTTTTTATGTCAGCACATGTGAGTTACAACATGGAAAAGGAAGTTTTGCAAACTCAGGGGATCAGGCTGTGAGATACATGTCACCATTTTGCACTACAGAAGACAGCATGTCATATTGGAAATGTTTTTATTTCCGAAATGAATGCCTACCCTCATCCTTAATAAGTATTTATCCCCATCCTTAAAAAAAAAGTAAATCATCGGAATCAGACAGTTCAGGGATTCAAGAAAGCCTATTTTAGCAAAATTAGGGTTGCTATGTTCCAGGTCTATGAAAAGAAAATAAGGAAAAGGAACCAAGAGAAAACACAAACACTCTGGCAAGTAAACCTTATTCTCAAAAGTGACAAGAAGAGGAAGTGTCTGTAATAAATCATGGTCCTGAAAATCCAAAAGGAATCATGAAAAAGTACAAGTGCGGTTATAGGAATAAAATCAGATGCATTAGCATAAGTCAATTAATTGGGAAAATGTACATAAAAATCATAAAGCAATGGCTCTAAAATTAGATCAGGAGTTAGTTGGGGGCAGTGTAAGTGACAGCAAAAAAAATGTCAGGGCTAATATTTCTTACAGATACTTATTGAAGGAATAATATCCTTCAATATTCAAACTGTAGGCACACAGTTTGTGGGGATTGGGAGTGGGGCTGGGCCCAGCCTCATCCCCAGTGGGTGCAGCTGTGAGCAGCAGGTGAGCAGCACTGACAGCAATGAGCCATGGAGTGCCCAGGGGCACTGAGCAACCACCAAAGGGAACAGAGGGCACACAGGGGCAGTGCATGGACATGAGGGGTGTGAAAGGGTGGGCTGAAGGACAAGAAGGGCAGATGCTTGCAGCCTTCTGGTGTGGTGTTACTCTGTGTGGGTTGAAGCCTTCTGAAATTGTGTGGTGATATTCTGTGTGTTGTGGCTTTCTCAACTGCGACAGGCTACTGAGGGAGGGAATAAGACCTTTTTCTTGTCTAGATCAGCAAGGATCAGTGTGTCCCCATGGTTGATGCAGTGATACTAATGAGGAGCAAGAGGGGGAAAAGCCAAAATGTCATCCACATGCATAGATGATAATAAATGACACAAAGTATCCCCCACATGGATTGCTGTGGACAACTATGCATATAATTAAGCTTTTAAACAATTTTTAATGAGAGACTATAGGATTTTACCCCTTGGAGATTTTTCAGGGTATCCGTATATGTGAAGGATGAGCAAAATACACCTCACAGTATTCCTGAGCTAAGGAAAGGGGTGGTTGAGTCCTTGACATTTCTGTGAGTCCATGACACTGAAAGATGGTTTGGCAGTTTTATGCTTGTGTTTGCCAAATTATATGCATGGTTCATGTTGTGTCTTTGTTATTTATCTTCCCTACTAGTGTCTGCAGCAAATGCAGATTGAGCTGTGATCTCTGTGACTTTTTCACACAGGTGCACTGGCCTACAGGTAGCCACTGTCAGTGTTCTGAGCAGAGCTGGCAGCTGTCATTCATTGCTGGGTCATGAATTAATGTGCCATGAAAGTCAGATAAAAGCTGCAGGAGGTCTCCTTTCAAAACTGAGATCATACGAGTTCTTTAAAATTAGTAGAAAATTCGTTTTCTGTTGGCTTTCATTTTTACTCTGTTGTTTTTGATAACGTGTCAAAATTGTCTTTTTAATTTAAGTAGGTCAGTGGCTGCATCTAATGACATTAATTCACTCTTTCTGACTCACATTTCCACTGAGTTACAAAGTCCAAAATCAACTGCTTACATGCTTTATGTGTAAACACAAGCAAAATGAATTCTATTTCCATGTGCAATGATTTTATTTGGGTCTTTCAACTGGGCTTGGGCATCAATTTCTTGCTTTCATTCATGTAGTGAAATCTGTGGGTTGACTCAGTGGCTCCAGAATATAGAACTCTCATGTGGAGAGCTAAGCACAAGTTATAATTTCAAAACTGTAAATGAACAGATCAGAATAATCCTTACACAGCTTTATCTGATATCTCTTGAGGTAGGAGAAAGAGTCATTGATGCTGGAGAGGGCTGCTGAAAGAAACTTACTTAAGCCAACCTTCAAATCTGCGTGACTGAAGTTCCTGAGTCATGGGGAGGTGGGAGCAGGAAGGTAACCAAGGATGATCAGGGAGGATTGTACAGCAAAGAGAGATCTGCATTGACCTGTGGTCAATGTTTGCTTTAACTGGCATTGTTAACCTTGAATATTATGATTTGCTCGAGCAGCACTCCCCAAATCCGTTGGGTGGTATGTGCAGGCATGATTTAAGAGCTTGGAAAACGATTTTTCACAGCATTTCTTTGGAATGACAATCTGAAAAGACAAATTCAATGCAATGTTGGCAATACAGAAGGGATTTATGGGGACAGAAATGATTTAAGGGAATGTGGATGCAAATAGCAAGAGGAATGTCAAAACTAGTAAAAGCTCACAGGGTTGGATAAAGAGAAAAGCTGAGATATTTGGATTGCTGTTATATGTGTATATACCCCACCAGCTTTAGAGTTTGGTAACTCAAACTGGCCTTGGTGCTGCCCACCTTGAGTTTCTGTGTTTTAGAATTTACAAATAGAAGCAGCACGTTCCTTTGTCATGGTCCTTGAAGCACATGGCAGCACAAACAGCCATGGCAATCCCCCACCAGTTTTATGGCTTTTGTTTGTGGCTGCAAGTATGCAGCAGACGCAGTAAAAACAGGCACATCAAAACAAAACAGTGCAAAAAAAAAAAAAAGTCTGTTGAAATTCATGTGAACTTTGGGGAGAAACATGATTTCAAGCTAAACCAAATGTTTCAGTTTGCTGTGCTTCAAATAAATAAAATAACCCAGTGGGACTACATCCCTATAGTGAGACACAAACTTTACCTGCCAGTGATTTGAGGCAGATGTAGGCTCAGCTGGCTTGGCTGCAGTATGATGTGAAAGAAACACAAGCTTTTCAGGGTTTTATAGCTGGAGTTTTGCTGAGTGCAGCTGCTCCCTCAGCATATTATTAACTCAAAAACATGTTCATTAAAAAAAAAAAAAAGAAGAAGAAGAAGAAAAAGATTCCTGGCACTTCTTTATCATGCAGGGGATCTCTTGGGCTGTTCTGAGGGGATGTATTTGAAAATTGCTGGAGTGGAGGATGTGATGCACTAAGATTAGTATAAACAAAATGGAATCTAAATAATCATAGTGAGGGTAAAAAAGAAGACAAAATGGGAAATATTAGGCTTGTATCTGTCTGGAGGTTTCTTTAATAGGCACCCAGGAGCCTATCAGGGACTCATATCCATCACAAGAAACTTATTAAAAAAACTCATCACCCCCTCTTCTCCCTTTATTTTATTTCAGTAGTGGCTGCACAGTTTCTAAAGAGATGAATAATACTGTGATGGCAATAGTTTTGTAGACTCACAGGATAATTGAATGTAAGGCTGGAAAGTGCCTGCTGAGGTCTCTCCTGCCCCAGTGGGAGAATCAAGTACGTCTGTGTCTCTTAACACATTTGTCTTCAGGGCTTCCAGTGATGGAGGGCCCATGCTTTCCCTGGGCCTGCCTGATAGCTTTATCAGCCTCCCCCCAGTGCATAACTCATCTTTGCTGTTGAAGTTCAATTCCATAACTTCATGTCTGTTTACTCCTGAAAGTCCAAATGGTTTAAGAGCTGTTCTCATTTTTGTTATTTGAACACTGCTCTCACCCTCGTCCTGTTTTCTCTTAATTAAGGAGCTTCAGCCTTTCCTTTCTCACCCTCCCCTGTCTCCTCATCTCCTTCCCCTTGTCACTTATTCTCACTCTCACCACCCCTTTGCAGACTCTCTAAATGGTGAACTTTATTCCTAGTTTGGTGTTTCCAGGGCAGGAGTCCAGAAGCCTCCTGGCACAGTCACAGGAAAGGCTCCATCTCCAGCCTTTCACAGGCAATATTGTAAAACACATCCCGATGTGATGCCTGCTCTCTCCACAGAGCACAACTTTGATTTATGTTCAGCTTGTGATCCATGGTGCTCCTTAAAACCTCTTAGCAGCTGCTGCTTAATCATTCTTCATTCTGCTTTGTGCATGTAATTTTCCCTGATTTAAGCTAAGCATTTTGCACCTGACTTTATTTGATGCTAAGCAACTTCTGTAATCATCTAGGTTGATACTGAATTTTTATCACATCCCAACAGACTAACAGTTCCTTCCAGTTTAGTATTTTCTGAATGCTTAGAAAGATTTACTGGAAGTACAGGTTTCCTTCCACCAAAGTTATACTAAATGCTTTACTAGGCACTGCCTGTTATGGACTGGAAAACATTTGGAGAATGCTATTTCAGGATGATTATTGGCTTTAGCTCAAAAATGTACTGTCTGGGACAAATTTGTATGGAGGAAGGTGCTGTAGTGATAAGATCAGCGAGTATTGGTTTGGAATTGGCTTTACCACAAGAATCATATTCCAGACTGCTGTTACAAAGTTTTCTAGGGGCAAGGAGACATTCATATGTACTCTGTCTTAAGAGATATGTGATGTGAAAAATAAGTTTGCATGCTACCTACTAGTTCTGTGTTTATTTAACATGGAATAGAATAAGGTTCTGGCCTTATTCCGTTGTAATACATGAGCATAAAATGAGAAGAGCTGGAAAAAGTGTGACTTTACTGAGTAAATCTTTCTGCTGAGTGAACACTCTGAGCATTGTGGTACACTACAGCACATTGTAGCGTGCAGTGTCTTTCAAATTTACATAAACTAAAGTATTATGTGTTGTCAGAGAGCAAGTCTGTTTTCTCTACTATTTCTACCATTTTTGTATCAAATACCCCAGTCTGGAACATTTTAATAACTAAAAAACTCTCAACTGATGAAAACATCTTAAAATATTCCAGGACAGATATTCTGATGGCCTTTTACATGTCACTCTTTTAATGAAGACCACTGATTTACCAACAGACTAATGAAGCACTCTTGGGATAATGTGGGTGGCTCTTGCAGCACTTCCTGTGGTAGTTTTCTCTATATCTGCTGGCAAGCTGAATATCACTTGGAAAAAGCAGTTGTCTCTGAAGTTCATCTTATGCCATGCCACAGGCAGGACAGAAAAGATGAGGTTTGGGGCTTAACTTGCTTTTAGTTTTCCTAAGCAAGCCGGTCCTCTTTTTGTCCTGTCCATCATTTTTCTTTGAAGGCGGTTCAGTGATATATTATTCTGTCTTAAATGAGAAAATATCCTAAATGTGAGCACCAAACACTCTTTGATGTTTCTTGGCAGCCCTTGACTGATCTACCTTTATAAACACTCATGCATTCATCTGTTACTAGTGTACTGCATTAAAACTCACCAAATATTACATGCACGTTATGCTGACACATTTTGTGCGAGCCACACATCCAAAGGTGTTTTACTGTGCTCTTACAAGAAGTTAGAACAAATGTCATCTTGCTTTAGGGATTTACAGGACACAGTTCAGCTAATTTCATTCAGTCTAACATAACCCACACAGTTCTCTCACATGAAACACCTATTTAGTACTAGAATCCACACACCTGCTTTCTAAACCAGCTTCATTCATGGTTTGATTTATTGATCCATTAAGTGGGTTTTCAGACCTAACATTAAGTGGGTTTTCAGACCTAACAAACAGCCTCAGATAATCATTTCGCTCCCTTTTTTCCCCTGGGACAGCAAAGGTCAGTTTCTGTTGTAAGCTCTTAACTCCAATCTGGAATTAGCTGGAGATCATTAGCACTCAATATAAATTCAGCCAAAAGCTTGAAATGAGCTGGTAGTCCAGCTGGGCTTAAACAGGACTTCCATCCTGAAAGTGGAGGTGACTCTACCTCAGCTTTTTTTTAGTGTCAGAATCATCTAATGCTATTGTTGCTGCTGTAACTTTGAGATATTCATATAAAGTTAACACTGCTGGTTGCTTTTGGGGCTCCAAAAAAAACCTCTCAAAAAACTAGTACCATTGCCTCATGAAAATCACCCATGGTGTAATTTCATTTTCTTCTATGCCCATATAGACACCAGTTGTACCTGTGCTTTGGAGGTGACTGATGAAATGAGAGCCTTATCTTTCATGCTCTGAGGTTTGTTAGCATGAGAAATCACTAAATCAATGAATAGAGTGCCAGTTCCTCAGAAATCTACAATTCAGCTCAGTGACTCTGAAAAGGTTCTTGGCTTTTCCTGGCTAGCCATCTGAATTTTTCAGATAACAGCATTCCCTCCTGCTTAATTTTTTTTCCCTGTTAACAAGTGATAGCTATTACTCTAAAGTTGCTTTCTAGGTATTCTGCTTATTTCATATAGTCCTGTTTTCTGGGGAATACCTTCTTCTTATTGATCTTCAGTGCTTTAAAATGCATTATTAAAATATAGGAAAGATTGTTTAAATGTAAGAAACAAAATAAGAAAAATAAACTCTATAGCTGAAACTCAATTTCCAGAAAACCTAAGCAAATTAGTGGGCCAATGCAATTTTAGGGCCTTAAAATAAATGAAACAGTTATAAAGATGTTGCTGCCACCCAAAAGGGTGACATGCAGTCACCCATGCAGGGTCTCAGAATGCAGGACAGGCTCCCTGAAGGCAATTGGAAGCAAGAACAGTTCTCCCAGCCTCTGTTTTTTTGATTGTTTGCCTATCTGTGGGAGAGATGAGGAAAAGATGAAAGAATCTGATGTAGGAGCTGGTAAAAGGACAGGAGACAGAGCTTAGTGTGGCATGGAGAAGGTGTCCCTGAGGAAACTGCTGTTGGACTAAGAGAGGTTTGGAAAAGTGAGTGGGAAACTGTCTCATGTTTCTTGATTCCACTTGTGCTCAAGAAAAGAGCACCTTATACATTTCTATAAATAAATTAGGCAGTGTTAGGGAACACCTACCACTTCCCCTCTGGAATGGAAGGGAAAAAAAGTTGTTCAGCTTTTCAAAAAGTTGTTCATCTTTTCCATCAGTTTTGTGTACAATACCTGGTACTTGCTCTCTCCCTCACTTTCTCTGCAGTGTAAGCCATTGCTACCATAAACTCGAGGCTGCTGTGAAAGAAAATCTTACTCCAGGCAGACATTTCCTGTTGAAAGATGAAACCTTACATTTTAGCAGTGCTTTTACTCTGCTGACCCAAAAAATAAGTGGCTCAGAGAACAGTTTAACCTTTTCTGATTGTAGGGAGGGGAATAGACAGCCTGTACTTTGAGAAAAAAACTCATATATTTCTTCAGAACTTCCAAAGACTTACAGAATTAGCTATAAATCATTTGTAATGCCCAATGGTAACTTTTTTTTTTTTTTTTTTTTTAATTTCAGGGTTTTCTTAATGCAAGTTAGCTTTTTCAGAATCTGAAATGGCATCTGAAATGATCTGTAGCACTAGTTAATAGTTGTTTGTTTTTCTCCATCATAACATTACTCTTTTGTGAGGATTTTAAAATTTTGTCTGGAATTTGAAAATGGCTTGGAAAAAATGGAATGGATGGGACTGAATTTTGAACTCAGAGGTGGTCTTGGGCTGCAATTTGTGTCAATTTAATTCCAGGGTTTACCTGCAGATGGTATCTGCAGACTATTCCTCGAGCGTAATGACATAAGAATCAATAAGAATAATCTCATATTTAATTGCTCATTCTTTCCCTGTTGGTCACTACAGAAGGCTCATTAATATGAGTATTTTATTTTATGAAAGTGCTATTCTGTTTAATAGGAAAATGGAAGCTATTTAAAAATAAGTGTTTTTTCCCAGCATAAGTAATATTTTTTCTATATTGTCTGTTGATTTAGAGGCAATCCAAATACTGAGAAGTGCAGCTGAAATCTCTTTTTTGACTGCAGTTTATGTGAGGATTCCTTAAGAAAACTCTCTGTGCTACATGTGCTAGTATAAATGTACTGCCACCTTCATCTGCCATTTTTTGGCCTTCGTGGAAAAATGGTGTCCCCCTCATGAAGGTTCCCAGCAACTTTTATTTTGCATTCTAGCTGAGAACCTAATCCTTGTGAACACAAACCAACCACCTGGGGACACCAGGAGAGGCTCTCTGGAAAGAAAATGGTGTTGGGATTTCAATGGGCTTTGCTGTTTTTTAAGAAAGCCAGCACTTTATGTGGAAAGAAAACAATGAGAATGAACATCCTTTTTATGTGCAACTCCTGTTTTTATTAATACATAACAGGAAATAGAAATGCTTGGCAATGTTGGCCCTCAGAAGTAACTCTATGAAACTTCATAGCCTGTTTCAGAGTATGAAGGTTAGCTGGGAATTTAGAGAGAAGCAATGATAGGTGTAGGAATAGAATGCCCAAACAAATAACTTTAATTGTGCATTTTTTCAAGTCCTCATGATAAACAGGTCACACTGCAAAGCCCTGTGAGATGTGTCTTCAGAAGAGGTGGGTAGACTTCTTCAAGGCAGTTTCACAGATACATCCCCATTTAGAAATGGTGACAATTTTCCAGGTCAGAACACACATCTAGTGGTATAAACCAGTGATATTTGTGTGTCTATGACAGCCATGGGAACTGGTTAATTGGGAAGCATAGATGCTCATAGATGAAAACAGTGTTTTATTCCTTCAGCAAATACGATGAATTTTCCAACTTGGTGTTCCAGTAAGAAAGAATATGAAAGGGAAATTGTTCACTGGCTGAGATCCTAAATATGGACAATTTCTTTGTAAGCCTCCTTGAGAAACAACATGGGCCCAAACTATTTATTTCATCTTAGATGAACCTGAAAGAAGAGCAGTCTAAGAAGGCATAGCCCTCAAAATCTGTTCTCTCACAGCTTGAATGAGTGCACTGAGCTTTCATGAATCCTGACAAGCATAACTGGGATTAGAATAAAGTAAAATATAATGGAAGGTCTTTGTATATGGGAAAGTTTCTACAACACAGAACATAATGTGAAAGATATCCTTATAAAAATGAATGTAATTTATGTATGGTTTGCAATATTCTGTACAAAATAGTCACATTGGGAAAAAGCCTGAGACGATGCCAGTAAGTCTTTTTGATTGAAGATATATTTTAAATCTTTTTAACTTGGTTAACTTAGCTTTAATTTGTCCCTGCCATGGTCAGGGACACATTCTACTTGAGCAAACCTGATCTAGAGGAAGGTGTCCCTGCCCATGGCAGGGAGCCTGGAACTGGCTGATCTTAAAGGTGCCTTCCAGCCCAAGCCATTCTGTGATCCCTTCTATGATTCAACATGAATTATAGTAAAATAATTTTCAGATATAATGACTCATTAAGAAAACTGATGTTGAAACTTAATCACTGTGAAACTTGGAAGAAGAAAATAGAGTAGGACTGCAGGATTTCAACTCTGAAAGTGTATTTTATGTTTCATGTACATATTTCATAGGGTCTCAAATATGTCCTGAAAATGTTCAAGACACCAAGATAAGTGTAATTTTGGGAAAGTGAGAAGGCTCCTTCAGCATTAATTAACACAACTTGTCATAATTACATGAATAAACACTTCCAAAACACTTTTTGAGAGTGTCAGAAGTCTTCCCCTTTGTCACTGCTTACTGGAGATGCCAAAATATTATCATGACACTTGAACAGTCCTGCAGCCTGCTTGGCCACACTGCTGATACATGAGAAATAACCTGAGGGGGATATAGCAGGAGCAAAAGGACTGACTGGTGTTCCCATGCGTTTATTTGATTTACTTTTAATAACTTAGCACATAAATCATTCAGACCCAGCTACTCAGATTTAGCAGTGAGCCACAGTAGCAACTCTAAAGATTTTTTTTTTTTTTTTTTCACTAAGCAAATGTTACTGAACACATATTCTGAGTTTACATTCTTTCTTCACTCAGGGATTGCTCACTTCAGAAATACTTTAAATTATGAATAGAAATTAGAGTACCTAGTACTATTTACTCTGCATAGTCATGATTTAAAATGTGATTGTATTCCAAAGGGCAACCTGGTATAAATATCAAAGATCTATGTCTTTGAGCTTGCGATTAATTTTGGTTTAGATTTTATAAGTAAAAGGACTGGTTTGAGTTGGTTTTTACCACCTCTCAAAAAGGTCCATCTCCTTTTGCACTTCTCTCTACGCCTTTTTCTCTTTGCCCTTTCGCTTTTTCCTTCCCCTTCTTCTCATGCTTAACCCTGAGATTTTGGTTGCTTGGTTTGTATGGTGGGTTGACCCTGAGCTGGACACCATGTGCCCACCAAATCTGCTCTGTCACCACCTCCTCATCAGGTCAGGGGAGAGAAAATATAAGGAAAAGCTCAGACTGAGATAAAAGAAGGAAAATTCCCTTGTTTAAGTAGAAATATTGCAAGTAGCTGGTTAGGAGGAACCCAAAATCTGGTGTATTCCACATTTTTAGGAAGAGCAGATCTATGCTTTAAATAGAAGGTCTTTTATTTTTGCACTGTATCAAACAGTATCCACAGTCAAACCTGGAATTTTATGAAATTTCCTTGGTTTCCTGACATACCTGTCAAAGAGAGGGGCAGTATAGGGAAGTAATATTGAGAGTTTGTCATATCTGAATATATACAAATTAAACTTCACCAGGTTTTCTAACATCTCATAAGGGCACAGGGCAAGGCTGTTTCCTAAAAGCCTTTCTTGCATCCTGAAAACTTTACCATGCCTTGGAAAAATCCATTCAGTTGTATTTATATCATTAAGCACAAATCAAGATAGAGCTTCTAGATCCAGAGTCATAGAGCAGTCCCTCCTTGAATCCATATTGCATCAGGATTAAAATTCTCCATTCCACATTTGTCTTGAAGAGAGCTGGCTGAAATACTCCAAACTAGAGCCAGGGAATGAACTAAAATCTATGTGGACAACCAGAAGGTTCAGCACTCAACTGAGACTTCTCGTCCTCTTTTCCTAAGCAGTAGAGGTAAAGATAATGATTTGTTAAGCAGCAAAGGTATGCCTTTGATTCCTGTCCCAAGCTGCCAAGGAAAATGTGTATCCCTCTAAATATATTCCTGACACTCCCTACAAAGGGAGACTCAAGTTTGGCTTTCTCCACTTGTGTATTATTTTTAGCTTAAGTGAAATTAGTCCATCTGCTTGTTTTACTAGGAATTTTTTTAAGAAGAGACTTTCTAAAAAAAATTTTTTTAAAGTGCTCTTTTCTCTTTTATAGTGAGCACACATTCATCCAGCCCATTTTTTCTTATTTTAAACTAAAACTAATTACATACCTTTTCCATATATAAAAGATACATATGCATTTTATTATATTTTCATATGGTTGAGGCAGTCTTTCTTCACAATATACTATGGGATGAAGAAAGAGAGCAGTGGATGCTCTTTAGAGCTGCAGCCATCTTTATGAACCCCTATTTATTAATTTCCTCTCCTTCTTTTCTCCAGGGAGCCTTGAAGGTGGCCAGGGTCATCATAGCAGACTGAAAACTGATTTGAAGCCTCAGAGGAGGTAAAATTGCTTTCTCATTCCTCCTTTGTTTAATCTTGTCAAACTAGCTGTAGCTCTCTGCAGATTAGTAACATGCAATATGGCATGGTAGGACAGAGCAGCTTTCACTGTGTCCTTAAACTTCGTTAAGGATCTTCCCTTCCCATCTGATTAGAAAGATTTTTGTTTGGATCTGAGCTGCAGTAAAATCTGGGTCACTGAGTTAATGGACAATAAGAAACAATTAATTTATAAATCTGTCAAGTGATGATGAGGATGTGGAATAGATTTTGAAGTCTGTAAGGATTTAGAGGATGCTGTTTTCCCTTTTTGTCTCTTGCTAAGGTAGAACACACTTTGCTCATTCTAGTTATGGAGGCGTTTTAACTCTCTAAATAACCAGCCATGCTTTCACTTGTCCACATTTAGTATTTTTTTTTAGCTGACTGTGTAAATCCTTTGGCTGCTCAGTGGGTATTTGTGAGCATGAGCAGCAAACCTCCCTCCGAAAATGAGTGGCTGATTTTATGTGTTGAATGGGTAACCAAAACAATAATGTTTCTCTTCCACTTCACAGGAAAGAACAGAGGGTTTCCATTCAAGCCATTTTAATCATATCACTATCATACTGTGCCCTTTATCTAGAACTAAATATCAGCCAAAGTTTACTTGAAAACGAGCCTGGGTTTTGCTCAAATAAGCTAATGAACCTTTGTGAACTTCCAAGACTGGGCTGAATTTCAACTTTGGAACAATACTTGAAGCCAGGTGAGTTTTACTGTAAATATTTCCACCATGGTTCCAGCAACAATCTGAACTTGTTTAACTAGTTTAACTAAATGCTTTTGTAACAGTGAGGACTGGATGACAGACTTTTTGTTGTGAAAAAACCTGAAAAGTAAGAGCAGTGATGATATGCTACTGGTGAAACTGTGTGCTGTGTTTCTAAAAGTGCAGATTGAAACATTAAATATAAATGTTCTCATTCTTCATCTATACATATTTATATATAGGTACCAATAGAAAGAAAATGTCCTCAAATTCAGTAGCATGCCTACAAAAATACTGAATATGCTCTCTGTAAGTATATAGATTTATAAAATCTAAGACAAAGTGAATGTTACTAGTTACACCATTTCTAATCTCTATAAACCTCTTTTTAGGGGGTTGTGCTTACAGAAAGGTAAGAGAAAAAATGGGGGGATTCAGTGCAAGAGCTAAATATCACCTCAGAAGCAACAGCATACTTCTGGTAAACAGACAAGAGCATAGAAATCTGTGTCTGTCCATAAATCCCCCTCTGTCTCTAGCCTCCTATCCCAAAACATGACTTGGTTTCATAAGCAGATGGAGCTAGCATGGAGATGCCTTCACACAGCAAAGCAATTGCTTCAAGATGGACCACAGTGCTTGATGAAAATAAATAATGAATAAATAACAGTATATGCTGGGCTCTTGACTAGCCTGAAACGTAGGGATTTACAGAGTGATAACCCATAATTTTTCTGAAAAGCGTTTGAAGTTTGTTCCAAACAGTCAAAAATGCAGTAAATACACATAGCCAGTTCCCTAATTTAAGGTCTGTGAGTATGGAGGCAAAAGAATGGAACAGTATTGGGATAAGTACCCTCACAGTGGTGCAAAACTGGTGTGACTTGATGAAGAAACAGGTCATTATCAGAGTAACATCCACTTGGAGCTCTTACTAGGTGGTGGTGTTGTGGTGTTCCAAGGGTTAATGTTTTGTAAGCTTCCTTTAATTGTTGAGTAAAGATTGTGTAAAAGTTTTCTTTCTCTAGCATTAATCTGTAGATTAATGTTTCCTGTGTTTTAATGACATGTTCCCCAGCCACAGATGAGTGGTATAAAAAATGTTTAATTAGAGTTAGTCATAGCCTGCTGGCAAGCAGTGACCTTACCTTCAACCCAACATGCTGGATAAAGAACTTGCAGTCCTTTTTGTTCTCTTAATGTCAGTTTTAAGCCTAAAAGGCATAAATTGTATTATTTTGCATATTCTGCTGAATGTTGACCATAATAACAGAACAGTAATATCTGTGTTTTCCAAGCAATTTTTTGTTATTTCCTGGTTGGAATTTACTGAGAGGGTTGTGTGTTTGTGGAAGGGGAGACACAGAGGGCTGAAAGTTCAGCAGATTTTTCTGAGTTTTAGACTGCAGCTTCTGTTTTGTTGCCTGTACCTAAAAGCAAAGCATTGGCTAGTCTAGCCTGATTTTAATGTAACCACTGCACTTAAGGCTTCCACTCACCACTAACTATTCCCTGAGGCATTTATTAGTTCAGGCATGTATTCCATAAATTACACAGAGGGCACGATACTGGGTTTCAGTTTATCATCTAGATATGTCTATGTTTTTAATCTCTCTTGGACGATGGAAGCAGGGGGTTTACTTCTCTTACCATGCACTCTCCTGTTTCCTAGTAAAAAACAAGCTTTCCTAGGAAAGCTTCTCATGCTGCAGCACAGAAAGGAAGAAAATCTGTCTGCCATTATATGCTGATACAATTAAATACATGAGCTGGCTCGCATTGACATGGCTTGGCTGCAAGTCAAGAAGGTACCCATAAAAAACCCTAAAATCTATGTGTGCATGCATTCATGTGTGCCTGTGTATAAAAATAACTGGGACATGCCAATTATTTTTTTTTTCTGGTTTTAAAACGGACTCCACGCTCTTATCACTGCCAAAATAAAAGAAAATAAACCAAGAGTTTCTTTCGATCCATCTTGCGGCCTTTATCGGCTTGGTAAACATATACTGGGCAACCAAAGAGGAACTATTGGTGTTCTTTAGCAGAAAGAGTGAACCAAAACCAGACTTTCTGAGAGTTTATGAGAGCATGTAAAAAGATCATTTCCTGCCAAAGTCCCTAGCCATAACTGGAAGATCAAAATGTCCTGATTGGGAGATTGTGTTAGTTACAAAATATGATATACATGTTGCATTTTGGAGCTATCATCTACTTAACACTTACTGTTGCTGGACTGGGAAAAAAGAGCACATATGTTGCTACCTTATTGAGTGTAGCAGTAATAATGAAAAGGGCAGAGGAGGTGGAGGGGAGAAGAAAGTTACTGCTGGAAGTAGCCAGCATTGTGCTGAGAGGACAGTGCTGGAGTATGAGTGGAATTCCCTCCAGTTACCTCTGGACCAACTCAGCCCCACTACCTATGAACTCCTGGCTCACTGACAGAAAAACAAGCCATGCACCATTCTGCTTATGCAGAGAATAAAACCAGCTCAGCCTGCCAGCACACACTGTCGTGCTCTACTGTCCTGGTGCCTCTGATGCTTTTATTTTCCAGTTGCTAAACTCGGAAACAGGGTCTGGTGCAGCTCCTGGGTTGTTTGCCAGCCTGTCAGAACTCTCCTGCAGATGCTGAAGGTGCAGTTATGTGTTTCAGTGCATGTATGATTAACCCAGGGATAATATCAGCTCCTCAGCACACATGGAAATGCTAAGTGTGTAATAATGAGTAGGACAGGTTGAAAGTTATTTATCAAAGCTGTTTTTAAATGTAAAACTGTTCATTTCATGTTTTACTTGGAAATTCAATTATCTATGGAAAGAAACCCAAAAGGTGCCCCAATGAAAAATCTGTCTGGGAGTGTGGATATGATGACTAGTGAAAACTACATTGGGTTTTTTATGCTCCCCTGTGGGCTAGGGCTCCAACAGCTCTCATGAAGCACCAGGTTCAACAAGAGAAGGGATTGTAAAGCATAAAAAAAGAAGGGATTGTAAAGCACCCTAATCAAGAGATAATACAGTGTCAAAAGGCATTTTTACCATGATTGTGCTAATATTTTCTTAATCCACTTTATTTTTTATAACAAATGTCATACTTTTAATTTTTAATGCAGTTGATTTTTAATGAAATCAAAAGTTTGTCTAAGAAACATGGATTAAAATGTCTGACTTCTATAAAAAAATTCTCAATATAAAAAAAATTTCCTGACTTAATGGTAACCAGCAAAGCAGAGCTTAATTTGTGTTAGAGTTTTAACTGGAAATACTGTTATTTCTGCTTTGGTGCATATAAATGTGATAGATTCCTACTGTGAGGAAGACAGAAACTAGAGGGAATGAGGGAGCTGCTACACTAAATCAGCTCTGTCCCTGCCCTTGCAGCTGCTGGTGTTGGGTGGTAGTCCACAAAGAAGTGTGTAATACTAAGGAAGCAAAGGAATCATGAGCTACATTGAGTGTGATGCTGATAAAAGCCAAGCATTTTTAACAGTACTTTCAAATCTATATTTTTTTATGTTCGTGTATCCTGCAATAACTTTTTATTATCAGGTTTTGTCTCCACATCTTCCTGTGGCACTAATGTCTACAGCTGCATCTTGATGGTAGAAACAGCTTTTAGTTTGTTTTCACTTTTTTTCTTATTTCAGTTCCTGTCTTGAGTTTATCATACTTGTATTATTGCTGTTCTCATCCATCAGTGATTTGTATGACAATGTCTCAGGGGTCCTGTCCACCTCAGATGCCATTCCCTGTATCTTTCTCAGCATGTATTTTCAAGTAGGGTGGTAAAATCCTCCCTTCTTTATGAAGGAAAGACAAAGAGTTGGCATGTAAAGGGCAGCTTAAAAGATTGCCAGCCCTACAGCAAGATGTGGCTGGCTGGGCAAAGGCTGTGACAGCCTTCCTCAGCCAGCCCACCTTGTTCTGCTTTCAGACTGGGTTCACATCCCATTTTGCTTGGAAGACAGAAATGTGCTAAATTACAGGAGCTTTGAAAATCATTTTGTCAGAGATTCGTGCATGCAGACTGCTCTTTTTGCTTGTAATATTGAGAGGACAATAGAAGTGCTGACATTGTAGAACCAGAGAATCATTTAAGTTGGAAAAGACCTTTAAGACCATCAAGTCCAACTGTTGTATCTGTTTTACTGTTTTAACTTTTTAACCATTTTATCCTTGTGTAATCTCAGTCTTATATTTAAGGAGGACCTCAGCATTAAGGAGCAGAGCATAGGTTACAAAAGATTTGTTTCAACATAAACAACATTTTGAGAAATGTTCTATGTAATTTATTGGTCACTCACAGTTACTCAAAGTGTAACTCTAAATAGAGTTTATCTTCTTTATTCAATAATGTGTGTTTTCACTTTCATGCCTTAATCCAACTGAGATGCCCATTAATCTGGTATTCCTATTATCACCATACTTTGAAACAGACCAGATTTCCACCAGAAATCATGACATGTGTAAGTCTTCTCCCAGTTAGGAAGAGACCCAAAACACTTTGGTGTCTATAGGCTAACTGTGTGTTCTATAAAACAAGGTTTTGTTTAGTTGAGACAAGTGAAAAACTTTTTCATTAATCCATTTAAAAGATAGAGGCTTTTTTATTCAATGTCCTTTTGATTCAAACCTATGACTTAATGCCTTTCTTGAATGTTAGCACTGAGGAAGACAGTCTATCTCTGTGTGAGCTAAGGAGTGTCTGCAGACTATTTCAGATCATTTGGCTTCATAACTGAAACATCCACCTCTGCTTTCAGCAGGGGAAGAGGGTAGAAAAACCTACTTAGTACCGCATTTTTCTGCTCCTATAGCATTTCTTCATCATCAAAAGAACAGATTAAGTGTGTTGTTTGTGGGGCTCTGTGAAGACATTACAGATAATGCTCTGTGCTTCCCAGTTATCCCCCAGAGTCCATACTGCTCCCTCTCTGCCAGCCCCTGTGGGGGCCCTGGGGTCCCCAGGGTCAAGGTGGCATTGTGTGGTGGTGGCATTGCCACAGAGCACCTGTGTATTTCCTCCTGAGAGTAAGCTGCTCATCAGGTTCTGGTGGTAGAGTCTTGGGTGCTGGATTTGCTCAAATTGACTGCCAAAGTTGCAGGGCATAAAATCATTTGGCTTGGAAGGGACCTTAAAGATCATCTTGTCCAACCTCTCTGCCGTGGCCAGGGATAATTTTCACTAGACCAGGTTGTTTAGATCCCCATCCAGTCTGGTCTGGAATGTTTCCAGGGATGGTGCATCCACAACTTCTTTTGACAACCTGTTCCAGTGTCGCACCACCCTCACAGTAAAGAATTTCTTCCTAATATCTAGGCTAAGTCTACCCTCTTTTGGCTTGAAGCCATTCTCTCTTGTCCTGTCACTCCAGACCCTTGTAAACAGTGTCTCTCCATCTTTCTTCTAGGCTCCCTGGTCCTGGAAGGCTGCAATTAGGTCACTCTGAAGCCTTCACTTTTCCAGACTGAACAACCTCAATTCTCCCAGCCTTTCCTTACAGGAGAGGTGCTCCATCTCTCTAATTGTCTTGGTGGTCTCTAATTATTTCTGGACTTGCTCCAACAGGTCAGCAGAGATGGGGTGTAGGGATACAGTTTGTGGTAATTAGGAGTGGCTAATGGGTACAGCTGTGAGCAGCAGGTGAGCAGCACTGACAGCAATGAGCCATGGAGTGCCCAGGGGCACTGAGCAACCACCAAAGGGAGCAGAGGGCACACAGGGGCAGGGCATGGACATGAGGGGTGTGAAAGGCTGGGCTGAAGGGCAAGAAGGGCAGATGCTTGCAGCCTTCTGGAGTGGTGTGGTGTTACTCTGTGTGGGTTGAAGCCTTCTGGAATTCTATGGTGACACTCTGTGTGTCGTGGCCGTCTATACTGCAATGTGTACTGCAACAATGGGGTTTGCTGTAAGTAATTTTGTAAGAACTTTATAATGATTTAATTAGAGTGAGGATTTTTAAAGCTGCAAAACATGGGACTAAATGCAGTGCAGGGCCTTCACACCTCTGTGTGGGAAATGGTTTTCCATGTCACACAAAAATGCTGCTGGCTGACAGAAGAAGTCTAAATCTCCACACAACCTGACACATAAATTTGCAATATGGCTTTTTGGAAGAGGAAGGGTGGCCATGTCTCAGCAGGATGTTGCTGAGATATTGCAATAATGTTGGTGTATGACAGTTGTGGCATTTTTGGTAGAGTCTCTATTTAGAATCTAGGGCCTTCAATATTGAGGTATTGTAGAAAGAAAAATGTTGTGATTCTTTGAAAAATAGCCAAGTTTTTTTCTGAAAATATTTTATGCCTTTATATTTTGAAATGTCAAAAGTAATTTTTAAAATACATTGTGGTTGTCAATATTTTGGTGAGGCTTTTCCAAATAACTGTGCATTTCATTATTTTAAAATTGAGGGAGTTTGCAAAACAATTCCTACATTTATTTAAACTTGTTTTTTTTTATTTGCCTACTTCAGTCTTTGTTCACTGTGCAGCATGCTGACAATTAACAGTTGGCACTGCAAAGTGCGTCCGCCCGTATGATTATAGCTTTGGTGCACTTATCATGTAGAGAGAGAGAGTTATAAAGACACATTCAGGGTGTTCCTACTCAAAATGTCTTCCAGGCAATATGTTTTCCAGGTAGATAATTCCAAAATAAAATATACCACCATACTAGAAGGGTATTAAAATATTGTTATTTGCTATCAAAAAAGAATGTGTTCGATTCAGATGCTTTAACTAGAGGAAGGTCTTCTCAAAGAGAAGGTGTTTGAGATGAAGCTGTTTCCTTTTGAGGGAAACTTCTCATTTTCCATGAGGTGATTGGAAACCAAGGGCTTATATCATTATTGCTTTTATTTTATTCCCCAGCCATGACCGGGAGTCAGGAATCACACCTGCAGCAATGTGACTGCTGAAATGTGTGTGTGCAAGTGATGTTTATGGCCAAAGCTTCCTTCATTAGAGCCCTTCAGCCTAAGGAGCAGCCAGTCTGGTTGGCTGACAGATTGAACATCATCAAAACTATTAAAATTCCTCTTCAGCTAGCCAAGTGGATGTGTATTCCCGCTTCATCCACACCCCAAATTTCCCTGTCATTTTCCCGGACATCAGAAACTGGTCTGTCAGCAGCATGGCCCAGCCACATCTGCACATAACAACGATTCAAATTAATAATAAAACACACCTCAGCTGAGGTTTTCTTCCCTAGTACAGGATTTTCTAGCACAGTGTTTCTCTTTAGCAGCTCATTTGACACTGGTCGCCTGACCTCTGCTACCATAATAGCTGTTAATGGAAACTTCACCTCATGCAACGATAAGATGGATTTTTGGCAGCTGTGAGAGATTATGAAGAGTAAGAACAATCTTAGCTGGAATCAGAAGAAAAGAAAGCATCTGTACCTTGAGAAACACTCAGCTGGTTTTCATTACACACCAAGCCTATATTTATTACAAAGACTAGCCAAGAGACAGAAAATGATCGGTCTCTGCACTCGGGGCAGGGAGACAGTGTCGGCTTGATAAATTCTTCCTTTCTTCTTGCTTGTGTGACTACAAGTGACCAGACCTGTTCAAAACTACTGGCTTTCTGTCTCACAGGCCATCTTCTGAGGCTGCTCTTCATCATAGTTCTCTTTCAGTGTTGCCCCCTCATCTCCTGCTGAGATTTTTTTTTTTTCCCTTCTAAAATGTTAAGCAAAAGAGGTGAGGAAAAACAAAGCGGGAAAAGTGACTTCTTTCCTTATACAGGAGTTTTACTACATCATCCTAAGCATGAGTTTATGGTGAGAAACATCTCAGTCCACAGAAATCAATTAAAATTCAGAATTTGAAATTTCAGTCATTAAAAGTGAAAAGCAGAAAACCTCTGTTGTAGAGACCATTTGGTAAAAAAAGGAAAAGAGGAAAAATGTCAGTGAATATAAGAAAAAAAGATATTTATTTTTCTGTCTTCTATCCAAGCCTGGAAAACACCAGATTGAGCTGAGCTGTCACTAAAGATTAGGAGACAACAGCTACCAATCACAAAACATTTGGATGTGTCACTAAAGGCACTGTGAAGGGAGCCAAGTGAGTCGAGTAAACAGAATGCTGTGGCAGAAAACTTTGATTTAGTTATAACTGGGTAAACATGGGGCTTAACTTCTGTAAACAAGTGTGGAGTTTTGCCACAGACCCTTTACATCTGAAGTGAGAATTAAATTATACAAGGCAGAGGGGAAGGCCCTTCAGAATTCTTTCTTTTTTCTGCTCGAATTAATTTGTAAATTACAAGGGTGGGAGACAGGAGTTGTCTTTTTAGCTCTTCCAAAAAGGATGAGAGTTAGAGGCTTCCACTACTTGTTTGATCTGTTGCAGCTGCTCCTGGAGAAGCTTGTTCCCTTGAGATGGTAGGAGATGTAGTAGTATTTTCTACATTCTTCTGCAAAAACCTGGAAAGAAAGCACAGCACACAACATGCCTGCCACCATCACATCACTCTCCTTTTTTTTTTTTTT
>VZRH01003632.1:967358-990739 GCA_013397555.1 Urocynchramus pylzowi
TTTTTTTTTTTTTTAAACTGTCTGCTGAGGTTTTTGCACAAGGACTCTCTAATATAATGAAATTTAGATTGTGTAGAAATCAATACTGCTATTGTTGCTAGAGGTGCAGAAATTCAGAACTTCAGAGGTGATTTAAAACCAGCCTGTTCTTTAAGTGCCAGACGATGGTGTTTTGGATATGGGACTTCATCCACAGTGCATGTATAAGGTGGTGGCAGGCAGGGACAGAATTTTCTTTTGTACAGCTGCAACTGAGTTCCTCTCTTCTCTCTAGGCATATTTATATATAGGAAATATTACCTCCTGAGATTAATTAATTCTACATGTCTTCTACCTGCTAAATGTCATGACCAGATACCAAAGTTGAGAAATTTAGCTTTCTGCTCATATACAAGAATTTATACCTGAAAACTTCATTTGATTAATGGTTCCATGCTAAAAAACATTGCAAATCACCAAACCTGATTTTAATACACTGTTTCAGTCATGCTTCACAAAGGGTTTTTTTGGTAACATGAGCATGGAATGAAGTAAAAGGTGACTTGAAATAGATTCAGAGTTATAGAATTGGAAAGGACTTTAAAAGTCACCAAGTTCCAAGCCCCCTTCCCTGGGCAAGGATGCCACTTACTAGGTCAGGTTACTGATCCAACCTGGCTTTGAACACTTCCAGAGATGGGGTATCCACATAGTCTCTGGACAAATAGATGGTTTTCAAATCAGTGAAAATATCTTTGATGTTTTCACAAGAAGTGGTTGCTACAAACAATTTAGACAAATATCTGCAAAAACACCCAGTTCCTTTTAGGATGTCTTACTCCCTCTTATCCACCTATGTGGATCTGGACCTTTGTTTGTTGAGGTTTTCTGCTGACAGCCCAGTTGGATTTTCCAGGCAGAGATACATAGAGGAAGTTACATCTACTGCAACTGGAGCTACTTCAGAGAAGAAGCTGTGCAAGAGATGACTGCTGGCACTGTGCTTGAAATTGCTAAAAAGAAGGAAATTCTTCACAGACTTCAAAGATGTGTGTTTATTTAAAATGAGACTCCATTTTGCTCTTTTGCACCCTTCTAAATTGTGGTTGGAGTTTGAAGGGAGTACTTTTTGCTGTTGGGTCTACGAGAGCAGTCAGTGTATTTTTAGAGTCCAAGATAAAAAAGCTTTACTGGGGTTTTTAAAGAAGTATGTTCCACTGGATCAGGTGTGGATGAAGAGTGTTGCCCTGCAGTTGGTCTGAAGTAATTTATGGAATAGTGATTACTCTGTTGGTAAAATGTATGTCAAAGAATCTCTCCATTATGTAAATTCTACTGGAACTTTGAACAGGTATTTGCCTATCACAGTATAAAGAACAGTGTGATGTTATAGCATAAGAAAAATACCACCCAGGAAATTCTGAAATGTTTCTGTATAAATGGGTTTTTAGAACTATATTTTAAGGATGTTCATTAAGGATGAATTTTATCCCACACATAGAGACCCAAAGTATTGCTTTAATTTGCGGTGCATTTCACGTGTTTTTATCCACCTAAATAGCTACTTCATGTAAGGTATATATAAAATCTTGCTTTTTACTCAAAGGCAAAAGACAGACATATTTTAGAGACTACATTGTCTTCATTCAGAAACCACTTTCCAAAGGGATGAACAGCCATTGGAGATTCCTCTTCTAATCTTGCATTCCCCTCAGCCTTTCCCAGAAACATCTAGACCTAGAAGCACTCGGAAATGTGAACCCATCCTTAATCACAGAGGCAGTGAGGCTCACTTCTAGGCTTTCTTGTGTGCAGGAGAATGAATGGAGCACAAAAACCCCACCCATCCATTTGCATGATGAATTCTTTGTTTCTGGATAAATTGTTTAAGAAGCTTTTATACACGCCCAAGAGTCTCTCGTGGCCTATGGGTTTAGTTTTTGGTCTGACTTGAATAGCCAGGGTGTGAGACCAGACATAATGAAAGCTTTGGAGTGGTTCAATATTTGTTATTTTTGGCTGCTAGTGATGAAAATTTCTCTGAGCAGGTGTGTGTCATGATATGGCAATCCATGTGTCAATGTCTCCAACAGAATCTAGGAACAAGACCAAACTCCTCTGTACCACAATTATTCCAGCATATATTGGTTTTTATTTTTAGTTTCAAATGCAGCTGCAAGTTTTTGTCCCAGCTAAGATCTGGCGAAAGCGAGAGATATTAAATTAGAAAAACAACAGGATACTTTCCAAGGAGCAGAAGCAGAATCTCATTTGGATTATACAAATGAGACAATCCACTAAATGAAAGCAGGAGAAATTTAAAACCAAACTTTCCATTTCGGAAGAGCAGTGTAAAAGTAGCTTTGGAAATGACTATAAACAGCTTTTGGAAAGGATTGGTGTGGGGGGAGAGGACTGTCATTTGGCCTGGACAATCCTATTAATAAGAGAATTTCTAAAGTCTTTGTAAATTTTCCTGCTCCTGTCTTCTTTCTTGTTTTACTATATTTCATACTTGGGCAATAGAACTTGCAAGAGAAGTATAACTTTTCTTGAGCTTGAAGCTTTTATTTTGCTACAGCTGAAGCTTATCAGTGGAAGGGAAAGATGTAAGGAAAGGTGAGAAGTTGAAGCAGCCAGGATAAATGGGGTCTCAATAATTCCTTGTGTGTTCCATGAACACGATGGGTAAGAAACTTCTGTGTTGCAGCAGTGAAGAAGCAGGGACAGCAATCCTGAGATTACTTGTGGGGTTATGCTCATGCCCTGTACTACACAAATGCAGGAATTTCTACTACCATGTCTAGATCATCCTCCTTATATATCTAATCTACAGTAAATATTTGTAGCTGCAGTTTAAAGTTTACATTCTTTGAATATATAGCATGCTGCTTACTGTAAATATTAGATGCTAAGAGAAGAGCTTTGTAAACCTTGTAATATCACTTTGTACTTGCAACTTTCTCAACTAGAAACAAGCACAGATCACCTTATGTATAATTTCCAAGATTTCTTAAGTGTATTCTTTGTACTCAGGTTTTTAATGCATGTGTTTGATGCAATACAGGCCCATTGTTTAATGCTAAATAACATACACCACCATTCACTTTGTGAAAGAGTTACATTCTAAACCAGCTGTTCAGCAGTTAAATGAATTTTAGCTGAAGTTATAAAGTAGTAAGGTTTGGTTTTTTTTTTTTCTGAACTGTGTGGTGAGTCAGAGGGGAAATAATTATTTGAAGAACTGGTTATCAACCAGGACTGAGTTTGATAAGCCAGGGATTGCAAGGATAAAACCCCTATAACATTTTTTTTTTTTTTTTTTTGTTAAGAATGCCTCTGAATTGAAACAAAGTATATACAGAATGCAAATAAACCAAACCTAGAATAGATTACTAGTTTAGTAATCTTCCCTAATAAAAATAAAGGATTGAAAGAGGAGTTAAGAAAGACTACAGTAACAAATGCAAGAAACCATGAGGGCATGAATTAATGATGCAGAATCAGGTGCCCACAGATAATAAATATCTAGTTTAGAAAGAAAAAGCCACACAGATTTCTGATAACTAATGTCTATTGTAATACCTACCAAAATGTCCATCTGGCAGGGCTGTCTAAAGGCAAAGTAATTATTGAGCTAAATCTGGAGTAAAATTTAAATATGCCAAGTAAAAGAAAAATATGTTTTTATGAGTCTTGAAATGCTTTCACAAATTAAGTGATGGAGAAACCTGATGGGGAGAGAGCAGCCACAGAGAAGGCCCAGCTTCAGATGTGTGTGTAGACATGGCTCCCTGATGCTTCAGCAGATCTGCTCTCATTCATGCCAGCTGAACATCTGACCCCTGGCACTTCCAGGCTTCCTTGCAGAGCGTTATTTGATTAGAAAACAGAATTAATGACTGTGAAGTGTTTGAATAGAATGAGGGAAAAATTGTATTGCTAATAAATCTTGTGCATAATGCAGGGTTAGAGCAGCCCTGTTGTGACAGTGCTGCACATCAAGGATGATTCCCCCAGCCTCAGTGGAACTGAGTTACCTCAGGGTAAAAGAAAAAAGAAATTCTGATACATTATGCATTTGAATTTTATTCAGCTATGTAAACAACACTAGTCCACTGGGCCATGATATATTCGTCCTTTTGGTTTCTATTTCCTTTCTTCCTAAATAGAATAAGAAAATCATTCTCCAAGTTGAGTAATTAATTGCTTTGTGGAAGACAGAGATCCTTTACTGTTGCCTCCACCACATTGTTGTTGTCAAAGATGTTTCTGAGGATTGAAAACTTGAAAGCAGCTTTCAAAAATAAATACAAATAGTGATTTTGAAGAGTGGCAACCAAGTAAAAGTTTGAAGTATTATCTTTGAACATACAGTGATTATTAGGATACATGCAAGATGGAGGAAAAAATATCTTCCATTTTAAAAACCAAGCAAGCCTAATATACTGAGAAAGATAATCTGAGGTATTTTTTTGCACTTTTGCTTCCACAAAAGAACTTGTGCAGTATTATTTCTAGTATAAGTCTCTACTCCAATTTCTGTGCTTTGGTGACCTGCTGGAGAGAGCACTACAGAGAAGGTGCTGCATGTGTGTGGCTCTGAATACAGTCTTTTCCTTTAAAAGGCTAGTATAGATTTAACTGGAAAATGAAGCTCTGTTTTGTCTACTTTGGGGACATAATAGCATAATTACCTGAGCCTTGCAGCTGGCAGACTTTTCCCATGCAAATCTGGAGAACTCTTACAGGGCTTAATGAAGATTTTGTGCTCTGATCAATTATCTGCAGGAAATAGCCATGCTGTAATTGGCAGCCTTAAAGGGAGTCAATTAGCAAGATCTTTGTGGGGACAGCAACCCTCCTTGGTGGGCAAAGCTAAGGCAATAGCATGTTTTCTTTGGAAAACACCATTACAGATCTGATCTAGCCTTGTACTGCTTTTATCATGAGGAAAAAAAAAAGTAGGTACACCAAAGAAAAAGAACAAATTACCCATAACCACATTCCTAGCCTGAAAAATGCCTAATGGCTCCATGATGTGGGGAGCAGACAGACCTAATCCATGGCAGAGTACATGGAGAGCTGGATGTGACAGTGATAGGGATTACAGAAAATAAGAGCAAGAAGTGAGAGATGCAGTAGATTTCTAGTATATTTTAATTTCATTGTAGTTTATTGTCTGCTGGAGTATCTCCCATGCAATTCTTCACTGAATGTAGTGTTTTACAAGGAGGTTTGATTTGTCTCTGTATTAAAAGCCACTGTTTAAAAGCTTCAGTAATCTGTCTTTGACCATTTCAGAGCTGTGAATGATTGCCTATGTGATAAAATGAAACAAAACAGAAAAATAGTGCCAAAATGTGGCCTGTGTTCAGCTTAAACAAGTTATATTGTGAAATAAATAGGATTTAGTGTTAAAAGGCTGTTGTGGGTTTAATTTTCAGATTTCACGAGGGGTACGTATTTGTACAAGTCTTTTTGCTTCTGTAGTGAAGTATCAAATTGGCAGTGTTCCAGGCTGCTCTCCATAACACACAAAATTGATTGTGCTGCTAAAGCACTTGCTCTAATTTGTAGAAAAGAGGAGCAATAAAAACTCCACCTAAAAGTCAAAATGGGGGTGGGTGGTGGGAAGATACTTGTAATATAAATAAAATAAAATAACAAGTGCTTTTTTTAATTGCCTTTTCATTTTAGATTATGAAAATATGCCCATTTTCTAGAATCCATCAAGAAAAGTTGAATTACTGTATTTGTATTTACTTTGGAGAAGTAAAGCCAAAAGAAGAGAGATTAATTAAAAACTATAACACTGATCTTTAAAAGTAAATAGATAAAGAATCATCTAAAAAGTCTGCCTAGCTGCTGGTTGTTATGTTAAAATCATAATTAGGTTAAATTAATGCAACAACATCAAGTAGAAAGAAATTTAATCATTAAACCATAAATAAATTTTTAAAAAAGTCAGAAAGCCACATGTAAGGAGATATCCCAGGGGATCTGTAAGAGAGCTGGTCCTTGTGGGCAGCACTGTGTAAAAGCACATGTAGTACAGTAAATAAGAAACAGTTTTGCCTATGATGTGAAATGCAGGTCTGACACATTATGGGCAGCTCTGATCTGAGATTTCTTTGAAAGAAATGTTTGCTGTTTTGAAAAGTAGCTTGGATCTTACTGGATGGCAGAGAATACCTTATTTATTTCTCTCCCAGATGAATAACAAAGTTTGCATCTGAAGAGAAAGCAAAGGTGGCTAGGGATTTATATGCCCCACTGCAGATATTCTCCAGGCAAAGCAACTGGCTTTGGTTAATTTGGGAAAGAACTTTGGAAGGGGCTTCTTTAGAAAGTAGATTTAAGTGGTTTTTCTTTTAATTGGTTCGGGGGAATTTTTTTTTTTTTTGGAGAAAAGGGAAAAAAGATGCTTTTTTAAAAGGTAAAGCATAAAAAATGAATAATATGAAATAATAAAATTTCTTGTTTTAAAAGAGATTATAAGCTTAGAACGTTTTTTTTTGTGAGTTGTAGCTTAGTTTATTTCGTTTGTTGTTAGTCTCTTTGGCTCTGGAAATGTTGTGGCCTGGCTTGGTGGGTTACAGGTGCAAGTTGTTGGTCTTATTTTGGGTGTTTAGTCTAGAGTAGGTTTAAATAGTTTTTAAGAAAAAGGAAAAACTGTAGTCTAGGGAACCTTTTTGCTTTAGTTAGCTAAAAATTAATTAAAAGTAAAGGAGAGCTCAGTCTTATTGTCTGTATATAACACAGTTTAGGAATGTAGAGGAGTGAGTGTAGTTTTTGAAAACAAATTGTGCCCTTCTTCTTCTCCCCCTTCGCTTTCAGTAGCAATCTTAAAGGTGTAAAACTTGTTTCTGGGCTAAAGGGATGAATGGACAAGCATCATAAAGTCACCCCAGGGCAGTGCTCCAGTGCAGTAATTCCAAGCTGCCCGTGCCAAAGGAGCCTGCAGCTCTGTCCAGAGGTGCTTGGTGGGGAGGATCTCTTTGCAGGGAGAGCTCTCAGTGCAGGGATCAGCAGAGTGGGCTCTAGGGACAGCACAGCCAGACCTGAGGTCTGTGCTACTCCATCACATTGCTGGGATGCTCCAGAATTAGGCATGGATCCCTGTGCTTTCTTCTTTGGGTCATGTCAAGATATTTCCATTCACCTATACAGACCCTGAACCTTCTCCTTCAGCCTCAGGCACCTAGAACTCTGTCAAAAGTTAGAATTCTGTCAAATGTGCTTCTAGGTATTGATTTAACTTTTACAGAGTGGAATCCTTGCTGGTCCTCTTGTTTTTGTTTGAGCAGAGCAGGGAATGCATCTGTGTGAAAGTGCGTCCAATGGGGATCATAGCTTTGTATCTTGGTGGTTGTGGCATCCAGTTTGGGATGGGAGGGTTATGTCCCTGCTCTACTGAGACCTGTTTCTGGGCTTAACTGGTTTTAGACAAGGTATAAAAATAGTCATTGAGCTGATATTCCCCATCCCAGCTATATTCTTTCCTTTACTCGGTGATTTGCCACATTAGGGTAAATCCTGAGCAAGAGTACTCAGAGATACCCCTTGACGTCCTTCTCCTTCATCCTTTCTCTCCCTCCTTTCCATCCTGAGTTTCCAATTGCACTGAAGATGTGAAGTATCCACCTCCCCAGGCCCTGGCATTGTACCTCTGGTGTTGCAGCATCAGCAAGAAATTTTACTTGTGGACACTTGTATCTTGTCGTTACGCTAAGAAAAATATCTTTTGTGAGCATAAAGATCAACCCAAAGAGCTTGAGCTTCTGTCAAGCTTCTTTTTAGTGCTTTCTGGTCAAATGTGGCTGTGAGTGGAGAGTTTAGACATTTTCAGTGCTAGATGGCAGCCAAAGCAGTTTTGGTTTGTTGTTGTTCTTGGTGTTTACATGCAGGTGGCCCAATTTTGCTTTAATGACTTGGTTGTTTTGTTGAGCATAACTGTAAAGAATTCAGTCCATCTTCCCTTAAAAAGAGTGGCAAGAGCAGGAAATTGTTATCTCTTACTCTGGGCTATAATTAAAGACAATTGAACAGCAGATGAGCAATCCCTTTTGAAAAGCCTTCTTTTAGAATTCTAGAAGGTTATTTTAGACATAAACTCACTTCCAATTTGGATTGCAAGGATGAAAATATTGTTTAAAAAAAATCTATTGGAACACAAAGATATAGTTGCCCAAAATTCTTAAAAATTTTTAGACATTTTGGGGAAAAAATTTAATATTTCCTTTTGTCATATGTTTTCCTTCTTCCTTCTATGCTCTTACTGAAAAGCAAGATGTGGGAAAATAAGTGTATTCTGCTTAAGCTCAGAAGATTCCCTTTCAAAATTGCTAAAATAACTTAAAATCAAAAGCCTGTATGATTTTCATTTTCAGTAAATTGAATTTTTTTTCTGTGGAAAAAGAAAAACAAGACAGAAAACCTGACTTGAAAGTTTTGTATAGCTATCCTGTTTGATGTAACATGTGGTCTCAGCCCGAACCAGATAATTGAAAGTGACTGTTCCATCTATCACTGAATTATTTTGTTAAAAGATGCTACGTCCTAAAGCAAGAGATAAGCATTTGCATCCTATGGAAGTCTTGGAACTCCAGGAATTTTAAATGAATGGGTTTGTTTTTTGTTTTTTTTTGTTTTGTTTTTTTTTCTGTCCAAGCAATGTAAAACCTCCTGTGCACTGCTCTATCCAACAGTATTTTGTCTGGAAGCGCCAAAGGCACTTCAGAAAGAGGAAAATGTCATTTGCATGGTAACCATTCCACCAGAGACATGTCCATTGGCTAATGGAGTAAAAATCAATTACAAGAAAGGCAATAATGTGTCATGTTCTACCAGCCCAAGGTCAGGTCTGTAATAATTGATTAATAATCTGTTGACTGATAAGCTGAATAGAATTACTGACAACACATTGGGAGCTGGGACCCACACAGTGAGTGACTTTCCTGTCAAAGTCTAACTAGATTTCTCTCTTCATACAGTGCTAAGTCACTCTTCAGTAGCTAAAATGTTTGCAAATCTCTTCCTAAATTTAGTTTACTTATTCAGTGGCCAAAGCCAGACTTATTTTTTTTAATCTATTCCCACCTCTTGCTTTTATAAAGCATAATACACCCTGCAGAAAAATATGCTAGAAAATATTCTAATGTACTTAGACTAATTTCATGAGCTCTAAAGTTTAATTATAGATGGAGTCATATCCTACAGCTCTAGTATAACTTTGGAGCTGCATCAAATAAGGATGAGCTAAATCAAAATGTAGACCAATGCATGTGCAAAATTTGGGGTGGGGTTTTTTGTTTGTTTGGTTTGTTTGTTTATTTGTTTTTGTTTTGGTTTTATTTTTTTTCCCTGACTTCAAGGATGATAGGAGTTCTAAAGATTAAAAGGAAAAAAAGAGAAAAGAGAAAGACAGACAGTATTTTTGCATTAGGTATAAACTGAGGGCTCAGGAAAATGAAGTTTATGATATGATGCTGTTGGGCTCTCTGTCTTCATCTGTCTAAAACCTGGTTGGCAATTTCAGGAACATTTTAAAGTGGAAGGAAGTTCTCACTCATTTTTTAATTAGTAAAGAGAACAATCAGTGTGTATGGAAAGGATAAAATTAGGGGGAAAAACCCAAAAATGGTGTGAACAAAATGAGCTGAGGTTGGGGTCAAGGGCCGAAGAGTATTACACACAAATGCACAGTAAATCAGGGCTCATTTTTGGCTTTACCTCATTATGGAAATATGAACTTTCATTTTACATGAAATTCCAATATTTATAGACATTTACTTTTATAAATTACCTTGGTCACACATGCCTGTGTATTTAACATATTTAGGAATTACTCTGCTGCACAATACCAAGGAACTTTTTTAAATTCCAGAGTTTCCTTTCATATGCCAACCTGACCCCAGCAAGGAAAGTGAGCTGTCAAGCCATAAAAGTAAAAGTCAACGTGATTTTTCCTACATGTCATGTGTTGCCCTATAAGGAAAAGCCTTTTCCCTTTCCTTTGGGTCTTGCTGTCCCTGTTGATGTTTGGTGCTGCCTCCCCTCATGTTCTCCTGGACCCTCCTCCCTCTTCCCTGGCTCCTGGCTTCCTTGTGCCTCCAGCAGCCATCAGGACCCTGTGTGCTGAGCTGATTTATGGACCTGTAAGAGATGGGAGTGAAGGGGGAAGGGAAGAGAGTGTGGGAGTGGGGTGGAGGGTTGGGAAGAGAGTCCTGTGGAGTAGGCTGAGAGGGAGGGAATCTGCCATAGCTCTTGGCTGCTGCCTGGAGCCAGATGCTCTCTGCACATTTTCTGGGGGTTATCTCCATACTGTTCTTCCAGGGGATGCTGGTTTATCCGAGGGTGGATGATTTATGGAAAACTGGGTAATTCGTCTTTTATCAGTTACAAGCAGTCCAAATACTTACTGCAGAAGATCAGGCTGGAAGATAATCATACTTCAGGTCATTCCAGTGTTAGAATCTATTATGTGTTGGGTTCGGTGCCTTTTTAGCTGCAAGATGATAATTTATAACATTTAGAAAACTCTCTTATGTTTTGCCATTTGCTGTCTGTGACCTTCAGCATATGTCAAGCATATGGTGAGTTTCTGAATGCTTAAATTGTATCAGCAAGGTGCTATATTCCTATGTAATTGTTTTTAACTGCCAGCTGTGGCATGAGAACATTGTAAATGGGTTGGTCTCTACTCATTTAGCTTATCAAGAAAAAGAAATGTTCCCTTGTTGTTTTGTTGATGTGTTCACTTTGTTTCTGGAGCAGCAGCAATAGATTTGGTGACAGTAAAATAGTTGAAAAAAGGCAAAATTGCTTTCTACTCAAACAAAAGACAGCCCCTCCTCATTTCTAAGTAAGCTAGGTGATGTGATATAACAATGCTTACACACTATTTAGTTTACATATAGTGGAATTTTGTCAAGGTATATTTTCAGATTTTTTTTTTTTTTCGCACACCATTCTGTACTTAGATTCTTATTTCCCAATATTTCCTCTAACATTGGGTAACATGCTTTGGGTGTCTGCTTGAGGTGTATCAAGCCTGGCTGTGACACAGCACTTTCTTTGGAACTGTAAATATTCAGCTCTGAGGGCAGGCTCTGGATGACCAAGGCAAGCATTCAGTGATGAGATGTAGGAAAGAAAAAAAGTAAAATTAAAACAAATTGACTTAGTTTCAAGAGGATCCAAGAAACAGTGTTCCTTTTGTCTCTTTTTTTTACATATAGTTTTCCATTGATTCACCTAACCTATCTATTCCTCATTAACTTTCTCCTAATGTTCTGTGGCTGCAAAGAAGTTGATGACCTGCTAATTTACTCCTTGTGTTCTTTATGAATTTCATAGCTTGCCAAAAATTGCCCTCAAATGAGGGTAGTCAAACAAGAGAGTTTTCACATCTCTCTTAAGCACCCTGCATGTGTTCTGCTTAAAAAAAAAAAAAAAAAAAGCTTTTATTTTATGGGTTTTTTTTCTACATTCATGGAGCTGTGAAGCTTACTATAATTTGCAGAAAGCTTTATGACTGGGGGTGGGTGGGAGGAGAAATAAGGGGAAAAAATAAGCCAAGGGAAGGTGAGAAGGTCTTTGAATGAAATAAATGAAATGAGACTATGCCAATTCTTCCCCGATAATGCTAGGAAAAGGAGACAGAGAAGTGCTAACAACATATTTCTGAGGTTTCACCAAAGTAAAATTAGAAACTATCTTGGCAGCAGGTAACCAGCAAAATTGCCATGTCTGTTCCCTTAAATTTGAATATTCATCTCTATAAATGGAATTCACACCTTTCTTTTAATTAAGACATGAAAGTGAAAAATAAGGTTTTTTGTCATGCATTTTTGATAAAGTCTTGACTAGAAAAGAAAAAATTAAAGGGATGTTAATTGGACCAAGAAATGTGTCTGACACAGAGAAATATGTGAAGTTTTTCTCGAAATGCACATAAATAAAAAAGTGTGAATAAACTTTGGCCTTTATTTTGAGATGGCTGTGCCAAGAGTTATACTGGTTGTGCTTGGTTTGTGACAGTTAGATACCAGACTAAGATATTGTTATAATTTTTATGCTAATCTGACTGTGAGAGAATGTAACCTGGCAGCTATCCTCTCAAATAAATGCACCAATTACTTTTAAAAGTAGTGGAAAGCCTAATAATCAGGACTAACACAGATTTACAGAAAATACACTTTTCCTCTAAGGAAAATTTTAGGGACTTTTGAAAAATAATAATTGGAAGTAATTTTTATTACACTGCACTTATAAATGTGAATTGCCCTCGTCAGTATCAGACAAATGTACTGTCTGAGAGGCAAGGAAAAAGGTGAGTTACTTCCAGTAGATTTTCACTTGTAATTGAGTTTTGCATCAATATTGATCACCTTATGCCTACAAACAAGAGCTAAAAACTTCAGAGACCTTGTACCTTGTAATCTGCCCACAAGGCATCTAAAAATTAAATTATCTGAGTTTCAATGAGGCAAAATAGGGATCTACAGCAACTCCAAAAGCTGGTGCCCTGCTCTAGTATGTAGAAATCTAAGGTATGGGGCATGGGTTTGCATGCTATAGCCAAATGTGCCCCTAAATCAGGAGAATTTCTACCACCCTTTCTGGTGGCTAACAGGTTTGGAAATAATTGCAGCCTTTCCTTCTGGAGGCACGAGAGGGATTTTTAGTGACTCCAATGGAATCATTCCAGATGTGGTGGAAATGAGATCATGGACTGGGCCTCCTTTTTATAGCTCTGGTGAGATACAAGATTGCTAAACTTACACAAGAGACCGTGCCAACTCAAAAATCTGCCTTTTGTTTGTTTGCTTGCTCTTTTCTGTATTTGTTTTGTTTTGTTGGGTATTTTGGTTGGTTGGTTGGCTTTTGTTTCTTTTTTTTCAACAAGGGTTTGCTCATGCCAGGCCATAGCCCTTCATCACAACAGGTGACCCAGCACACTCAGAGGTCAGGTGTGGTTCTTTTGGCTGTAGGCACAGCAGTGGAGTATCCATGTGCTAGGGACACAAAGAATGAAAGGAAAAATCAAGTATTTCTTTGGAGGAACCAAGAGTAGCTTGATCAACTCACTGGTGATTCACCACCAGTCTGTGAACAGCCACGGCTGTTTTCTTTCCCAACGTGACACAATTTCTGCACATTGTCTGTGGAGGTCTATATGTGCTTTTTATGATTGGTAGAGCATACTTCAAATTAATTTTGCACATTTTTGGACTGAAATGACATGTTAAAAGTATGTAATAAAATTGATGTGGGCTGGAGCTTTAGTTTATGGGGAAAGGAATTGCACTCTGGGATGAAAATGGGGAAAAGCTATGGGTGTTAAGTTCTGAAGCCACAAGCAAGGACATTATTATTCATTGGGGGTCATTTTTTCAACCCAGAAAGCACTAGTTTTCTTTATGAACTGAAAACGAGGGTGCATGGATTTTTGTTATTTTCTTAAAAAGGGATTTTTTTAGAAAAGTGCAGCACCTCTGCATTTCCATTGTGAGAACTTTTCTGTTAGATCAAAAGGGCCTGATTCTGTCCCATTGGAAGGGTAGGAAATGAAATCAGTGGGACTCCTCGTGGGGTGAGTTACTCATGGCACAATGACAGACCTGGTCTCTGAGATGTGTGGCTACCAATAGCAGCAGTCATGGGACAGTTCCAGGAATAATAGTGGGAGCTATTTAAATAAGTGGAAAATTGTCCTCCATTTTTACAATTTCTGTCCCTCAGATGTCTGCATTTAATAATCACGTTCTAGTATTCTCATTATTACTCATGAAAATAGTACAACTTTCTGGTCTACTGAGAATGCAAGTGGGGCAATTACTTAGGTAAGAGACATCTTGACATTTTTGCTGGGACAAACTGCCTTTTGATGAAACAGAAAATGCAGGAAATTCTCACTTCTGAAAAACCCAAGAACCGCCTCTCCCATATTATATGTATATATATTTTTTTTTTTCTTTTTTCTTCAGCCCTGCTGTAATTGACACCAAATGTTCCTGGCAGTGACTGCCTTCCAATTGCTTTCTGCATTTTTACCATGCAAATTGAACACTACACCTCTCTCCAACTCTGTTTTAGTATGAGGGAAGCAGTTTCGAAAACTTTTTTCCTTAAAGGCTCTTGATGCATATCATACTTACTTCCAGTCATTTTATGAAGGCAAGGTATAGCTACAAAACAGAATACATTTTCAAAGATGACTGAGGGGGAAAAACCTCCTATTTTTAATAAACTATACGTTACTAGAGATCTTAACAATTTTTACTACAAGAAAGAGTAACTTGCAATGGAAAGCATTATAAATACATAATTCCACCTTAAAAATACAATTGCCCCTGGGAATTAAAATCTTGACCTCTGCAATGAAACCACAGGGAATGTACCTCAGTGAAAATTTAAGGACCTTGACATTTGTCTAGTGTATAACCACATAATCTCCCAGAAATACTGAGCAGGCATGCCAATGTCAGATCACATATATCATAGGAGGGTACTTTAATATGGCTGGTCTAGGCCTTGAAAAGAATGAAATAAATTGGTTAAAGAGGAAAAATTTCAGTTATGCTTTTTTTTTTCTTTGTTCATTACAATTATTTTTAAAGGTTGGGTAACATACTTAAAAAGCAAAGTATTTCTCAAAGCTGATTAGCACCTTAATGTAGTACAAAAAACGAAGTAATTCACATGAAGGAAAAGTTAGTGCCTTATCTACTGTGTAAATCAGTGAAGGCTAAGTGTGCTATTTTGTCTGCACCTATTGATCACTTACTGATGGCTGGCTTTGGATATTTTTATTTTGTTTTCTTCTCTTCATGTGAGAAAAATTGATACAATACTGTTAAATACTGGAAAAGGAAAAGTTTCTCTTTTTTATTGTTGATTGCTATGTACTTAGCTGGAACTTAGGGATATGGTACCTGATATGCTCCTGAGATCCCTGTGTCAGTTTCTTGGACTTATACCTGTCCATACCTTCATTGCTATAATCTGAACACTGCTGGAAACTAAGAATTGGTAGCTATATGTGTTCTTTTCTATTTCTTTTCAGTCTTTCTCTCATCTCTCTTTTCTTCTCCTCAGTTCCTTTTCTCAGAAGTTTTGAGGAATGTAAAATCGAAAAGGCTTAGAGGTTGTTGAGTTAAATGAGCTAAACTAATGCTTTCAGAAATATTTTATGTTGATAGATTGTTGCACTAAACCTTTTGCCAAAGCTCTGATTTTCTAAAGTTGCCAGAAAAGTTTTTTTTGTTTTTTTTTGTTTTTTTTTGTTTTTTTTTGTTTTTTTTTGTTTTTTTTTGTTTTTTTTTGTTTTTTTTTGTTTTTTTTTGTTTTTTTTTGTTTTTTTTTGTTTTTTTTTTTTTTTTTGGTTTTGACCTCAACGGAATATCTTGTTGGTATTTCTCCTCTGTGTCTAACTCAGAGTACAAAACCACAGAAACTCCTTTTAAAAGCCTCATTGAGTGAGTTTTTGGGGGCCTTACGGTCCTCCTTAGCTGTATCTGAACTGTGGGACTGGGTACTTATCACAGAATCCTAGAATAGTTTGGGTCGGAAGGGACCTTGAAGACACCTTCCACTATCCCAGATTTCTCACTTCTAGGGCTGTGGCTGCCACAGCTTCTCTAGGCAACCTGTGCCAGGGCCTCAGCACCCTCACAATAAATAATTTATTCCTAATATCCAATCTAAACCTACCCCTTTTCAGTTTAAAGCCATTGTCCCATGTCCTTTGCCACCATCTTGTCCTTTTATGACCACAGAGGGAAACAAAGCAAGGTCAGCTTTCTTCATACTTCTCCATGCAAAGCAGAACACTCCTCAAAGCAGAAGAGTAGGCCTGGGGCATGTAGGAAATTTGTGAGATCGGGACCTTAATACCCTTTGTGTGCAGATTAAATAGATTAGGCATAGCCCTGTTGTCACATTTTCCTTAGGAGGTAAGAATATATATCCTTCCTGATGGTTTCTTGCTGTTCATCATCTGACAATATTTTGCATTAGCAGATGTCCTCAGCAACATGGTACTTGCAAGCACACAGAAGTATGGTGATTGACAGAAAACAGCTGGAAGACATTTGAAATAACAAGGAGTTCTGTGATCTGGATTTTCTTAAATTTCCTTAGCCCACGTGCAGAGTTCATTGCCAGTGAGAGCTCCTCTGCTGATTGCCAAGATTCCCTGTGTCAGGTTGAGGAACTATTTTGGAGGACACACCCAGCAAATGGGCATGAGGCACACACAGCAAATCCACTCTTACCTGAAGGAATCATTAGAGCCCAGTGTCCCCAGGGTCCTTCACACCTACCTGCTGCACCAAGTACTGATCAGTAGGTAAAGCATCCAGTCTTTCACTTCTGAACAAAATTCCCTTTCCCTGCGAACATTCTGTGAGATATCTCTGGATTTTTTCTCACTACTGGTTTGATTGAAACAGATACCTAACATCCTGCAGGAATTTTAGAGCTATGGGATTAGTGGTTAGACCATGTGTTGGTTAATTTTCTGCTTGGCTGAGTCCATTATTGAGCTAGATGCATCCCAGATTTTATTCGTGTCCCATGATACTATAGGAAGTTGTTTTCCACAAGAAACTCTATGGTCTATATAGTAATTGTGGATAATGTGACCTAGTTATTGGATATTAATGTCACTGCTGAACGATGACTGGATGCTAATGTCACTGCTGGCTTTTGTTGCTTGACTAATTCATAGTTGAACTAATTAGGAATAGTTTCTCCTGTTGCTATCTAGCTGGTGATGAGCAAAATTATAGGAAAAATGCTAAAAGAAGTCCTCAACATAAACTTTGAAGGTACCATGTTTCCTGATCTCCATCTTTGCTCCCACTGGTAAAGCACTCAAGCCCAACTCAGTCTTCTAATACATCATGGAAAGCTCCTGATGATGGATATGGCTGTTACAGCTACTTCTTGTATTGTGGCATTGAATTCTAAAGTGATATTGCAACAAGAAGAATGAAAGGATTACTCGTATCAAATCAGAGAGTCAAGTATCTATTTTGCCTTTAATTTCTTTTTTTTTTAAACCTTGAAGCTTCAATTAGTTTTTCAACCAAATGCATTACCAATGTATGCTATTTGCACATTTTACTTTAGCTTCCTTTGGAAAATGTTAATCCTTTTTTTTCCCAGCACCTCTGGGCACAAACCACAGCAGCTCTTTAAAATGGCCTTCTGAAACAACAAGCTATGTTTTTTCCTTCTAAGTCAGTATATCACAGTTATGTCAAGTAATAGGCAAAACACCAAGCAGAAGCCTTGAGGTCCTCAGGCACTTGTTTAGATTTCAAAATTTCCATTTATAAATTTGATCTTCAGTTTTATAGTTTCTGTAACTCAGGATCAAAGAAAATTTATGACTACCTTTCCATTATAAATCTTAAAATAATCTTTCTACCCCACCCTAGTGAAGATACTTGCAGCAAACTGTTCAACAGGCATTAGCTATGACATGTCTAAAGAATTAATACAAATATTGAGTTCAGTTATTAACTCTTCTATAGTTACTGATGTTTTTTATTCATTCAAGAAGTAGCTCTAGATCCATAACTCTGAAAAAACTACACTGACCTTTCCCCACCCCCCACACATAAAATTATCTTTATCAGGTTTCCTCAAAAACCAGATGCGATGTGGAGATGTCTCATTTTTCATGTATCCCAAATCTTTTTGTGTTTCACTCTTAACAGCTCTTTTGAGCATTGTGAGCTTCTCCAACACTTAAAGCTTCTCAAAACCATCTCTTCAACATTTTCCCATTTCTTTTTCCACAATAGCTATAAAAAACAAGTAAGTAAATAGCAATGGTTTTATGGCTGCAATTACTACCTACCAGGCTGTTTATAATAATTTTGTTGCTTTTATTGCTCCCTTCTTATGCGTATTGAAGCCACCTTTTCTTCTGCTGTAAGTTCACTTTCTGGCAGATGGCAGGAGCTTTCCTGGCACACTTTCAGAAGGCCAGAACTTTCTATTTGTTTCTCATTTCAATGAAAAAATAAATATTTTTTAGGGATTTCTGTGAGTACAGATTGGGGATTAATTTCTTAAAAGTTTGGTTTTGTGGTTTTTTTCCTGTGGAGGAAAGGTGTTCTCGGGTTTTGGTGGGTTTTAGAATTTTTTCTGGCAGAAACCAGATGCCCCATCCCTAAAAACATTCAAAGTCAGGTTGGACAGGACTCTAAGCAACCTAATTTAAGTGAAGATGTCCCTGCCTATGGCAGGGGGCTAGAGTAGATGGCCTTTAAAGGCCCCTTCCAACCCAAACCATTCTTTATTCTGTGATTACTGTTTCTCACTAGTTCTGTTCTGTGATATTTCAGTTGTTTTCAAGGCGTCAACTTGGGTGCTTAAAATTCAGTATAAATTAAAGTGTTCTTTTGGATTAGAACCCTCAGTTAACTGCTAGAAATAAATTCTTCTGGCTTTGTTAGAAAAATTAGCAGAACATATAAGTCCATGAATTTATTAGGATAAAAATTGTGTAAGTAGGTTAACATGAATTTATTAGGATAAAAATTGTGTAAGTAGGTTAAGCACAGTTTGGTTCACCTCTTTCTGTTGTAATACTGTTACGGGCACAAGAGAAGGAGAAATGGTCAAGTTTTGCAATTTGGAAAATAACGCATTTTAAATACAATAACTGAACCCTCCAAACTCCAGGCTGATTTTATTAAAGAACTGTAGCAGGATGTAAAAATCAACACATTAAACTTTTCTTGTTTTTGGTGGAAAAAACTATTTTGTGGATACACAGCCAGAGTACTTTTCTGGTTTGCATTATCCTATTTTACTGAAAGTGAGAGCATATCATTATATCCAGGTAACACTTTCTTAGTTAATCCATAGGCAGAGCTCTCCCTTGTTAACTCCTTACCCATAAAAAATTCAGAGCAGCCTTTCAGTATTGTGTGTTTTGTGGGAAGTACACACTGTCATATTCTCCCAGCTGCGGAGAGATTCTCCTGAACAGGCTGCACATAAAAGCCTCTTATGCTGTTCAGAGTTGCACAGATCAGAAAAAGAGAGCAGGAGAGTTCAAGAATGCTGAGATATTCCAGCATATTTGTTCCCATTGTATGTTATTTTTGGGTTGTTTTTTTTTTGGGGTCCTTTTAACTGTTACGGTGATCAAAGTTAATTCACCTACTAAATGGTTCAAGTACAAATTAAGTGTTGGCATGTCTTGTCAGGGTTGGTATTTCCAAACATAAAACAGCAGTGGTCCTTCAAGGGCAACTTTCATTGCCAATTACTGCAGGCATACCAGCTCTCTAGTCAGAGCACAGTGTTAGACAGATATAACAAGTACAAAATTACAGCGAGTGGGACTTAGGAAGAAAGAATTCCAGCAAGAAGGAAACCTGAGGTTCACATCCTAAGTGCTGAAAGAGTTGATTATGCACAAACTCGATGGAAGAAACTGGAAGGAGAAATCAGAAGAGTGATTTAGTAAGCAAGGAGAATAAATGTGTGGGTTGGAGTTTCCCACTGTCAGCCAAGTCCTTGTTAAGCGAGAGTTGTTTGACCATGAAACTGGCAGGACAATTCCTCTCCATCCAACAGAAAATTCAGGGATGGTGCTGGACATTACTTACTGGTGGTTGTTTTTGTTTTTGTTGTAGAGGAAGCTGAGGTAAATTGATGTAGCTGCATACAAGATAGCGTGATCTGAAAGCCTTCCTTTAAAAAAAAATCAGTTTGCTCTGAAACTGGTGCCATCCATCTAAAAATAGCCATTACAAGGAGCTCCCCTTGTTCATCATGTGTTTATGACAGTCTTATTAAAAAGCAGCAGCCATTTACACTGTGGTTTTGCAGGGTTGGGGTCACTGAACATTTTCAAGACAGGTTTTGGGAGCTGGAGGCAGGGGCAAGCACGAGAGCTGGTTTTCCTGGTTGCTTGTTCTGCAAACTCAGCTCAGAATGAATGTGAACTTTCATGTTTCATGGCTTGCACAGTAGTAAGAGTTGCAAGGATTCAGTAAAAGGTGTTAAGTTAATAATTGTGCAACCCTGACGTTGACAAATGACACTGCTAACATGAAATTAAAGGTAGGTAAGCAAAACTCACCCATCCCTGCTTTTTGATTCCTTTTGCAATAGCAAGGAAAAGGAATTCTTTCCAGTTTTGCTTAGTAGAACTGTAAATTGGAAGCCTTTGTTTCAGAAAGGTCATTTTTCTTAAACAAAAATTAAATGTTATTTTCACTTTTCACCTTAAAAATCTCATCTGACTTGTCCTATGCTTCCCTTGGAATAGATACAATATGTAATTTTTAGAGAAAACTGAAAACTTCTCAAAGCATTTAAAAATATTTTAGAGATGGATCCACATTTGGTGTGCTTAATCAGAATATTAGACAATGAGAATAACTTTATTCAGAATCACTTTATTCAAATGCAGTTTTATTTAACCATGTTGGCTCTCAGGGAAAATATGTGTAAAATTATGAAGATCTGTTCATGACTAATATTAAAAGTCAATTTTAATAGAAGCATATCTGAATACACACTCAGCCTGTTCAGCAAATAATGTTACAGAAAACTTTAGGGAAAACCCCAAGCTGACTGTCTCTGACCTGCCTGTGAGATCATCCAAAGATCCAAAGAAATCTGCTTTGGAGGCAAATGACACTGAAATCCTGCAGAGTGTGTGGATTGGCCACTAGCATTTCTTGAGCAGGACAATCCAGGGATATTGTCTGTTTACAGATGTTACATGAAGGGGGCTGAGAATTCAGAGACACATTTTAAGGCTCCAGGCAGGAGGAATGGGAATGCTTTGTGCTGGAACATTTGGCTAGGGCTTGTAATTGGGAATTTGGCAACACCGTGTTACACCTATGTGAGCAAACCACAGTCTGGGTGCTGGAGTGAATCAGTTCTCACATGAAATAGGAACTCATTTTAGCTTCCAACAAAACTGGCCTTTTCTAAACTTAAAGGTATGTAAAACTGTTTTTGGTTTTGTTTTGTGTTCTTCAGGGGTCTGTTATTTCTGTTTCTAAAAAAACCATCAGAAATCTAAGTGCTACTGTAGCATGTAGAGAGGAAAAATTTTGGACATACTTCTAAGGCATAGACACACAGATAAAGGACACAGTGGAAAGCTTACAAAGAAGGTCACTCCTGAGATTCAGTCCAGTTCTAAATTCTCAGGGTGATTACGTACTTTGGACAAGTCTAACATAAACATCCACTCACTGGAGTTGTTATTCAAACCAAAACTCTGAACGTTTGTGTTTTTTTCATCAGCAGATCTGTTCTTCTTGAAGTTTCCAACCCCATTAATTACAGCCAGACATGTTTTTTGCGTAGCACTTGATATAATGAGATATAATCCCCATCTGGGCACTTGCAAAGAGTAATTGCACCATTTGCAAGATACTGCAAGATTTATAGTAGCATCTCCTAATATCTCGCAACACGAATAACTCTATCTTACTGTGAGAGGTAAATTGGCACAATCACACAACACAGCAAAGTTTTGCAAAATATCATATGTTATCTCACGTGAAAACTATGAAATTATTGCCTGTCACATTTGTATGTTTATTACTGATTATTCTGCAAGGCTGTATTTCAAATCTATTGCTTGTGAACACGAACAAATCCAGACTTAACAGAGTACGGTTAGGAATGAAATATTGTGTTTGCTGAGATATCAGCATAGAGACCTCAGCAATTTTTTAAATGGGGAAATTGAATTATAGGTGCCAAGGGCTGAGAACCCAGAAGTAAATGTAGTAATATAACCGACATCATAAGAGAAAAAATGGTCTTGCTGAAGATAATGATGCCTCAGAATCTGAAAACTGTGCACCTTTCAGCAAATATGAGAAGAGTTTTCCTGTCCATTCTCATTTATGTCTTTGCCAGATGCTGTAGCTTCATGTAGCTCCCAGGAATCCAATATGTCCATAAATGTCTTTCAGTTGGTTACAGAAGACTGCTACCATCTGTGTCCAATGAGAGAACCATGTCCATTGATCCTTCAGCCCTGTGAGGCACCTGGTGAGCCCAGAAAACCAGTGCAGGAGAGTCTGGCTACAGCAGGAACACCACCAGGGTCAGCCAGCAGCCTATAGCAAGGTTAGACTACATTATATAGACACTGCTCTGGTTTACAGGGACAAGAGAACCTGTCTGGTTATCCATGATACTCCACAGCCAGGAAACTCACATCTAGCCCATGTACTTTATCTTCCAGGAGCCTCAATGTCTTTTGTCTTTTACTCCATGTTCAGTAAGAGGACCCAGTCTCATATCTTTATTGACGACTGCTTTTATCCTATTTTCTTCACAAAATTTAGTGCAAGAAGGAAAGGTTGGTCTCATTGCACATCTCATCCCCTCCCATGCGTGGGCTACAGCTCTTCCAGCACCTCCTGCCTCCTGGCTGGCTGCATGCATCAAGGATGCAGCCTGCACACTGCAGACATGGCTTTAAGAGGATCTGCTGCCCTTTCCCCACCACCATTTCCCCCCAGAGATACCACTCTGCTTGAGAAGGATTTTGAACCTGTCACAGCTTGCTTATTAGGGAAAAGAAGTCATCTGTCAGAACAAAAACTCATGCCCTCAGTGATATGACTGTAAATAACCACACTTTAAATGAAATCAAAGACTGTATCTTGGGACAAGTATGCCAGCTTCCAGGAGAAGATGGAATTTTTTTCATGGCAGACTTATTATCACTGGTTTCCTAAATGTACCAAGATAAACAGAATAAACCCTTTCATGTGGTTGCTATGATTAAAGCAAGGTCCTCAAGCTGGCAGACTACCATGGGTGGGTTCAAAGTGGAAATGGGAGCTGGCTTTTTTCTTTCTTTCAGAGGATCCCGCTGCTGTTTGTACATAGTCCATCTTGGTGACTGGCATAGGCTGGAATACATGCCTCTGTGGGCTTGGAAATCTCATGGCAGTAATCAGGAGCGCTCTGGTCCTTATGGCAGGCATCAAATGGGCTACTGCCAGGTCTTTGAACTACAAAAATAAATAGAGAATAGAACTGCATTGTTTTGGCGAGGCCCGGTCGTCTGTCTTGGAGCATGCTCTGGTGAGAGTGTTTAACTTGGATTTTGTCCATCACATGTGGTAGCTGCAAGAGTGGAAGAATAGAACAATGTCAGACCATACATTTAATGGTGTGCTGGCTTAGAGGTCCTCAGGAAACTGTTACTCCCATTTATTCTCCTAGGTCTCGGAGCTCTTTCCTCTCTGCTGGGCTTCTGTGTAAGTGGATGGTCAGTGAAGCAACATTGCAACTTTTATGTATGGCTATCTTATTTCTTCAGAAAAAGTTTGGTGGTTTTTTTGGTTGGTTTTTTTGGTTTTTTTTTTTTTTTGGTT
>VZRH01003632.1:990765-1064410 GCA_013397555.1 Urocynchramus pylzowi
TTTTTTTTTTTTTTTTTTTGTGTAGTAGTTATTTGATATCTAGATGTGAGAAGAGTACTTAAGAAAGAATGAATTGCCTGATACAACCAATTAGTTTTCTGCCACTTTGGGAACGTAAAGCAGCCGTGAACTCAGTTCCTGATTATTCCAAGTTATCAGAATGGCACAAACCACTGCTGGAAAAGCTGCTTTGCATTCTGAATCTTTGGAAAGTAATTCAAAGTAACTGTGTTCAAATTTTTTTGAGGTACATTTCCCACATTTTTTAAATGATCAAGCCTTGTTCTGAAATGAAAAGATTGGTTTGAAAATTGAGTTCTCAAGTAAATCCTTGACCATATTAAAACCATTTTATTTACCTTTAAAGCAATGAAATTTTATTTGTCATGAATATCCTGGGCAGGACACAGCAGCATGCACATCCTTTCAGGCTGTTAATTACAAAATAAAAAGGAGGATACTATAGGCTTTGTTGAAACCAATTCAGGCAGAGAGGGGTAGTTCATGAAGTTGCTTGCTTGGCATAGTGTCTGACTTCTCTGAAAAATAAGTGATCCGTATTTTGGTAAAAAAACTATTTAATTAACTTAGCAAAATGCAGGTCAATGCCAGAGATTGCACCATTTAGTTATTTGTAACCGAGAGCTTTAAGTAGAAGTTACAGTTCTGTCTTTACTCAGCTCCATGGTGTTAGAAAGAGCTTCAGACAGAGCTGGTGCTATTTCCCATTTGCAATAACAGTTCAGTGGGCTGGGTTTTTGCATTTAGCTTTGAAAAGAAAGCATTTTGATCACATCTGATTAAAGTTACATTTACATAAATACTCATTGAAATGGAAGAAGTAACTCACCCTTGTTTATGCTCCAGATGCTTATTGTACTGCTGTGCTCTGTTTCTCTGCTATGGTTTTCTTTTAAGGTACAACAGCAAGAGAAATACATGGGAAAATACATTTTAAAAGCTATGTTTTTGTGATTTCTCTCCTAACTGAAACCAGGAAATACTAAAAATATCATGTGTATGAGGTGGTGTTGGAAAGCCTGATTCCTAGAAGAAATCACTGTAGATGTCTCTGGCTGTAGAGGGTAACTTCTGGGATTTCATCTTCAATTACTCACCCTTTATACATAAATCAAAGTTATATACATAGAGTAAAACTCCATGGGCTGGGAGGCAGAATGCTCATTCTCTGAACTTCTGTTGCTTTTTTTTCTTGTTCTCTTTGTATGTAACAGTTACAAAAGCCATCTCCCTGTTTGAGTACATGAGGTGAAGGAGCAGAATACTTGACATGAGCCTTCAGGCTCATAAACAGATGTTGAATGACAAAACTTTAAATCCTTCCTTAAGGAGGTAGATTTATGTGGCTGGTATGATGCATAGCTCTGTTTCTGGCAGTTTTCTATGATATTTAAATGATAAAAAGCAGTCTGTTGGTATCAGGCTGGGGCCTTGCTGATGAAATGCTCTGGCACACTTCCTTCTTTTTCTTCTTAAACGCCCTCAAATAAATTGGTTTCTTCTAAAATCCAGAACACGATTTCTAAACTGAAATGTTTTTACCTTCTTCTAGAGTTTATAGTGTGCAGATGCAATATCCATCTCCATTGTTCAGATTTGCACACTATCTTCTCTTAAAAACTGTTTACCCTCAAAAACCTGGTGCTTCTTGATAGTATTCATACCCAAAGTCTTTATGTATCTGAGTGTTTTGGTTTGGCTTGTAGCTTTTTCAGTAAACAAGATAATTTTTTACCACCTGTATATTACTTTTTCTGGGATTCCACTGTGCCAGCTAGTCCAGAGATTTCCTTATAGTTGAGTTTCCAAGTAACCACTTGGTTAATTAATATTACTTAGCTGCAATTTAGAGTAATCATTTTGCCTAGCTAGAGGAAAATTGTGTGGCACAAGATTTACCTTTGCTTGTGAGGGCACAACGTCACTGTTGCAGCATCTTTGGCAAATACAAATAAACTGCATAAGTTTAAAAGTCTTTATTCCATGTAAGAAACGTTGGAATGTCGTGATTTCATTTTAAACAGTAGGCCACTGTGTGTTATCAGAAGATGATCTGAGTTGCTTAATATTTTATATTTAATTCCCCTCAATGCAAAGGATTGTAGTGAAGAAAGAGACTGGACTGGAATATTAATCTCCACCCTGTTCTTATTTTAGATAAAAAACATCTTTAGAGTAAATTGAAAGAGAAAATGTACTTAAAATCTTCAAGAGCTTATCTATTTTTTTTTCATAAAATCTCAAATATAGACATAAATGTTTGCAACAAATCACAAATCCACCCCCCACAGATTCTGCCTATATTTTCCTAGGAACCCATTTACTGTATTATTTAATAACCCAAAATATACTTCTTGGAACTCATAGGAGGCTTGTTAGTTCAAAGACCACTACAGAGCCAACACACACACTTTGTTGTTTCATGGTTTTCAATCTTAGGAAATGAAAATTAATAACTGAGAATAAGTTAAGTTACTAATAAATCTTCAAAGCATCTCCACTCTTCTGATTTTAATTATGTAATTGATAATTGTGCAGATCAAAGATTCCCCTGGTACTGATGTAGTTTCTACAAACTAGTGCTAGGATGAGATATGCATTTGTGTAAAGAAGTAAAGATTTGTTTAAAAATGGACGCAAAAAAGATGTACATTACATTTTCAGTCAATTTCCTAAATCATGTTATTGACAGTGGAGTGCAAATATTTGTAATTAAAGATAATTTATTCTGCCAGCTACCTGCTGATGTTTTAATTCTTGAAGAGAGTGATTTGTCATTTTTTTTAATACTCTGTAATTAGACAATTTGCTTGAGGAATAATATTCCATTACCTCGATTTGGGAATAAGAAATGTCCTTTATGTAAGGTACATCTATGATACTTTACCAGGTTGCTAAAACCCAGAGCTAACTGAAAAAGCCAGAGATATAGGTAGTGAGGTTGAGAGAATTGTTTGCTCATGTTAGGAAGATCAAAGAAAAGAGACATTTAAAAGATTCAGATTTGCAGATGCAGAGACTGAGAGGGTTGTGTCACCTACAAACCCTTTTGAAAAGCACATGCAAGCCATCAACCATGTTGTTGTTTGAACATTTAACTTAATGTTCTGTAAAAGAGAACACTTAGACATGCCAGATAAGTCCGATATCTTCGGTCTTGCTTCACTTGGTTTTCATGGTTGTTTAAAGAATTTAATGGTTCTAGATGGCCCTCTCTCCAAATAATAGAACTTAGGGGTTGAGATTCATCGCTCTCACAGTTTTTGGGGTGCTTTGAGATTGATGTGGGGATCTGGGAAATCCCATTCAAAGTGTGCCCATCGTAGCGTTATGCCTTGCAGCCAAAAAAGAAATTGTTTGGAAACTGGGAGCAGAAATTATGTAACACTGGGCATATAAACCCCTGAAGATCAGTTTACTTAGGATTGTTAATGGTGTATTTAAAGGGAGGGGAAAGAAAATTTAAGAGATAGGAAGGAGAATGATGTAAATTGCTCGAGCAGAAACCAGACTTGGAACATGAAAGAGTGAAACACTGTGCCAAAGTAATTAGATGATATAAGCATGAGGCAGGAAAGTCAGCCAGCACTTATCTTCATTTATAAATAACGCTTCTGGACACTTCTTCCCATCCCTTTTGGAGATGAATATTCTGCTGTAAACCAGACCTGCTCTAAACATCAGAGCCTCACTTAGCCTGGATTAACCTGGTGGTTCTCAGCAGGATGTGACGAGGTCAAAGCTGCACAGAATGTCACTCTGTTTTGGATACATCAGGTGTCAGTGCTCTGGGGTTGCACTTTTTGATAAAGTTTGAACAGAGAACAATAGGAAGACATGAATCCTGGTTAGTCCTCTCTCATGAAGGAAACTAATCCTACTGAAGTGAACACGAAATCTGGTTTTACTCAACTGAGGCAGAAGAGACCCTCTAAAAATGAAACAGGAATTTGAACAAATACCCCTCATCAACTTTGAAATTTTCAAAGCTAACGTGGGGTCTGGATGCCTTAAAGCCCAATAATGGGAAGGGGTTATCTGTGGTCCTTATGAGGCTCTGGAAATGTCTCCTGTAGTGTTTAACTTGACAGAAATCACTTGTATTTGATGCAACATTTCAGCATGGCTCAATATTTCACTTTGCAGACAAAGTAACATTTTTTTTTCCTAAAGAATTGATACCACAGATGTGATTCTTTATTTTTCAGACAAATAGGTTGGTGGTGGGTTTTTTTGTTTGTTTGTTTGGGGTTTTTTTTGGTTGCTTGGTTGTTTTTTTTTTCCCCAAAGAATTAACACCACATCCGTGATCTGGTTCAGGGATTCCTGCATTGTGTTGAGATGACTGCTTGCTGGGGACTCAGCCTGCTAACCTGTGGAGAAATTGTCTGGAGCAGCAGGATTTTCTAGAATTCCCTTTTGATTGCAATGACACAGACTGTTGGAGTGACTCTACCTGTTCTTTATCAGCTACCCCAGCTGACATCTTCCCCTTGCATTTACCTTTGATTGGCATTTCCATGGCAGACACAATCTTCTGTCTGAAGTATTATTTAATGTTATATGCCTTTCATTTACTTTAATTCTTTTAATATGCCTCTATATTACTTTAAAACTGGCAATAGGAAGGAATCCCATGATCTAGAAAAATTTCTTTCTAATGGAATGCAGCTATGGAAGCATGAGGCCTCCTCAGCTTTTGTTTAGTAAAGAAATGAATGGCTAAATCAGAAAAAAAGTTTTTCAATTTGACACCCATTTTGTAGGCCCAAAAATGTACGCGTAATATTATTTTATTTGACCTGTAATAATATTTCTAACTTTCATCAGAGCTATAAGGAGACATTCAAAAAGCAATATTCCTGAAGTTTTCCACTGTCACCAAGTCACATATATGTGCTTAATGCTCCTTATTATGTTAGGAAACACACTTCTGTGTCTAGGTATTTTGATTTGTGGTTTATTTTTTATTTCAGTCTCGGAAGATTTCTTTATTCAGAATATACACAAAGTACTGTAGCAGGGCATTTAATGTCTTATAATGAAATAAGAAATTCACAGAAATTCATTGCTACTTGTATTTTGGTTTTGATCTTCAAATTCACTCCAAATGCTGCAAAGTGCTCAAAATTCAAACAGGGCATTTTCCCCAAGGGACTGAATTTCACAGAAAATGCAAGCTGATATGAGGACTGGTAATATATTCTTGCCTAAATGCTTGTTTACAGAAAGACATAATTTTAAACCACTAATGAAATTATCCCAATAATTAATTCTGCTAGCTAGAGAAGAATTTTGATCTCAGTTAAGGGGAATGAGAAAGAGATAGAATTGTAATATTAAGCTACTTTCCAAATATATGGAAGACTTTTTTTATATATATCAGCCCTTTGTCCTGTTTAATTCCATCTGATTTTAACCAGAGGGTTTTTCTGGTATGTAACAGCTTGAAGCCCATGAATTGGAAAGGTGCAGGAGTTTCTAGAAGGCCTTGAAATACAAGTTGTCTGAATCACCATAAGAAGGTGCTTGGAGTGGTTTGTCTTCCAATGCAGGTGCCTAATCTGAGGTGGGAAGAAGGGGATAAAGGTGAGAAAGGGATGAATTCTGTGCACACCTTGTCTGATGTTATAAAGAAATGCAGCCATGAGTCCTCAAATGATTTATTACCATGGGATTACCAAAGTGTGTTAACTTGCAGATGCATAAAAGGAGTTGAAATAATCACTGAGCAGTATATGACAAAATATCAGCTCCTTGCAACAGTCCTGGTCAGCCTTTACTTCCTTCATTCAACAATTAAGGACTGGTCTGAGAATCTGACAGAATTTTAATTTAAACTAATGCTGATCTTTAAACCACAATGAACTCTGCTCATAACCAAGTAATTAGAAGATCAAGCTGAGAATCTCAGCAGTATTTCATTAAGAAAGGCCTAATGCAAAGAATTGGGGTTTTAGAATGGCTATGACAAAACCATGATATATGCTTAACTGCTTGGCTTGATTTCAGGAGTGGAAAGAAGCCAATAGTGTTTCATGATAATAGCATTTATTTAGAATGCAACTTTGTATGCAGATTCTACTAAAAGTTCTAGTTGCCAATGTTATTCTTTTTATTTTTTGGAGAAGAGAACCTACAAGTTGTTGCTGTTTTCATTTTGACCTGTAGATGTTACCTTAATTGTCATAATTTCACGTGTTATTTAAAAGGAAGAGTAATTTCTAATGGTAAAGAAGTTGGATTTGTTCTGTATCTCTTTTTAAAGGAAACCTAGAACTTGAATTGTGTACCTCAGGCTGTTTTTCCTTACTTTTTTCCTCTACCACTGTTCTTTTTGATTGCTTGGATACCATATGGTACTATAGCCCTTTTATCTTTTTTATGACTATCACCTGCAGGCAGATGTGTCTGAGCTCCTGATCCCTGACCACAGCTTCTCCTAAACCTCTGTGAAGCATCAAAAAATTTAACAAAAGGCCAGAGAAATGAATGACTTTTTTTTTGTATTGTTATTAAAAGATCTTAGTTGACTGTCCAGGTTATCACCCTGCTCATAAATGAAAAATGCATTTATTGAGTTCTGTCTAGTCTCTTGGGCTTGTGCTCCTTATACAGTAATATAAATGTCCTCTGGATCAGACCACCGTGGTAGGCTTTCAGTTGGAGATCATTGATTCCAGCAACTCTCTCAGGTTCCATAATCTCAGTTTAGCTGCAGTAATTTTCTTTATTTTGTTATATCCAGCAGCACTTACTGTACCATGGTGCTTTGCAAGTTGAACTTGATGTGAACTCAGGGGTGATATCCTGCTTCTTCGTGGGGGAATTCTGTTTAAAATAGTGAAATTCTAGTAAATGTGAGTGATTAGCTACATTGGTACTTCCACAACTAATTAATGTTCAGTAATTCCCCTGTGTTCTTCAGCCATTAATGAAAGAGGGTGCAAGGGCTATCAATGGAACAATTTGTAATGATTCTATAACATTGACCTTTTTTGGCTGACTACCTGACTCCTTTGTGCCACTGAGCAAGTTTGGGCTAAAGTGGTATCCTAACAATTCTTGTTTTACCAAAAATATCTGAGAGCAGTGTAACAACCCTGGTGTTTAATTGTCTCATGCCTGTTGGATCCAGTTCCAAGCTCAGAACTCTTGCTCCCTAGCTGAGCTTCAGGGGCAGTTCATCAATAGCTTGGAGTGATCAGAATTGTCTCTTACCTTCCTGGGGCAGTATCTTGGCATCCCTGATCTGCTGGCTGAGTGGTCAAAGGATCAAAGCCCTACAATTGCAATTTTTGTAAATCTGGGATATGGACCAGGACATATGGGTCCATCTTTTTTTCCAGGAGAGAAGTTTTGAAATGTAATGACTAACAAATATTGGCAATTTGGGATGACTGATGAAAGCATTAGTTAGACCTACCTATCCTGCTCATGAGTTAGACCTGTTTGAGCTGCTTGCCTATTCCAGTCATAAGTGTGTAACTTCATCCAGTTTGTTTTGCCTCCAAATATTTGTCCAGAAATGCACTACAAACTGCAACAATTTTGGAATCTGTATGTCTGGCAGCTTAGACAAATGTGATGGGGTCAGGAATGAATTCCTGTTAGCTGGGTCCCCACCTGTGTACTTGGTCCTACTGTTGGCTGGTTTGCATCCTCACCACCTAAGGCTACTTTAAGAATTATCATTTTAAGTGGTAAATTTAAGTGCAAACCCAGAGATGGTTGCACTGAATGGAAAATTCTATGTTAATGAAAAATATACTTCTAAAATACTTTCCCATTGTATTTAATGTTGGAACGTTCAGCACAGGGGAAAAATGAAAATAGATGTATTATTCTTACCCTAATCCTTCCATATATTGCAAGGAATCTGTTGCTTTTTCCACTTGTTCTTGGACCATATTTATAAAACAATCTGAGCAAGGTACCACAATAAAATACTCTCCAGCTGACAACAAAATCTTTCTCAGTATTATTGGAGATTTTCTCTGATATGTTGAACTTTGACAAGACTATAACTGAATACTACTGGTGACATTTCATTCTTCATCTACGAAAAGAAACAGAAGAGAAACAGGGCCAAGTAATTATTTTATCTTGTGTATTGAAACAATACATATTTTTATACGAGAGGCTCTCTTGTGTGACCTTCTGCTTTGTATTATCAGAAGCATTGAATCATTTCCCTGGCTTTTCCTCTGCAAAGCATTCTTGTTTTCTTGTTTAGACCATTCTCAGAACAGTCTCTCAGACTGGAGATTCGTCTTGGCTGGTATTAGTCCAGTTTTAATGCCTTGTGTCAAGGCAAGTGTCCTGGCTTGTATGATACAAACCCTTGAGCATGTCCTTGGCAGAGCAGGTATTTCAAGAAACCAAAACCCTCTCACGTTGCAAAGCTCTGTTTAGTTAATGACAATCCTCTCTTTGCTTCCTCTTCTGAACCTTCACCAGACACCAAACATAAATAAAGCTCTTAACTGAAGTTTATAGTGTGGTGGTGGCCAAAGATAAGAGAGGCAGCTTTGAGTCCATCCCGCGTGTGCCTGGTTATCTGAATCCAATGTGGAATGCATGCCGAAATGGAACACTTCACAAAAATTGTTACTTGTCCCACAAGAGGGTGAGAAAAAAATCCCTGAGTTTTTTCCTTCCTCTGATTTAATGGGATAATATAATGATTATTTATTTGGTATTTCTAATACTGTACTTTTCGCTGAGAAATGTATGCCTAGACATGTCCACTGGTGTTTTATTTTTCAAATCACCTCTATTCCAGTGGATAAAAACCTGCCCCCTACTGAAGTTACTATCATAACTTTAAGAAGTTTGATTTCAAATGTTATGGGGGAAAACCTTTTTCCAGCCTAAAATTTGTGTTTGTAAAATGGCTGAAGTCTTCATTTTAATATTTGGAATAAACAGTCTTCACATACTTCAGGCCACAGTAATTCTTCCAGAAAACAAAAGTAATTGTACAACAGGACATGTTATATTGTTTACAGTCATTAAAGAAAATAAAATCCAAATTGAACTTCACCTTTTGAAGGAGGTTCACTGAACTAAAGCTAATGCTGGAAAGTAATCACAAAGACAGGACAGTGTTAATGTGTCTGTGTAGGCAATACTGTACATCTATCTGTCTGGATATATGATCATGAGCTGGAGATTGTTTATTGTCAGAGGCTGAGTGGCTAATAAATGCTGGCAATGGCTTGGATTCACTGGAATGCTGCACAGCTGCAGCATTAGTCAGACTTTCCCTTTTCTGAATTCTGTAATCCCTTCAATATTGCATTAAATATGTTTTCAATATTTATCTGGATAAAAATGTGCTGAATATTGCAACTGTTTAATTCTGATGTTTGTCACGTAGAAAATCTATGTAAGGCAGAAGGTAACAAGGTTTTTATTGCTAAAACCTAATGCAGCTGCTTCTTGTGTCCTTTGCTCACTCAGAGCCTTGTGCTTGGGCTATTTATGGTGCTTGGTAAACCTTTGCAATCCCTTGGAGGTGGAGGCATGTCAGAATTCCTGAAGCCAAATTCAGACCTTTGTGCTTGGCTGAACTCACTGAACTGACCCGTCGCCCTACACAAGAATCAAGAGTTCCTATAGATTTCAGTGTCAGTAGAATTTAGCAGATGGATTTTAGATTTGTTGTAGCTTATAGACCAAATACTTGATGAGCCAGGAGTCTGAATGGTTTATTAATATGTCACTATTATTTTATTAGTTTTCCTAAATGATTAGCCAGTCTATTGTTAGCTGATCTATTGTCTTTCTTCCAACGTTTTTTTTTTAAACAGTTTTTATCTATGAACCAGATTATTTGGATAACAGTGATTGCAAATAATGATGTGGGAGCAGGGAAATATGCTCCCCTTATGTTGTGGGTTCAGAATTAAGACAAGGAATCCAAATGCATGCAGCTCAAGTTAACCACATGGCCTAATGCAGTCCTGGCGGTGCTGAGGCTCACTGTGTCCATGTGTTTCCACCAGCAATTACTTTCCCAGCTGCTGTTGGAAAAAAAAAAGGGAAGCTCACCATGTGGGATGGTTTGTAGGTACCAAAGATAACCCATTGCTGCTTTGGATGATTGTTTTAGACATTCGTCTGACCTGGAAGCAAGTAGGCTGAAGGCATTAGAAATAGAGAAAGTCATTAAAAGATCATATACATATTCAAACTATGTTTTTGTACTTTTTTTCACTCAGCTGTGTCAGTAATAGCTTGGTCAGACTTAAGCAGAAGGCCTATTGAATGCATTAGCTGTAGGTCACTGATTCAGGCAGATTAACAGCAGCAGGAATGTGCACTAAGAGTGGGGTGAATTCCTGGTGTCTGTCTGGCTGCTCCTGGCCTTTGCCTGGCACTTAAAGCTGACTTCAGTCACTTCTTGGCAGTCACAGTGGCACCACTGAGTGAGGGGGTCATGGAGACTAAACCATCCATTCATCCCAAAGTGCTCCCTTAAGGAAAAGGTGGGAGTATGTTGGGGAAGCTTGAAAGAAAGTTGCTTCCGTTCTATGAAAATGCAGGAAGCTTCAGGAAAAAGAACTGCTAACACCATTTGGGACCTAGAAAAAGCCCATGTTTGTCTGAGTTATTGTAAGCAGACTTTGAAAATCAGAGTCCTAGTGTGTTGAAATTCCTGCATAATAATCTGCAACATAAACTTGCGTTGCTTTGTTGCATTATCTCTTGATGATTAAGGTTTTTCATCTAGTCTCTTGACAGTGACTCATTGGCGAAACATTTTATGTGATTCAAATAACCAGAAAAATTGAATACTAGTTTCTTTGTTCAAGAAGGAACACACAAAAAGGACAGAAGGAACATAAACCTTGTTGTCTGTGTTTGCATTTTGGCTTTCCAGTATTTTCAAGTACAAAAAACAGCTTCTCATTGCACAAAATATTGATATACAGTGTGTTTTACCCACCAGTCTTTGATCAATGTGTCAATATCTGGTCTTTTTAGACAAAACAGTAAGTTGTGTTTTAGCAATACCTCAAAAAGCAGGTAGAAGCAGGTGAAGCCCATTCCATTGCAGGCACTGTATATTCCTGCAAAGGAGAAGACTGGCGGCTGTAGGTCTGATCTCGATAGTAAAAATGTACTGATATTTTATTCAATTCTTGCAGAATTGAAAATCACAGCACAGTCAATCTAACACTTTTCTTGTCTGGCAGAATAAATTGCATATGAGTGGTTTGGGTTTTTTTTGTTTTGTTTTGGGGGTTTTGTTTGTTTGTTTGTTTGTGGGGTTTTTTTGTGGGATTTTTTTTTTTGATTATGTGATTTGATTATTTGGGGTTTTTTTTCAAGATTGGTGTAAAAAAGAACAAGAAGAAACCCAGGGAATGGAGACTATTAGGTAAATATCAGGTGAGCATGGCTACATGTGTTGTTAACTTACCCTCATAGCATGAAATGTGTCTGATCAACTGGAAATCTGAGGTATTTAATGAATAATTATAATAATTATAAAAGGAAGATACACAGAATCTGAGGAGTACACGTATTTCCCTCTACCCTTGGCAGGTCTCCTGTGCTGTCGTCACAGTTACAGCTCAGTGAGACAGTTCTTCATCCCTGTCCCCTCTAGTAACGTCACAGACCCAAATCCACACGGACTCTTTTGCTGCCATGTCACATTTACTTAATTGGTTTTCGACTGTCACACCACAGCTGCTTTTGATATTGCCCAAGCAACTTTTTTCTCACTCAGCAAACATGTTTCACATTATTTTTGCTCCAGATCAACAGGCATTCATTTTTCTATCAGATGGAACTTTCAGCCCCTAGTCTCAAGTGCTGTAGGCTCCTTTCTCTCAGCTCTTGCTTTCTGGCTGCATAATATTTTTCCAATCAAAGATTGCTTCCAGCCTTTATTCAGAAGCTAAGTGCAAATCACTGTGAGATATGTGAAATGAAGTTTAGGTTGTTGCTGAGCATCATAGCTTTTCTTAAGGCATCTCTTCTCTTCCCCATATGAGTTTACGTGTTAGTATTAATCATTATCATTTGTTTATGGTCAAGGAGACACTGACCTCCACTGGGATTTACAATCCTTGTCTCAAACAGCCTGTTTTGTTTGGCAGGATTTGCTGTTTTTCTATCTGTGCTGCTATTGTATGGCTCTGTCAGCACGGATCAGGGGCTGGGAGGGGGCTCCCTCTATCCCAGGATGGTGCATGGACCTGGGAAGGAGCAGTCTGCACTCTCTGCCTTCCCAGACTGCCCATGAGGTGCCCTGCTTAGGCAGACACTCATGGTTTGACCTCAGCTGAGGAGCCCACCAATTATTTAGTTATGGCAAAATGTTGAGCAAGGATAACATGGAGGAATTGTGTGTCAGAGAAATGCTGTTATTCAGAGATAGGTATCTGCAATGTTTTTGTTCAGTTTGAGGCCACTTTCACAGATACACAAAGCAGCTGGTCTGCACCTGGTTTGCATCTAAAAAACCCTTTGCTCATGAATAACTACACGACTAAAAATAACATTGCAGGTCTAATCTACTTACACTCATTAAACCTCAGCTTTGCTATAGGTGCCCTGGAATAAGCGATGAAGCAATTTTGTCAAGTTTTAATGCAGAATAATTTTATATTTACATTATTAAAAGCAGAGAATAAGGCCAAGAATGTGTACGGCCAGACATCGTTTGAGGGGTTTGAAAGCACAATTTTGTGTTTATTTTTCTGTCTGGAAGGTGGTTGATAATCCTGACAATCACCACAGTCTGACTGTTGGGTTTGCAATGGTAGCTGTTCTTATTGCCAATCTGGATGTTCATTAGCTAGATTCAAGCTATAATTAAGAAAAAACAGAAGATGTCTAATAGCAGAAAGAGGGCTCCATTCCAGAAAAAATAAAGCCATTAGGGTTAGGTACCTTCTCACCAAGCTGTTTTTGTAGCGTCTTATTTTTGGATTTGGGTGTCTTCTGCTTTTCCTGAAAGACAGAAGCAACAAGTTTACAGTCACTCTACTCAGTAATGTAGTCCTTCAACGATTCTATTTGCTGTGACAGCAGTCAGGAATTAAATGCCTTTTTATTGGAGTCCACCTGCTTTATTTAAAATACTGATAGCAATTTTGTTCTTTTTGGTTTTTCGCACAATCCTCAAAAACATCTCTTCCATCCTGGATATGAGAAGGAAATCATGGACTTAAGCAGAGGTCTTTAATAGGAAAAATACATTTTACTTGGGAGAATAACATCATGTGGCAGGGCTATGGCAACAATAACACCTCTACTGCCAGAAAACACTTAACCTGGGTGGCTCAGATGGCCCCAAATATTTAAGAGCATTTTTCTTATACTGTAAATTCCCTGTGGTACATTATTTTCTACTGAGAGCTAATAACTACCCTGTCTGTAAAGCAACTGGTCTTAAGTTTATTAGCTTACAAGACAGAAAAATAACAGACACATATCATTGACATTTAACAAAGATATCTTTCATGGGTTTCTGTATTTTTTCATATGCTCCACACGTTTCTCTTTAGTTAGAAAAACACATTTTGAACCATATTCTTAGTAACTTCTTACGAAGCAAAGCACATTTTCCAGAGAGTCCTTAATGCTTCACCAAATACTGAGTCCCTTTTCAGAAAGTCCTGAGGGTTTTTTTGCAAAAGAAATGCCATGTCAGCTTCCCCTGGGAAAGCTGTTTCACCCTTGCCCCAGCAGCCATACTCTTCCTTGGCATCATGGGGAGAACATCACCCTGTTCCTGCACTGAAGTGGAAATGGTTGAGCAAACTACTTTTGTCTGAAAGTGACTTCTCCAGACAACATAAATCCCCATCCACTTTTCTTTGAATGTATCCTCTTGTGAATACAGCAAGTTACACCTGAACTTGCCCAGGTCACAGTAAAGTGCAGGTACCATGAAAAAATGGAGGAAAAAAGCATGGAAAGTTTGGCAAAATTATTTCTGTTTTAAACCGGCCTGTACAATTTTTGGAATGTGTATTTCAACATGCAAAGATTCAAAAAATTGCTCCTCCCCAGTGAATCAATTTTTGGGTTGAGCCATGTGGAACTTCAAAAGCTGAAGCTGAATGTTGAGAAAGTCCCCCTTGAGGGCCTGGCACTCTACTGAAGTCATGGCAAATGTTTCGTTAGCTTGGATGAGAGTGGGAACAAGCCTGGGATGATTATTTTTTTTAAGTCCATGCAGAAGTCCAAATACCAGTTGCCCTGGCAAATAATAAGAAAAATTCAAAGGAGAACAATAGTTGTACATCCTGGAATGTCAAGATTAAAAGCATGGACTGCAGTCCCAAGCTTTCAGTAGGATGAAAAGCAGAGGGTCTAATTTTTTTTTTTTTTGTGACCCAACACACACAAGGCTGCCCAAAAGCCTGACTGGGTGGTACCTTAGAGGACAAGGAACTGGGATAAAAAAATCCTGAAATTATCCAAGCTTCATGCGAAAGGGAAGCTTTGACATGTCAAAATGTTAACTTTATTTTTCTGGATGAGTGGCTGTTGCTAATTTGTAGATGGATTATCTGGCTGCCATACTTGTGGAAAAGAAGCATAGAACATTGAGAAATGTTTGCAAATGTGGATGGTACCACCTCGGGTTTTATTTGGAGAGTTTCCCAGGCATTCCAGAAATGAAAGCTTTTATATCTTGAATTTGAAATTAGATGGCTTTTAATGAGCTATTTCAAAGTGCCACATCTAGAATTTAGCATTCAGGGTGCTTAGAAAAATTTGCTTGTCCCTTACAATCTGCCACTAGACCAAAGTTTCCAAACAGCTAAAAGGATTTCTCAAGGTGTTGTGAATATTCATGTAAGAAATGCAAAGTAGGATTGCACATAAAATTAAGCCACTGAAGGTGTTCCAGGCAGCCTTGTAGGATATATCTGCCATTCCATATTCTTTAATTGCTGCCACATAACACAGTAGATCCAGTATTTCCCTTGTTTGGGTTATTTTATTTTATTTTTTTATTATTTTATTTTTTAAGACTACACAAATTTCAGTGTGTCTTGCATCACTTTAGAGTGTCTTGCATTGTAGATTCTTTTTTATCTTAAAACCATCAAGGACTGGTGATGCAAGCTATTGTAATGAATAAACACCATTGCTGTTTACAGTATTTTATCTCTGAATATGACCCTTAAATTAAGAATTACTTACTCAGAGTAACTACTCTGAGTTATTCAGAGTAATTACTTCTGAGTGAACCCAAGGACAAACATGTACATATTTATAACTTTCATATAAGGGTATGTTGGATGTTGAAAGCCTTTGCATTGCTTCTCCACAGAGAAAAATAACAGCAACAAAACAGTGGTGCCTGCAAAACAGGGTAGAGGTGTGTTCCCAGGTTCTCGTGTATCTTGTCCCCATCCACTTTGCAGCAGTTACTTCAATCAGTGGAAGGTTTCTTTCTCTAGCACTGCAGACTCATTTCCATCCAGCTCCTGACTCAGTGGCAGACAATGACAGGAGGACAAATAGGATATTTGGGTGCATAATGTAGAAAGCTTCTGCCTTCTTTTCTTTCCAGTTTCTGAAAAATTTCTCTTTTTTGTGGTTTTTCATGGGCTTTCAACAATAATTTGGAAGGTCTATTGATTTAGAATTAAATGTAACTGGTACTTTTTCCAGAGTGCTTTGAGTTTATGTTGCCAAGTTTCTTCTGCTTTGTGTAGTTACAAAATGAACACAGAAAATTTTGTGTCCTTTGGCCCACTCAGGCAGCAGTAAGATCAACACAGATGGGAAGGAGGAGGTGTCAAAAATAGCTTAAAAAATCTGGGGAGCTGGTTCTTTGGTATTGGGAGTTGATCTGCCCTTCCATCTCTTTGTGCACTTGTGTGGAGAAAATTTACAGATCGTGGAGGTAGACTTGGGGCTTCCAGTCAGCCCCGCGTCTGTCTGCACGTCCTGCTCGCACGTGATTAATGTGTGCTCTGCTAACTGTGGGTAAACAGTCCTGTATGTGTGGTTCACCAAATAGCTCTCCTTTAACCAGTACACATCCTAGGCCAATAAAAAAATAACTTAATACTGCCACCAAGCACAGTGGTTTCCTGTAAAAGCTAGAGAATGCAGTTTGTAATCTGAAACTGTTGCGCAAATGCAGACATGAATTTGTTGAAGGGTTTTCCCGTACCATCTGAAGGGAAAGAAAAATGCATTTTTTTGGATGTTTCCCTGTTTGTTTTAAAAATCATGTCATAGTCTTACAGTCAAAATTCTGAACTTAAGAGAAAATACAGTTCAGAGTTCATAAATATATTTCTCCTTTAATTTTTAAAATTTGCTTAATTTATCCCTTTTCAAATGTAAATTGATCTTTGATAAAATGCCAGTTACGCTACATTTAGTGTATAAACATAAGTAATATGGGCTTGAGTTTCAAAATTCTGAAGTTTTAAATATTTATTCAGATGAGTCTCTTTAGCAGAACATATTTCTAATTAACTTTTTGAAATGCTAAAATATGGCAAAATCTACCTGTTGAAGTTCAGCAATCTACTTCTAATCCTTTTTCACACTTTGAGAAAACGAAAAGACATTTAAAAGACATTTAAACAGTTATTTAGATATATTTATGCCATTCCTGGCCTCTGAGATGGGCCAAAATTCACGCAGTGCTGCATGAGTAATCTATATGGAAAGAACCATAGAGTAAGTTTCTACATTTGAGAAAGGCAGAAAAGAGACTTAAAAATTTCAGCATTTCTGTCTTTTGGTGTCAGTGAGCAGTAAGAATTTATGCATAAAACCTTCCTGTGAGGAATCTATTTTCAATTTTTATCAAGACAAGGAAAAGTAGTGTGGGGTACAGTGAAGTAATAATTACTTTACAGTCTGTATTTGGTGGCATTTAAAATATATTTGACTGGTTCTAAAGGAGTCTGGGTTCCCTTAATTTTATCATTAGAGGAAAATAATTGTTTCCTAAAATTGGAAAAGCTTCAATATCCAACAACTCCTGTCTTGACTCTACTAGCAGTAAAAAGATTTATAAAAATATGTGTCATAACAATTTTCTTTTCCCACAGAGTTGTCCCATAAATGACATTATCACTATACTTGGAACTGCAATTTGCATGTTATATCAGCCTAAAACAATTTGGGACATTAATTTTCCCTCACTATTGTAGTCCGTAAATGGAGTGACACCATGAATGGCAGAGTCTATAAATGACTACTAATTATGTGACCACACTCAGTCAAAAGGGATGAGTTCTCATTTTACTTTAATTGATAACTTCACTTCTTAGCCAACAGGACCAAATAATTCATGATGACAGCAACAGTTAATAATTGGGAAATAGACATTTTAAATGCTACTTCCAGGGTTTATACATGTGATACAAATTTACAGTGTGATAAATTATTTCTAGGGGAAATTATTTCTTTAAGTTTTTGTTCTATTTTTATTTCACAGATTTCAGGAACAGGAAAAATAAGTGCATTATAGGACAAATGCTGCTGACAATGGGATAAATTACTCATGAATAAACTCTTTAGTCTGCAGTTAAATTGGACTGGGTTTGAATTTAAAGGTATCTGTAATGGAAAATTATTATATATTTAAAGTAGAAATGGAATAAACACATCGTAACCTGTACTGAAGCTGAAAAGTCATCTATGAATGTTAATGCAGTTCAGTCTGTTACTGATGTAAAAGTCAAGTTGCTAATTTGAAAAGAAGAAAAAACAAAGCACATTTTTGGATTTAATATGGTTTCAGGAACTGCAGGCTTCTTTATGATTTGATTTTATCTGATAAAAAACTAAAAGTATGAAATACAATAAAACTTTTCCATATGAAATACTTCATTTAGAGGTCTTGTGCAGGCTGTACCAAGATGAACTTATAACTGAGTTTTTTCTGATGATCAAGAAGATACAATATTTGAAAAGTTTAACATAAAAACAGGAGATGAGCAAAACAAACCTAATAGACCCCTCAACTTCTATGTCCCTTGTCTCCTGCTTCACCAGATCTCTGTTCTCATTTGTGTGGGCTTCATCCCATGAAAAAGTCTGTCTCACCAGGGATTTTAAGATGCTTATGAGTGCTATCATCAGCTGTACATGCAAGCAACACAAAATAACCGAGAGAAGAGCAATAACTTTCAAAAACTGATAGCAATTTTTATTTCAGTAATAAAGTCACTTATTTTTAGGAGCCATTTAATACAGATATTTACAGTACAAAGATAATACAAATTGCAATGAATTACTGGTAAAAGCTGTTTATATTTTTTCTCAAGGAAAGGGTTCTCACAGTAAATAGAGATAACTATGTGTATGCAAAGATATTTTGGAGGAATTGTAAGCTGGATAAAGTCTGTACCAGAGAAATTAGACTCTTCTTCCTGTCTAGGAATAATAGAGCAAATCCCTTGAGGCTTTGTTTGAACAAATTCATCTCATGTAATGACTCTGAAAGTGAAATCTCATGGAGTATAGGAAAAACACCACAGACACCACTGAGCTCTTTAGTCCCTTCACTGTTAGTCCTTCCCTGATTTACTGCTGGACTAAACTCATTAACTACTGGCTCTGTAATAGTCCCCAGACCAAATTTTACAACTTCCATTTCAACTTCCGTTCTTCAGCTCAGCGTTTGACCCACTGTCCTTGTTAAGCCCTTACAGGAGTGCTGGCTTAATTTCGGGGGGTAAACTGGGGCTTTTGATCTGGGGGAGGTGGGGTGAGTTTTGCAGTCTTTTATGAGCCTTACATCATCCACAAGTATTAAAGCAAAATCTTAGAAACAACACATTGCTGGGAAAACAAGAGTTATACTCTTCTGTCAAAAATCTAGTCCATACCCAGCATTTAAATAGCCCAGTTTCTGCCATTAGACTCATCTTATTAAAACACTGTAGCACCAGATTCTTTGGCAATCAGTTTCTCTTCCACAAACCAGTTTTTTTCACGCTTGACTCCACCTATGTTGCCACTCCAGTGCAAATTATCATGTTGATATTCTGTAAACTACAACACAGAATGGCATTTGTAGCTTATGAAATGGAAGCCTAATGGGCAATTTTTTATGGTATATTTATATGAAAATGGTCTACAAAAATAACTATAAGCAAAATCTTTGGATGTGGGTGACAGAATGATTTATACTCCATTTAATTTTTTGTTTGTTTGTTTGTTTTGTTTGGGTTTTTTTGTTTTTGTTTTTTTTTTGTTAATGGATACATTGATATTTCCAGCTAACTGAAAATATGTTATTTTGAAAGTTATGCAAAAGTTAGGAGCAGGTTTGCCTAACAAGTCCAGCTTTAGCACTAAAATGTAAAAATGCTTTGTTATTTGTATTTAAAATTTCATTGTTAGTATTGAATAACAGGACTTTGATAACAGATTTGACTTGTAGAAAATGATTATAACTTTTGCTACAGAAACTGTGAAACAAGATTACTTTGACCTGAATGGTTGTTCGATTGTTGTTTCCTAACCATTGTTAGGAAATAAAGACATGGTGTTTTATATCATTGTTGGCTACATAATAGAACTTCAAGATAAAAACTTATATCTTGAAAATACCTTCACAGATTGTAACCAGAAGTTTATTTCTTACTGGTGGAAGCAGTGTACAGAAAGGATGAATAAAAGGGGTGAGTAAAACACTGTTTTGTTTTATACATTATTATATGTCAGTATTAGCTGCTCATAGGTAGATCAGATCTGAGGAATATAGTTGAAAATTTGCCAGAAAGAGAGCAAAAAGCAAAAACTGTAGATGCAACCTGCGTGTCTATCTGCATAAAGATAATTATTAACATTAAATAACATTAAGAATTTTTATTTCCATGCAGTAATGGCACAGGCTGACTCCCAACCCCCCCTGCACATGTACAGGGATGCTTTGTATTAGAAAAACCTTTTCTCCCCTTGGGAACAGTCAGGGTCTAATTACAGTTTCATTACAGGATTGCAGGGTTTAAGTCCTTTCAGTCCTAGTCCTAAGCATTTTGTGCAGCTGGTACCAAGAGAACTATTTGACTAGGCATTATTACTGCTTTATGGATTTTTTCCCCCCAACAAATGGATAAAACTTATTCCAAGTAATTTACTAAATATTAAATAAGTATTAAATAAGATGGTAATTTGCAATGATAGTTAAACAATACTTAACGATACCTAAATCTCTTCTAAGGTATTATAATTACTAAGGAAAAAATGGGAACATTTATATATTAAAAAAACCCAACATTTTTACCAACCTCACCTTGACTATTCAGAGAGAACTTAGAAGCAGAGTTCAGTTTATTAACTTAAACATTTTGAGGACTTTTGTCACAGGTTGATGAGGATAATAATCCTCAGCAATGGTTTTTTTTTTTGCTTTTCAACAGCAGCAAGGCCTCTGGGGAATCACTTATAGAAGTGAGGGTATTATACTGCATTTCAGTGCATTTCTATATCTGTTTGTGTCATTATCCTTGTTGTACTTTAGTTTGTGGCTCAACAGATTTAAACTTTTGAGAGCTCAAATTAGGGTTTTCTCTGGAAAAAGTTCTCACCAAAATACACAACTTGGGTCATTTAGACCTTTGATTGCTTTGGTAGAGATACAAGTACAAGAAGAGATCACCAAAAGAAGTGCACCAGCTGAAAAATAGCCACCAGCTCTCTCAAATCTCCTTCTTTTGAGAAGTAGGAAAAGGCTCTGAAAGTGGAAGATCAAATTGTTGTGTTTTTAGGTCTGTCTGCTCACTGGCAGTAGCTTAGGCCACACTGAGTCCTGTAATACTTTCCAAACATCACTTTGTATGTCATCCACCCCACTCTTTCTCAAATAGTTGGTGAGGAAGTGGGTTCTACAGTCAATTTATATGATGGTCATTAAGAAACACATCTGCCAAATTATCATATTTTCAAGGAACCAAAGCATGTCTGTCCAAAAACATATGCAAACTATTTGATACAAAACCTGACCAAGAAAATATTATTCCTGAGTTATGAATTGTAAAATGAAGCAATGAACATTGTGTATGAAAGAAGATCTTGTCCAAGGTAGAAAATTTTGTGGAGCTGGATATAGATATAATTTTTTTGCTCCAGTTCTATACTGTATCTATACCTACCACATCTCTCCTGCCTATCTTTTAGTGGAATGGAATATTTTATGTCCTAGACTTGGGTGGTTGTTTAACCCCCCCCTCCCCCATGATTCTTCGAGAAATTTACACTCCAAATGAAGACACCACAGGACATGAAAATAACAAACAAATGGGAGGGTAGGAAATTAAGTACAGGAGGTAAAGTAAATAAAAATATAGAGCCAGAACTCCAGCTGCTGGAAATTAGCATAGTCCTATTGAAGCCTATGTAATTACACTAACTGAGCAATCGCTTCATTATATTTTACTTATTTTACCCTTTGTTGCCTCCCTTCATTTGAGCTTTGAGTCAGCTGAGCTGAATTAACATCAGTTGAGTGTACACCCTGTTATGGGTCTGTGGGGAGAGGGAAGGGGCAGGGTGGGGAGCTTCTGAGGAAGCCTTTCAGAGAGAAGATGCCAAGACTGTAGCTGTGCATGTTCTTAGGTTTGGTTTGTGTCTTCTTGTGTCTCCTTTTCACCTTTCCCCCCCCCTGCACAAGTTCCCTTAGAGGGAAGACTCATTGGTGTGGGTCAGAGGGTGCACCAGGGCACCCCACCTTCAGGGAAGGCAAGCAGGCCATCAAATAAAGTATTAGCAGGGGTGATAGGGTCATAGCCACATTCCATAAAAACACAAAAATCAAGTGGTTTCCCTTCCCTGTGGATTTCTCAACCCTGCCTGCAGAGAGCCTCAGAGCAGGACTCAAATGTGCATCACTGTGCAGGGTGAGTAGTGAGTGGACCAAATCTGAACTCTGCCATCAGGACATCACCAAGAGGAAAAGGGAGATGAACCCAGAGGGAATGCATGGTGTGGGGTGGCAACTGTGTAAATTATCAGAATAATGGGGGAATAACAATAGATGCAAAGCTACAGTTTGCAGTAAATGAAGTTTTTGACTAAATTGGTTAGAATGGGTTCAGGGTAATGGTGAGGGCTTTTTTTTTTTTTTTTTAATAATGACTTTTCTAATTTTAACTTGGAAAGTAAAATTTATCCTTTTCATTGGGGCTCCATGAATAAATTGATGACTGTTTTGAAATTAATTTCCAGTACAAATGACATTTCTCATCCACATTTTATTTCCTGTAGTTGTTACACAGTAAATCTCTCCTGAGTTAGACTTGATCCATTGCTCATTCAATGCTTAAGTATATATAGGTTTGTACATCATTGCTCATAAATACATTAAAAGTACATTAATCTGTGAAGTTCTGTGAAGCAAGGAGTGCTAACACTAAGTGGATTTGCAGTTCTAATTCATCTGCCTTTTGCATTAAGGTGCAGTCTTTAATTACGTGTTCACACGTACTCCAGACAGTTTCCAACTTTAGTCTTTCTATTCATTATTCATTGCAGAGTCCTTTCTGTCTTTAAGGCTGGAATTAAATGTGGAATTGTACATTTACTTTTAGCCTCATTTAGGACATCCATCAATGTACCAGCAAAGTACCTGGAGAATATTAAGGCATTTATCTCCTCTTGACATACAGGGCTGCTATTTCCATCTTACAGAGGGAGAAGAGAGGAAGGAGAGGTGTTTAATGATATCAAGGTGGATTTAACCTGACTAAAAAAAAAAAAAAAACCAAAAGAGAGGGAGAGAAGATGCTTAGAGGGCAGAGTATCTTAAATTCAGGATCTTCATTTAATGGGATGAAACAGCATCTATTTAGAGGTGTGTGGTTTTGAGTAGAAAAAAGGCAACTCAGGCTGGTCAAAATGCCATTATCTGCAAAGGTAACAATGTCACTATATAACACTGTGAGGGATTTGTCTGTGAAGAATTTTTACCAAGATGTTAACCAACTGATCTGTAAAGCTACCCTTTCTAAAGCTCAGTCTCAGGGGACGTGGCTGTTGCTGAGGTTGGCTGTGAGACCGAGGAGCTCATTGCCCTCTTGCCAAATGAACACTAGAAATTGTGGACTTCCTGACTGAGGTCACAGCCCCATGAGCTCAGGGCTTTTTTTCAGACCCAAATGAAATTTCACAGTAGAGGGGAAAGACACTTTTGTGACCTGCTGACTCTCTCCATGCCAAAAGTTGAAAGGATTACAGCAAACAATGAAGGTGTTGAACTTGAAATAATTTTGTATGATGTAAGGTATAGGACAACCCAGATATTAAGGTGTATTTTAACTACTGAAACACTTTTTCACCAAGTATGTCTTCAGCTATGCGTAGTGTAATAGTCTTTATTTGATATCAGATGCCTAATTCAAAATGCATCTTGTTATCAAGACAAAACAAGCAAAATGAAGTTTAATAAAGAATTCTAAGAAGTAAAACAAGACAACATTCATCACTAGTTTTTCTATATGACCTAATGGTCTTTTTTGACTCTTCAGGTATTTGATTAGGTAGGTAATAAGCAGGTATTTATTTTAAGCATCAAATGTTTAAATTTGAAGGGAAAACCTGGATAAGCTGTTATAGGAAAAGGTGCTACTTGGTGAGGTTTCTACACATACTGAAATATGAATTTCAAACATCCCTCTTTAAACATATTGTCTCAAGGCTTTCTATTCTTAATGGTCTTCTTGTGCTACTGAAGCTACCATGTTTCTGTAAAGAGGTTAGTATTGAAAATCATGTCACTGGTAGAGGGTTCAGATTTTTGATTATTCCTTTTCAGTTCATTAGTATTACAGGTGGAATTATAGCCAGATACTTTTATTGCCTCCATGAAAGTGGAGAGATTTTTAATAAATATTGTTTTCCTGTGATGTACAACTCTTGCAGAGAAAACTGCCAACTTGATTGCACGTGTGATAATTTAATAGAATATACAACAAATAGTAGCTATCATGCTTGATTATCAACACAACCTGCCAGCAGCTGAGGAAAGAAAAGAGTGCCTTAATTCATGAAATAGGTAAGCAAAACATTGAGCTGTATTTTACATATGGATCCCATTCACATTATTTTCCCATTCTATTGAAAACCATGATTATATCTGATGTGTACTAATGAGAAAGAAATGCATAATCTAACTGGAAAGCAGGTGGAGACATGAGTTTTTCACATGTGTGGCATAAAGTAGAGAGGAAAGCAGTGCAGTGGTAAATATCATAGAATGACAAAATTGTTAAGGTTGGAAAAGACCTCTAAGATCATCTAGTCCAACCATAAGTCTGAGGCTTTGGTGAGGAATGGAGTGAGAGAAAGAGAAAAAAGATGAGGGAAAGGGCCCAGGAGGGAACTCAGGAAGGGAAAGTGAAAGATGTTATCAGATTGTTATTGGTATAAGTGTCCCTATACTTCAAAGCCCTTTTTGAATCTGGCAGTGATTTTTCATGGGCCAGTGGCTGCGATCAGTGACAGCCTCACGCTTCTGCAGAGGATTTTCTTTCGTGTGACTAAACACCCGGTGGGAAAGTGGTCCTGAAGAGCCAGGTGTCAGCTACAACAGGGCTCTGCTTTCATCCCACATGGAGATCTGCAGCTCCCACTCCTTGCAGCCAGCCCACGGGCTGCCCTAATTGCTAACATGCTCCGGTAGCTGTGCGCGGCGTGCCAGGAGTGAAACTCTACCTGGGATCTCCGAGAGATAAAGTGCAAGGGAGCAGATGCATGAAGTAAAGCTTCAGGAATTCTAGTAAAACCAGGTGAAAACTAAGAAAAGATGACATGAGAACTGAAGTGAAATTGTGCCTAAACCTGAAACGTTGAGGCACATGAAAACGTATTTCTTCTCTCTCAAAAGCAGAGGTATGTGGAGGAATACTCTGAGTCCCCCCTCTTATTAGCTCTGTTGTTTTCCAATCAGAATTACAAGTAAGTGGTAGTCTTCCTGATTCAGCCTAGGAATAGGGAGAGTTAAACTTTTGTTCTTTGTGCAGAGTTATTTTAAAATCCCTGGAGTAATATGCAGCAAAGCTGATGAGCAGGACTCATGGAGCAGCTGCAGAAAAGCACACTGCAGGCTTGCTGGGCCTCGTATCCCCAGCACACATAAAGTGCAGACCTAATTTCACACTTGGATCAGCAGTGTGGGTACCTGGTGCATCAATCTGGCCAGGATCAAATCCTGCCCATTGACTTGTATCGCTTGGAAAAGAAATATTCCGTAAAAGTCAATATTAGTTCTCATGTGAGACTAAGAGTTCCTTAATTCCCTGATGTGGTGCGGGTTGGATCATGTCCTGAGACTTCTGGTTTCTTTTGTAGCCCTAGCCAAATTTGTTTTTTTCTTGTTCATTATGAAGGTGACTTTTGGTGTCTTTTAACTCTACAGTCCTTTCTGGAATGCTCTTAAATTCTTAGTTTTGATGCTATCTGACTGCAAATAAAGACTGTTTGTGCACTGCTTTAAAAAGTATTTACTTTTGTCTGTAAAGCTACATCATATGGGCAGTCTAATAAAGTTCTGTCTCCAAAACAGTTTGTTTTTAAAAAAAATAGTAGTTATTGGGTTTTTGGTTGATTTTGCTCTTTTACGATCTGTAGGAAAATGGCTAACAAAAAAGTTATGGAAGCACATAGGGGAATTGCTTAGGAAATTCTATACTATGGATCGTATTTTTAATGTACCAACCTCAAAACACAGTAAAACAAACCCCCAGATTTATTGGTAGGTGTTGATATTTGCATCTCTAATTTCAGTTTGTTTCTTTGCTTGTCCCCTCCTGGGGCTCATGGTGGCCCAGAACACCATTTGTGAAACTTGTAGCTTCCCTGGGAAGGAATTATAAGACCAGAAGTTTGATTACCTCACTCCAGGTTACTGGGGAAAATTTAGTTAAAATTTTTCTATTTCATCTCAGAGCAATATGGAAAGAAAACCAGCTTTCCTTGGCCCCTCCTCACCTTTACTGCCAGCATAGTGAAACATTGCAGTTATGTAGGGTTAGCATAGTAGTTATGTAGGGAAGGGACATGGCCTTTGTACATTAAAAATAAAGTTAAAATTATTTAAATCATGCTGCTTCTTGCAAACAAAAAGTGAATGTATTGTTGAATAGCTCTCATATATTTTAAAGAATTAAATCTCTCATAATTGTCCTCAGGAACATTAAGCTAGAACATTATTTTTATAATTGAGTGGCAAACCCTACTTTTAACGTAATTTTTATTAATTTTTTTTTAAGTTAAAGCTTTGATAGGCCTATGGGGGACTTGCCTAGGTCACAGTTAGGTTAATGCAAATGATAAATGTACATTAATTTTAAAGCATAAAGTTAAAACTATTTTTCATTTAATAACAAAGAAGAATTGTATGGCTTTTTCCAACTGATCCAGCTGGAGAGAGAAATTACAGAGAAGAAAAGAAAGAAGAGCACCCTTCCTGATATCTTACTTGTATTGTGTTTTAAATTCCCCTAAAAGCTCAGTTGCCAGAGATAGCTTTGTAACACAGGCAGCTTTCATATTCACTAATGATTGTAATCATCATCACTTTAATGAGATAGCTGCAGGATGAGTTGAGTCCTGAGGGAAACTGTCTGTGTGACAGATATCAGGGTTGTTTCCATGGTGCAGAGTTAGTTAGGTATTAAAATATAGCATGTCTCTCAAGAAAGGCTTCTGCTAGTGTAGCTGGTTGCATGAAACAACAATTTCAGAGCAGTATTTTTTGTATTAATGACACTTGAAAACAGTATGTGCTCGAGAAAATTTTATATATGGTAAAGTTTGGCTGGTGAGTTCTGCCTTTCTGTCTGATGTAAGCATATTTATCCCATGGATTAATTATTTATGGTCTGGCCTTTCTATAAAACTACTGCTGTATTTATATTTACTGGTTTTAAAACACTGTCTATGTGGGTGGGCAAAGTGATACTGCAGTGCTTACCTCCTGTGCCAGCTGGCCACCTAAATGTCTGTCTGTGTGTGTTCAACTTTGCTCAGTTGTCACATGACATGAAGCAGGGCTGTGACCCCGCTGGTACTCCTGCTTGTAAATGTAAGCTCAGCCATAAAAATTGCTGTGATTCCGTCAACAGTAGGTTCCTCTGTGATGTTTTCTGAGCTCCTCTGTTTGCTGAGACTAGTGGAAATAAAGTTTTTTGCATCTAGAAAAATACAGTGTATTTGGAACAGGACCAGAAATTGCCATGGTTAGACCTGAATGTGAAAAATTTTATGTCTTGCTTATAGTCTACCAAAAGGGATAACAGCTATTGTAAAGCCATGTTATTTTTCAAAACCTCATTTCTCAAAAGCTTCCTTTCACATTTCAAATACCTGGGTTGGAGGTGCACAGAAATGCAGAGTTTTGGGGGTTCTTCTTGTTTGGTGTGACAGCCTGTGTTAGGCTTCTGCTGAAGTTCTGCCAGCTGGGGAGGAGGAACACTACAATGTGTCTAAGGGCATCATAGCATCGAGGGCCAGCACTCTGTTTCAAAGAATTGCTTTCTGCTCGTGTTACATCCTAGTCTCCAGGAATGTTTGGAGGTCACCATCAAGAATCATGGCTTGTTTTCAGCAGGGACATTACTCTCTGCAGAATGCAGCAGATGAAGGAATAGAGGACAGGAAATGGAATGGGCTTTCTGAGGAGCTGCCACTGCAGACTCGACTTGTTTATAGACTCTTTCCTGAGCTGTTGGTGTTGGGGTTTCCATACAACCCTGAACAAATATATTTTACGAAGAGTGAAATAATATCAACTAGTGTGGAAGTACAACCTTTTGTGACCAGATATTGAAAAGAACTGTGCAGAGAGAGAGAACAACACATTGGGAATTGTTTTCAAGTACTGATATTCAGCTGTACTGACAGAAACAGATACAGTACTAGTAACTCGAATGAACGATTTTCAGGAATGGACTTTTGTTTTGCCATGTAACCTAATGCCAACAACTCATAAGAGCCCTCAGGATGGTTCCCCACAGCAGGGAAAGTGGCAATCTCAGTGTTGTTATCCTGGCTGCCACTCCTTCAGCCTCCTGGAGCAAGTCTCCAGCAGAAGCACTGGGAGACCAGCAGAAGGCAGAAACAGGAGGACATAGAAGAGAAAGCAAGGGATAAAATTAGCAGAAGTACCAGCAGCAAAAGTTCTCTGTGCCTTTGCTGGCACTTGCACAAGATGAGCCTTCCAAAGGACTTCATGATACCCTGAGTTCACCTGGCTGGCTTTCAAAAATTTAACTTAATTTGACTAAAGCCTATGAGAATTGGCTCACAGAAGTACTTCTTCTTTCCCTTTTCCCTTTCCCTTTTCTTTTTTATCTTTTCCCTTTATTTTCCCTTTCCCCATTTTCATTTCCCTACCTTTCCCTTTGTTTTTTCCCTTCCATTCAAATCACCACAAGGATGGATGGGGTGCCAGAAGGCCTGAGCTGCCTTGCTGTAAAGTTCACCTTTGACTTAAGCTCCACTTTCTGCTGCAGGGTGCTCCTGATAAACTCACTGCACACCAGGACCTGGCCTCTCATGTGGGCAGTGGGGTTGCAGGGTGGCTGCTTTGGAAACACTGAAGTGGTTTACAAAACTTCCTGCTTATCTGTGCTGGTCTTTGGAGTCAATTGCACTTAAATGGGTCTGACTGGTTACACCAGCACCAAAATGTTTCTGACTGTTTGAGTCCAAATGAAACAGACTGCAGGCAGAAGGCATTTTCTTCCTCTGAAAATAATGCACAGGTAAAAGGAAGGAGAAAAATAAGCTGAATAATCTAGAAATGATGTCTCAATTTTGAAGTGTGATGAAGATGGACAAAATAATCTGGAAAGAATTCCAGAAGGATATGCTCAAATTAAAAATAAAATATCATGCAGTATTTTAAGACTAATGTCAGAGTTCCTTGAGTAAAAAGTAACAGTATTTAACATCGGGAGATTTCAGTTTATTTTGTATGTGCATTTGATTCTCTGGTTTTGCTGTAATACATAAAAGTCAACTTTTTGTTTCAATCACAAAGGCCATGAGGTGTGTCTGGAGGCAGCAGCTCATCCCCCTGATTTCAGGGGATTGAGTCAAGGTGTTCAGGAATAATTTATGCCACCTGAGGTTGTGCTTGTTCCCAGTTGGTGCAACAAACAAAGGATGCAAGTAACATGGTGTATGTATATAGAATTACTGATCCATCTCATAAAATGTAGTTTTTATTTACATCACTACTCCTTTTGTTATTATCTATGTGGTTTTGTTCCTAGAATCAGCAGAGGATCTTCTGTATTGATTTCTAAGAAGTCAGGGATGTACAGTGCACTGCATAACAGGTTTATGTATTAAATTTATACTTACATACTTTTACATACATTACATACATACTTTTAAAATGTGGGAAATCATACGTGGTGAAAAAATATTTCTACGGAAGCCTTGATATTGGGGTGCCAGTCTATCTCCTCTTTCTATGCCTGAATCTTCCTGTTGCTGTGTAAACATGTCAAGAGCATTAACTGAGGCATCTGTGCACTGTTTTCTTTGCACACTTGCATACAAATTCTACCAGGGCATATAGAAATGCGCACAATATTGGGAAAGAAACAAAATTCCCATGCTGAGGAAGCCCATACTGCTTCCTTTTCCCAGGAGTAACAGTAGAGAAAACTCAATGTCTTTAAGTAGTAATCAGTGTCTCAGGGTCAAGTAGTAAACCTTTTGAAGTATAGTCAGGAGGTTTTCCTCTCTTTTCTGTATCTTCTGGTGTTTGCTTTATTTTGCTTGTGTTTTCTGTTTCTCCTTTTTGGGAAGAAGTCCAGACCCATCCTGCCTAGGCAAGATGACTCCTCATCCCTACTCTATGCCCTCCATCTCTCTTCCCTGCCCTTCCCAGCTCTCCTTGCATCCCAGGACAGGCTGCCACGCTTTAGAGCAGTTTGGTTTATGTCCGTCCCGTGTCGGATCTGGGCAATCGGCGTGTGACATTCCAGCGGCGCTGGGGGATCGGCGGCGGCTGGCCGATGCTGTCCTGATGCATTTCTCATCTGTCAGTCTGTTCAGACCCTTCTTCAGAGCTCAGGTCCTGATCCCAATTAGTCTCAGCAATCCTAAACACTCGGAGCTGGCTGATGATTGCTGCGGTACCGGAGGTAGGGGCAGTGCGGGGTTTTGTGGCACTGCTGTGCGTGTCGTTAAACTCCTGTGGGACATTAGACATGGAACAGTGGGTGACTGCAACACAGCCAAAAAAGCTAAAGCTCTATCCAGCTTCAGTGGGTTTAGAGTCTCCTCCATGACTTTTAAATGCTGCTTGACATTAGGAAATCCTATCCCCTTTTGGACCCATAGCTCCTCTCCCTGCCTGAAGTCTGCCTGTGTTCAGTCACTCAGAGTTTCATGTGAATTAATCACTATTACCTAATTATTGAGAAATTTAAATGCAGACAATAGACTCATTTAGCTGCATTATTTCCTAGTGTTGTCACTGGGGTGTAATTCCATTTTTGATTTCTGGTATGCAAAGAGGCAACTGCCCAATTAGACTGCTGAGGAAACAAAAATATTCCAATTGAACTTAGATTTCAGGAAAGCTTCTACTTGTATTTCTTGACATGAGCTCTTCCTCCGTGCTTAGCTGTACTGCACTTTACTGCTGAGCAATGATCAGTCTTTTGTGGCTGTTAAAATGAATCTTTCCTATATGTTTGAAAACACCTTTGAAATCTTTTGAGAGAAAAAAACAGCAAGTAAGCACAAATTTATTCAGGCATTGGAAATTGACATAAAGTGGAGTTTCACCATGTGTTCACAAGAATAAAATGGCTAAATTGGAAAGTTTTAAAGATGAATATAGCAGAAATAATAATGAAAGAAAAAAATAGACATTTAGGGTCTTCTTAGATTTTTAATGTGGCACTTGGTGTGAGCTGAAGGAGGTATGTTCTTAAAGAGATTATGGGAAATATATGTCCCACCAGAGATTGCAGAGAATTCGGCATTTCATTCTGGACCTCACAAGTTTCGTAAAATTACAGATTTAATAAACAAACCATTTTATGTCTCTGTAAGGAACTTAGAGGGGATTTGGAAAGTCAAACACTGAAGACCCTTGCTTTGACTGTGGTGGTAAAAGTAACATCTGCCTCAGACATTTTAACAACAGACTGTTCAGATCATTTTTTTCAGCTATGGTAGGAGACTTGACAGACATAAGCCATCCTACCCCTCTTTTCTGCACTTCTATCTCTCAGCTAAACTAAACATTACATCAAAGTGCTTCTACCAAGGACATTCTGATTTAATTTTACCTTTCTCTTTCAGATGTCCAGTTCATTACAATAACTTTTGTGGTGTCCTAATTAAAACAATAACACAGAAATAAAAGAAAAGCAATCATTCTTTTCGGTGGTATTCCTGGGATGCCAAAAGATCTTTTTTGTTCTCCAAATCTGAGACAAAAGTCCTGTCAGAAATTCATGCCACAGTCATGCATATTTACCAGCACTGACCTAGGACCTTGTGAGATGTGGCTCTGAGTGGTACCCACAAGTTAATTATCCCAGTGATTCTGGTATGAGTGCTGCCTCTTCTTGTGAAGAATCTCCAAATCATCAAGTACAAAGTATTTACACCCAGGATGAGAGTCAACATGAGGTCATACAAGAGTCTTTTAAAAACATGGGATTATATGTCTATGATGACATAAGCCTGGTGTAAATGCAAATAAAGAGAAAAAGAACCAAGAATCTTCACTGCTGCTTCAGCCAGCAAGGCTCCTTCTCCCATTGCTCTATTTCTTTGTCTCCTCTTGGATATACAGCTCTGCCCAGTGCTAACCCAACACCAGAGACCTGCCAATTCTTCCAGGTTTGCTGATGCCCTTGGTGTCAGGTGTGTTTGATTGTAGGATTCCTATGATTCCCCTCATGATATGGGAGCATTAGCTTCTTGTCATCTCTCAGTTTCACATTTTGTTAAAGGTTTTAAGTTCCCAGTTGCAAGAGTTTTGTTAAAGCTCTACTCTAAAAGACTTCCTGAGGAAAGTTAATAGACAAGTCTCAGACAAGGCACTCAAAAAATAAAGCCAAACAAGGAAAAGATAGAAACAACTTGAGGAGCATTGAAAACTGTGTTTTAGTATGAAGAGATAATAAACAATAGCTTTCAGGGTCTTATCATGATGTATTGTCTCTATTTCAACACATGGTCTTTGTAAAGTGGACAAAACTGGTTTTATTAAAACATCGTGACAACAAATAATGCACTTCCTCAAATCATCTCTTCCCCTTGTCAGAATTGTGCCTGGCAGGTGTAGCCCATTTACTGCAACAAAAGGTGAAAGGTTTTGTGTTGTGATTGCAGAATCTTGGGGAGACAGCACTCAGCTGAGCCCTCTTACTCTGTGAAAGTCTGAGAAAGTTTTCCTTGCAATCTGCTTCCCAGATTTCGCGTCCACAGCTTTATTTAGCATTATAGTGACTCGTGACCCTGTTTCATGTGGAAAGTATCTACTCCACCACAAAGAGGTGAAGTAAAGAGTTTCTTTACTGTGGGGTCCCTTGAAGTTCCAACCACGGGTGTATTTGTTTAGTAACTTTTAAACCTCGTGTTTGATCCAGAGATGCAGATGCCTATGCTGTGTCCATTTTAGTTTATTAGAGAGACAGGCATATACCCTGAAAAGGTCTCTAATCTTTGGTGTAGTTGATGAAGTATTTATCTTCAAAGTTGTTAGTGATATTGTTTCCAAGTTCCAGGGCATATATTTAGTGAAGCATCAAGAATTTGGTCCAAGAAAATGATTAATTATGGTCCTAAATTAGTGCATAAAAGCCACCATAAGAGTTAAACTGGATTCACAAAGCCCCATCAATGATCAGCAAGAGATTGCCTACAGAAAAAGAGAATAATAAGAATATTAAGAGGGTGATACTGTTAATATGTTTCCACTCTGGAACTTAGGTTCCCTAAACTGGATCCCAAAAACATCTTCTGATGTTAAGCTCCTCTTTGAAACCTCTGCAGCTTATACACTCTTCCTTCTTAAGCCCATGAACTGGCTGATGCTGTGCTGGATGACCAGCAAATTGTTAGTGCATCCACCAGTCCTGGACTCCTGAATTGAGCCTCATGGAAGGGCTTCAAATTTTCCTACTTCCCTGACCCAGTGGCACTGTGGCAGCTGTGCTTTCCCTGTCCTCCTCCTCTTCTTCCCATTTTTTTGCTCTGAATTTCAAGTACAGGTAGCTGCAGTATTTTATTTCTATTCCTCTATACTAGTTCAGCTCCATTAATTGTTGCCATTTGTGTTGTCTCCCCAGATCTTTGGAATTACATGTTTTGCCACCATCCATACTCAGGACATTGGAACTGATCCCCTTGTTTTCTCATCAGGCTTATGTCCAGCCCTGATAAAAGAAAGGCAGGTGATCTGTGTGGCAATATCTTACCTTATTCAGGCTCCTGACACCTCCTGAGGTCCAGAGAGGAGTGAAAAGCATCCATACAGTGATTCATACAATTTTTTTTTCCTCAGAATCACTGACTGGGGAAACCTAGGTATTATTTCAGAAATCTACCAGGTCATTTTCTGTAAGTGATGTAAAGCCACAAAGAAAATATTTTTTAGTGACTCAAGGAGGTTTGATGGTGACATAAGCCTGCTGAGGGTTTTACTGCTGGCCATCCTGACAGTGGTTTCACTTGATACCTCAGTTCCGCACACATATTCTTAGTGCTGGGAGGGAGGTCAGGACCAAATGACTCACACAGCAGAGAGGGGAGTTCAGCCCAGGAAAGGGTAAGGGGCTTTCTCTGCTGATGTGGCATTTTTAGCTTCGTCCTATACTTTTAGTTCTTTATTTCATGCTTTCACACTCTTGTTTCTGGCGTATCCAGTGATCTTGGGACAATATTTTCTTTATGCAAATTTCCTTCTGTACGGAATATTAATCTCTGCCATTGGCACTGATGGACAAGAGTTAAAGTTTCATTTTAAATATAAAGCTCTGGCAGAGCACACTTAATTCTCTGTTGTGTTTATAAGATAGTTTTACTTAATGGCATTTAACTGTAAAAGTAGCAAACTCTAGGCATGCTGGTCTCTTCCATGGTGTTGGCCTAAGAACGACCATGTAGGAATAGCTACCTTTCTTCCCAAAATACTTTAGTAGCAGATATTTTGCTGCAAGATTGTTTTACCTTATCGGATTTCAACTTGAAACTAGAGTCTGTTATTATCTCAGAAGAAAGTAGTTATTTGTTACCATAACCAAAATGAATCTCCTACAAACAGTAGCTGCCACCTGGTACCAGGTTTTAAAACTCTTATAAATTGAGATTTCCAATTATTTTGGCAAAAGCCCAGGAGAGTTGTATTTTTTTTTTATATGCTACTCTGCCTGTGGGAATTCACAGGAACGCTTTCCACCCCCAGTAGAATTTTACATTAGGTCACAGGTGTACAGCAGACACAACCAATTAAAAAAAAAAAAAAAAAAATCAAAGCCTCACAGTTTTCAGGCATTGTCCATTTTTCATAGCTTTCAGTGCTAGCAGAGAGGATGTGTTTTAAACTAGCATTGGGCAATATGTCCCATTCACTTTCATAGGAAGAAGTGATCAGTTTTAGCTGATAACCACAGATTATCTCTTCTCCAATTGCCTTGGAGGGAGGTGCTGCATCACTGCACAGGTTAAAAGGGCAGTGGGAGTCAACCCAGCAGGCTCATCTCCAGCACCATCCAGCCAAGTCCCACGGAGAAATAAATCTCTGCACAAGAAGCAGATACAGGCTTGGCGTTTCCTAAGATGCTGCGGCTGTGATTCCAGCTTGCCTCACCCTGGGAGAGGTCTGAGCACAATTTCTGCTAAAGGTTATGGCTATCTGAATACTTCTTAGCTCTAGAGTCAAGATAGTGAAAAGGGCTCTCCACTCCCACTTTGTTGTCTTGAGAGGAAGGGTGTTACCTTAATGAATTTTTACTTTCTGCACTGCTTTTTCCTCTTTTCAGTTTCCACACCAAATACCAAAAGAGGGGCAGGCATTAGCTTTCTACAGCTTTGTGAAAACAGGTCAGCATATATTATTTATAAATTGTTCAGTGAGAAGCTGTAAATTAGCCAGAATTTTAAAATAGGAGACTGACAGGATACCTAGATTTAGTGTTTGACTAAGTGCACAAAATTGGAATTAAAATTGCCCGTGAGTTAAAAAGAACCAACATTCACTTGACTGCCAGCTATTCAATGTTTGCTTTTTCAAAATTTCTTGTTTTCTTTAGGTTTTCATTAATTGCTTCGCTAACATGAGCCACTTCCAAGGGAATAATTGGTCGAGAATGCCCCAACAAGGGCTTTCCAGGTATTTGCAGGGTTTTGGGTTTTAACATAGTTCATACTGTTTAGCAAATCACAGAAGAGAGAAGCATGGCTGCTTTCTCCCAGGAAATGTCACACCAGTAAATTAAGCAAGACTATAAAAGGAGCTGTGCTCTGTGAAAGAGTATTTCCATTACCCTTCATGGAAACCCCAGGCCTCAGCACCAGGGAGGCACAGCCTGTGAGTCATGGGGAGCTGCAAGGAGATTTTTCATGTTGAAAGCTCTCTCTCTCTAAGAAAAAGTGTCCCTCCATCTCAGCAGGGTGGAGCCTGGGAACTGATAAGAGTAGCAAGGGAAAAACAGCTCTGGAATCTGGGGAGGAAAAGGGAAAGGAGGGGCAAGACTGGTGACTTTCACCTTTTGAAAAACAGCATGCCAAGATTGCATTGGACCTCTCTTTCTTTTCCCTCCTGTTGCAAATCCACACACAGGAGATTTTTTCCCTACTCTGAAGTTTACCTTCCTTCATTAGCATGGTGAGGTGATCATTGTTCGTGGGAATCTGTCAGGGACACAGAGCCAAATCAAAAGAATTTGATGGTGGTTCTCTTGTAAAATATGGGATTTCCCAACAGCTGCAGTGATTCTACAACAAACATGTTAGTATATCAGAGAACTCAGACACAAGTTTGTTTAAACAATAAAGTTATCATGGGAAACTGATGGGAGGGGATCACCATTTTCCTGATTATAGTTACAATCCTGATTATAGTTACATAGATAAGAGGACTGGGAAGAAGACCCCTCTTTCACCCATAGTTTATCACATAGTTAATGCAGAAAGAAAAATTGTTGCAGGATAAACTCTGATGTGATGTAGGATAAACTATGATGTGGTACACTAGTTTTGTCATTCAGACTGTGTGTGCTAAAACATGCATAATGGTGTGGAATTTGGGGCAAACACACAATGTTTAAGATTCTGAAGGAAAGAAGTGAGGAGAATGATAAATTTATGTAACATGTATTCCAAAGGCAGGAGGGAACTTGTGAAGAAAGTTTTAGAGCTTTGTGCTCTAAAACCTAAAATTATTTGAAGTAGTCCCTCTGGCTCAAATGTGCAGAAGCATCAGACAATTTAATTCAAGGTTTGAAACAAAGGCAGCCCTGATGGCTCTGGACTTTGGAATGCTGTACTTTACTGTGCACACAAGTGGTGTAGATGCCTTCAGCAGAAAGAATGTCAATTTTGAGGAGAAGTAGTTCTGGTGCCAAATGTTAATTTTAAAAAGAGGTAGAACTGGTGCCAACAGCAATAGCGACTGACATTAACAGTGGTGATTTTCTCCTCCTTTTCATATGTGCAGCCTTGTGCAGAAGTGTTGGGCCATGAGCAAGCAGCATACACACTCCATTGTGCACCACACAGAATCTTGGAAGCCTAGGAACAATTTTAATGAAATGACAATAGTGTCTAAGCTCCTAAAAGCACAAATTTTTGCTTCCCTAATGGAAATGAACTATGGGCTGGGAAGTGGATGGCTCCAATTTTTCTTGGCTTCCAGTTCCTTCTATGTTTCCATGGCAAGATGACACAAGCTGTGCACGTACCTTATTTTCGATTAGCAAAGTAAACAGGCAAAGTTACTGCTCAGCCTCAGTGGGTATGTCTTACAAAGGCAACCTCAGAAGTGTCTAATTTAATGATAGCAAAGGTTAATTAGGGGATAGAAAGGCCCTGCTGGAATTTGATCTACCTATTATTCTGAGTTTAAATAATGCAAATTTAGTCAGCTGGAGTTAGATGGTATAATGAGCAGTGCCCCATGGTGACAGTAGAGAGGTTTGAACTGCAAATAAAATTTTTTGGTCTCCAGGCCTATGGAGACTAGTGGTGGCCTTTCTGTGGGGAAGGACACTGTGTCATTTTTAAGGAATACTCAGAGAAAAAGTAGGACAGGAATCTCATGTAGATTTCATCTTTGTTAACCCTTGTCTGCTGTATGTTTTCGTGAGTCTCCACATGTCTTTGATTTCAGATCTTCAAAACATATTTTGAGTTCCTTCCCTGGCCTCCTTTGCAAGACTTTGTCATGCAAAACAGAAAATATTTCCTGAGTTTATGTCTTTGTCAGTAGCTTGAAGTGGGGAAGGTCCTTTTCAAAAAGCTCGGCACTCGTAGGAACAACAGCTCGTTTCTGATTGTTTTCCATGAAAGGGTGTCTCGTCTCCCTGCTCCTGGCCCAGAAAGTCTTACACTTTTGTCTGTGTTAATTGTTTTCTTTCATTGCTCTGTTTCTTTGTTTAAACCTTTAACCAGTGCTGAAGTTGCATCTTAAGAGTGGTCTTGTGTAGCCCGTGCCAAAAGGCTTTGTGCAGAGCTGGGTTAGCGCTGTCGCACACCTCAGGGGTGAGGAAGACCTGCTCCCAAGCCTTCTTCTGGACACTGGAAACCTCCTGGCCACAAAGCAGAGCAGTGCCCGCCCTGTCCAGAAGAAAATTTTCCTGCCTGAGGAAAATTGTGTCATACAACCAGTTTTATGTCTCTCGGCCTTCTCAGCCCTTGCGTGGCGGAGCAGGGAATGTAGTGGGAAACCAGAAATCTCTGAGGGCTTCTCCATACGAGCTGTTCTTGGCTGTCAGAGCTGTCCCTGCGGCTGCCCTTGGTCAAGCTGAGGCATAAAGTAGCTCTTGAGTCATCTGGGCTTTGAGAAACAGCAAAGTTTGTGTAAATCCCACCATTTCCCCTCTGTTCCACTCTGAAAGTGTAGTGGACCAGAAATAAGTGCCAGGTTGGTTTTTGGTGTGTCTCATCAGATCTCTAAGTGAGCTATTGCAAAGTCAGACACCCAAAATTTATTGCTTTAGCACTCCTACATGGCAATACACTTGGGGTAACTTTGCAGCCCCATTTCAGTGTTGCAGAAAACCTGGAGGAGGCTGCAGTAATCTGAAAACTGCCCACGGGTGTGCTGCAGGGAGGAGAGGGGAAGCTAAGGTTTGGAAGAGAAAAAAAAAAAATAATGATGAAAGCAAACATGAGCCAAGACATAAAGTCTCATTTTGCTCCCATGTGCTAGTGCTTGAGCAGACTATTGTTCTGGACTCAGAGATTGGTTCTTAATTATGTTGAGCAGTGAATGGTTTAAATTACAGGCGCATAGTTTGGTGAGCACAGAGCTGTTAAGAATTTTGGCTGGAGAGCAGCTGCAGGGCTGCTCTGAGATCTCAGGAGGTGGCTGTAGCTGGAGGTGCTCTCCAGAGTTAGGAGGTCTGCACGCTGCCACCTGAGGTCCCATGCTTGAATGCTTTATCTAAATCTGCCCTTGTCTTTATTCTGCTATTTCAATCTAAAATAAAACATCTTGTATTTATTGTATCATCACATTTAGACACTACCATTTTGGAATCTCCTGTGGACATCATCAGATCCAGATGTTTGCAAATGTCATCATCCATACACTAAAATGATTACAAATGGAGATATATTTCTGTAAGCTGTTGCTGCTCAGTGAAGATTGCCAGTTTCCACTGGCTTGGAGGAGACTTTTCTTTTTAATGGGGTAGGGATGGCCCCAAGTTCAATATTGCAGATTTTTAAATTACACATATTTTTGCATGAAGCACAAGTGGTTGCAGTCTCTGTTCACTCATAAATTTGGACTGATTTCCTTAGAGGTTACTAATTTTAACATGTGGAGGATGATTTTAATACTGGGATTACAAAATCTGATTACCTGTCTTTATCTGTAAAGAGTTTGATGTGAGTTCATTATCCTCTCTGATCAAGGTATTAAAAAGAAAATTAATTTCCAGAGAAGAACTGTTTTTCCTTCAACACACTCCCTTTGCCTAAATTGTCTGACAACTGCCCTGGTATTTATGTACTGTACACAGCTCTGTCTGGCTTGTGAATGAATACTACTGCCCTCTGCTGCAATGAATACACTCTCCAGTCTAAATGTACATGAAGTATGAGGAAATTATTTGTATGGATGACCAGACACAAGCAGACCTCAGAAGGGGCAAGGGTTTGTGCTGACCTATTTGGTATTGCTTTGGATGTCAGGGCAAGATTGAAGTTTCTACAGGAGGGAAAGGAAATCAAGAGCCATAACTTGCTCTTATTGTGCCCTAATTAGTAAAGTCAGGCTACACTTTAGATTTTCCCATCATTTTACTGATTTGGAAACAGTAGTAACAAGTCAGAGATTTAAAATTCCTAGCTTTGGCTATGAGAACGATATCACAGAGCTAAAATTTTTGGTACTCTCTTTTGAAAATGGCAACTCTGTGTTTGATAGCGCAGCCTTCAGACACAATTAATAAAGTTAATTATGCACTCAAGAGTGAGACTCTAAATCCAAGATTCTGGGGGAAAGATTTCTTAGTTTGACTCTTGGGAACACAAACCAAATGGTGTTTCAAAACAACAGGAAAACTCTGTCTTTCCTAAAGCCTTGTGCTAGGTGCAAATTGCATTGTGGGAAAACACTTATATTTGCTAGGAAATTATAGTCCTGTAGTTTCACTGGGAGAAATATATCTTGTTCTTTCTCCATTAAAAAAAAAAAAAAGAAAAAGTAATTTTTTTTTTCAGGAAATAGAGTGAGAAATGGTAATCTACATTAGACTTTGTTTTGGAATTTGAAGTGGTGTTTCAATTCTATTGAGTGGAATGGAAGTTTGATTTGGTAGTCTGGCTGATGTTAATGGTTTCAATACCTCAACATATGAAATTTTTTCAATGGCTGAAAATTGAAAGTCTAAATAGATCCAGATAGAGTTAATATGTAGTTAGATTTTTTTTTGTTGTTGTTTTTTATTAGCACATATTATGTACTATTTCCAGTGTATTTTCTTATAGCTCTTGTGATGAATCTATGGCAAACTTGTGCAACTTCAACAACTGAAAAACTCAGGAATATGAGGAGCTGCCAGATTCCAAAAGCAACTGATCCTTCTAAATTGGAAGAAATTGGAAATGGGGTGTAATTGTTATCACAATTATATGTGCCATAAAGATATTGTTTTCATGAGTAGTTATTGCCAGGTCGGCTAAACTACGCTCAATAAACCCTGGGCCCAGGGGACTCATGAAATTGTTCTTCATGAGAGGTCTTGGTGTTGTTATTGGACAAGGTATTAAAGCTCTTGGGGAGGAATGGCTGTTGATACTGAGAAAAAGATTTCTTTCAGCATCATATGTATGCATATCATACAGTGCTGTGAGAAAAGAGTTTGTGTCAATATATTATTGAAGTAATGCTGTGGATATATTGAAAATCATATTCAAGGTTAATTGCAATTAGGATGTTAAGAAACATCCCTTGCTGAATTAGATCTGAAGTAAGAGAAACAGGTTTTTTCTGGAATAATTGATTAAGTCATCTTTTGAGGAGTATTCATCATGTGACAAAATGAAACTACCCATCATGTCTTTGCTGGAGATTAGATTCCTTTCAGTTGGTCTTGGGTAGCAATGAATTAAAAAAAAAAAAAAATGTTTATTGAATCTCTTTGTAAACTCTCAAGCTTAAAGACTCAAGCTAAAACCTGACTTGGGTTTTTTTGTTAATCCAGCACATGATTTATTTACTATAAACAATCCTGAAGCATGGGAAATTATTTCCAGAGAACAGAACATGAGTTTTCTGGACAACTTGAAAAATCTTTTTGTAATGAAACCCGTGGATTGAAATTGTTAAAGGATATTTTGTTTCCAGCTTAGGTATCTGGCTTGACGGGATCAGTCGGTCGTCTCAATCCAGTCCAAAAACACGAACCGCTGAGCAGACATACATTAATCAAAGCTTATGTGTTTAGTAGCTCATAAGGCTGTAAAAGGAACATTTCTTTCCTTTTTGGACACTGAAGCACAAAAAGTAGGTGAACTGTGGTTTCCTCTCACCAGCCATGAGCTTCCTGTGTTCCAGCCATAGTGATGGTGAATTGGGTATTGCAAAATTTAGCAGCATCATTCTGGCTATACAGGTCAGGCAAGCTGAAGAATTTGGTAGGTGTTTAAGGAAAAGAAAATTCAAATACATTTGATCCCCCTGCTTTCTATGAGAATTGTCATCTGAACAAAGGACATGAAGAATGCTCTAAAAAAAAGACTAGGATAACTTTCTTTTATAGTTATGCATTCAAGTTTTAACTGGAGAAGTAATTACTTTAACCAGCAGGCTCAATGACTAACCAAGAAATGGACATGGATATTTGGAAAAAGATCTTCTCCGTGACAATTAGATGGAGACATCACTTCCTGTGGCATTGAAAATTGTAGTAAAAGCCTTATTCTGCAAGTTACATTGGGATTGCACTCCAGGAGATGGTACAGGAGATTGTAAACATTGCTTTCAAGAATGAAACACTCAGTCTATAGTGATCAAAGTAAGATAAACAATGTACAGTTTAATAATTTGCTTTTAGTGAAAATATCTTAATTGAACAGGACTTTTTTTAAGATCCAGAGCTCTGCTAGACAGTCTAATAACCATCATAACAAGGTAGCCTCAGTGGTTTCTGAAACAGATGACAACATTTTTTAATATTTCTTCTGTTGATACAATAGTATTCTTTCTCTGCCGTAGTATTATAACTGAATTTTTTCCTGATATATTTTCACATGAATCAATGGTTTATTTTCATTATTAAGCAATGTAGATTTTTCAGTCTTCTCTCCTTCTCTCTCCTTCAAATACTGCCCCCCCCCCCAGTTATTTTGGACCATTTCTTGCACATAAATGCATGATTAGAAAAAACATCCAAGGTTGTGTACTAGTCCATAATCTCTTCAGTAGAATCATAATCCTGTTCCTTCCATTTCTTGTCCTGTGTTGCTTCATTTCTTCCTGGAAGTTCATTTCCTAGCTCTGAAGAGTGTGGTTAGGAATGTAGATGTAAAACGAGTTTGATGCTTGGACCTTTCTTCTTTCTCTTTAAGCAACTACTCCCTTAGAATTTTAAAAAAGATTGCAGCTTGTCTAGCTAATTAATGTGTGAAACTGAGCTGGGAGCACAGCCCCAAAATTCACCAGTGATGTCCTCACCTGTGTAGGTCAGTAAATGGGACATGAAACAGAACATTGTGTGTCACCTACAAGGCATTTGGTCCCTCAGGTGGCTTTTAGACAGCTCTAGGAAAAATGTCTAAAGTTTGCACTGGCACATGAATGTGACTCTAAATAATTACCCAGACCTAAACTAGGTAGAAGAACTTGAGCTGTTCTGACAGTGGCATGGAGCAGAGAAGTCCTGCAAGTCCCACCACTTTGGACCTGCCCAAGGCATGTTGATGCTCACAGAGGATCAGTTCTGACTTCAGCTCCTTTTATAATGCCAACTGTTGCACAAATGCTAAAACCCACATGTAAGCATAGGGCATAAAAGTGATAGATTCAGTTTTGAATTAAGGCTGTAGGGGGATTTCAGTTCAATATTTAAGATGAAGTCAAGTATTTGTACAGGAAGCTGGCCATTTACCTTCCTGTGTTTATCCCTCGTTACTGCCTGGTTGTGTGCAGCACACATGGAGTTGGCAAACTGCAGTTTTTCAGAATTTTTAAGTGAACTTACTTTGGCACTAAAATGCTATATTGCTTCATTTTGCATGCTTGAGTTGTACAATTCCTGGCGGTAAAAATTGCACTTTGGGTTTTTTTCTTTTGTATTCATTCTACTTAAGAAACTGAAATCATAAGCGGTTATGTCTCGCCTGGAAAACTGTAAGCCAAGTGCCTGATTTCTTCTCTTTCATACACCACCAGAAGGTCTCCACTGACCTCCAATTAATAGGATTCTGTTGATGTAAAAGTGGTGCAAGAATGGATTGAATCTCAAATGTATTTGAGAGTTTCATTGAGATTCATCAGGCTTGGGTCTAATGAACTAAAATAATTATGTGTATGTTTGGCAACATTTGTGTCCTGATTAATATTTTTATGTTCAGATGTTAGATTACTTACAGATGCTTTCTTTTTGCTTATTTAGCAGATTTCCATTTTTAAGTGATTTTGTGTAATTTTACAAATATTTACTAAACATTACAATACTGTGATTTTACAAGTGGGGCAAAACTAAAATGGCTCACTTAAGTTAAAATCTTACTGCACTGTAAAGTGCATTCCTTCTCGTTGTTTTTAATTAGCATAATGTCCTTCAATTTAATGCAATTATATTTTCTATGCAGATAAATTGCACAGAAAAAGCACTGCTAAGTTCTTTGCTGCCATTATGGTTTACAAGATTATTCCTAATGCCATAGGGTAAATATTTTAACTTTGTGTTCAGAAAAAATGAAATAGTAATCGTCAGTAAATCTTATGCAAATATTTGGATTTGTCCATTGTAATACCCTCTGAAGTTTTACTAATGTCAGTGTATAAATGCAGGTTGTTAATTTATTAAGAGCTGTGGCAGCCTGATTGTTTAGCTGGTGGTTTTGTTAAGACATATTCTGTGTATTTGAGTGATTAAACCAGCACTAAAAATCACATCTCTCTCTATCAAGACTTTCAGGTTGAGAGCATTTGGGATTCATTCCCAACTCCACCATGGTTTTTTTCACTTGAGCATTAATATGTCAGATAGGAAGAAAATAATTCACAGCTGTCTTGGGGCTTGATTCACCTATCCCTGACATCAAATTTATGCCAGCATAACTCCATTGAAAACCATGATATTACTGTGGTGCTACACTGGTTTAATAGAGTCACAAATCGGGCCTCAGGGGGGTTTCTTGGTTACTTCTAATTTTCTGATTAAAGCAGAGTTATTGAAACTCATAAAATCTGTGGAACATTGTTGCTCCACTGTGGGCTATCTGCCTCAGAAGCCTCACTTCATTCTGGGCCTTAAGCAAATTCCCAGCTGGCCTCAGCTCAGTGAAGGTACATTCAGTCAAATGTTTCAACAGGATTTTCATTTTTCAATTTGCATATTATTTTAACCACATTCCAGAGCCTTGCAACCACAGAGGTTCAAAATATTCCAGAGGTTTTGGATTCTTAGGAAGATGTGAGGCACCATCCCCAAATTCATGCTTCTCTTCCCTACCTCATCATTCCTCTTCATGCAGCTAATGAAACAGCAGATTGCTACCTAAAATATGTTCAGGATCAACCCTTTGGGCAGGAGAATTTCTTATTCACTCACTGTCTATGGTCTGTAGGGCTCAGCTTTCCAGCACAGCATCCAGACTTTTGGTCCAGCATGGAGAGAAAGGAATGGAGAGAAGCAGAAGTGGAGAAACAACGAGGGGAATGATCACACGGCGTTGTTTCACATCTCAAAGAAGGTGCACTCAGGTCTGGTCTGACTCACTGCTATGGTTTGCAGCCCTGTCTGTGCCATTTGGCAGAGGAAAAGGGTCTGAGGGCTCAGTTCTGTTTGCAGGCAGACTGAAAGATGCTAGTGGCCTCGAGTTCTGTAGATTAGTGTAGTGACAGGACCCAAGGAAATGGCTAGAAGCTGAGTCGGGAGGTTTAGGCTGGACTTAAGGAAAAGATTTTCACCCTGAGAGTGGCTGGGCACTAGAACAGGCTCCCCAGGGCAGTGGTCACAGCACCAAGCCTGACAGAGCTCAAGAAGAATTTGGACAATGCTCTCAGGCATAGGGTGTGATTCTTGGGGATGGTCCTGTGCAGAGCCAGGAGCTGGACTCAGTGGGTCCCTTCCTACTCAGGATATTCCATGAGAATAGAAATTGTGAGAACTGCTACCTTAGCTGCAGGGGTGTAGAGGTTGTCTGCTTCAGGAAAGTCAGTCTAAAAGAGCCCTTGAAGTGTGCAGTGATTTCAGGAACAATATAATACATAACTAAAATATTGGGGTTTTTTATTATTATTACACTTTACTCAATACATACAATCCAAATGGCAATCAGAGAGGTCTTTAAATTCCTAAGAGGTTAAAATTTAGCAGTGCAGAGACCTAGGAAATACAGAAAAAAACCCCTCCAAACAAAACATTAAGGGGAGAAAGAAAAAGAAGAAAGAAAAAAGCTTATTTAATTTCAGAATAGTTCTTGGTATTCTTAAAGCCCTGAATGAAGATTTATGTTGGTCTTTCTTGATCCAAACGGGTTGCCTCTCTTTAATAACAAAGATTTCTTTGAGAATGTTTAATGCTTATTGCTGCTGCCAGATACAACCTCCTACTTTTTCAAGGTTTTGAAATATACTGGGCAGTTCCTTAGCTTTCTTTGGCATGTGAAGATAATTCATGTGCTGGACTACAAACCAACTGCTCACCCAAAAGCACAGGAGGCCTGGATGATGTAGATTAGGAATAAACACAAGGAACTGGAAAATTCTGTAGAGGTAACATTTTAACAACTGTGCTTCCACATTATATGGCGGAAAATACCTTGTGAACATGAATAGTCTGCAGAGGATCCTCTGCCTTTTGCTATAAAAAGGTTTGTTCTCTTGTCCCCTTACATGTGTACTCAATAGATAACACAAAAAATGCTAATCCCAGTTGTAGGCTGCTGAGAGGGGAAGAAAAGGAGTGAGACTAAAGTAATAAATCTGGATCACATACTCAGAGAGCATTGGCACAGTGATGGCAGCAGATGCCCAGGAGAGAGGGTGTCCAATCTGTATTGCATCACACAGAAAATAGCACACATGGTGGATTTTTCCAGAACTTAGCATTCCTTCTGGAGTGCCAGGGCTGCAGTGCCCCAGAAATACCCTTTAAAAGCCCCAGGCATAATTGCTGCCCTTGAAGCATCGTGCCAGTGCTGATGTGAATGGAGGAGATTCCAGCAATATGCCCATTTCCACGGAGGAGGTCAAAGAACAATGGAGCAGAAGACAGAGCTTAGATGAAGCTACCCCCCTCAAGAAAGCTTTGGATTTGTTTAAAAACTGAGATAAAGTGTACATAAATGGATAAACTGAAATGGCTGTAAAAACCCTATGAAGACTTGCTACCATAAAATAATTTAGAACTCTTCATTATCCCACTTCACATTTGAGGGGATGACTGGAAAAGAAGATCCTCTATTTTTTTAAGAAATCCACAGGCCTTACAGAAAATGAGCGTGTTTTCCAGTTCAAATATTATGAGTATTCTTTAATGTTTGCACAGGCTTGGGATTTCTGAGCCCATGTAATAATCTGCAAAGAGATCCCACTTTTTTCGCTCTGCTGAGACTCCCACATGGCACGGAGTGGAAAACACTTTGCTGTGGCGTGTTTAATAGGTTGCAGAGTAGGCAGTATGTGGTTCCTTCGAGCAACTGGGATGAGAGAAGATAAAATATGTCCTGCTTTCCCAAAGCAGATTGTATGGCTCTGTGGCTACCTGAAAGGAAAGACCACTTCCAGTTTAGCCACACAGACGTAATCCGTGTGTATTCTTAGATTTATGAGTGGCTGCATTACCCTGCAATTAGTCTGGATTACTGAAATGTGGGATAAGAAGGGGGAAAAAAGGTTTGCTTCTCATTATTTTTTCCTCTGAGCATTCATCTGCTTTACTCAGAGTTTCCTATACCTGATTCTTCGGTGTCTGTGGCCACCAACAGAGTTTCCCTCAGACCTAGCAGTCTGGCTTAAATGTGTGTGTGCTGTACATTCTCCTTGTCCAGAGGGTTCTGCTAAAGGCATTTATCTGTTGAATGACGTGCAGACTGCCAGATTCAACAGATGACAGCTTAGCACAGCACTAGTGACCACCAATGGTGTGGTTTTTATTTTGGGATCCTGCTTTTTCTTAAAAAAAAAAAAAATGTTGCCATTATTGACTTTTTTTAAAAAATATTTTTTCAAGCTGTTTCTTGTGTTTTGATGTATTCTTCTGCTCTGTCCCGTATTAGGGACTGATCTTGATTTCATGTGCCCTAATTTTGTGTTGCCCCTCCTCTAGCCTTCAGCAGTTGCTTGTGGTTTGTGCAGGAGTTTGGGAACAGATGTGACCAGGCACAGACACAAATAGATGATGCCGACTCCCTCCCTCCCTCTCTCTCACCTGTTGGCCATTTGCTGTCCTCTGATAAATTTAAGACATAAGGCAGTTCAGAAAACACACAGATCATGACTCCTTTTTGTTTTTCTTGCCCTTTTTTCAGGTGGAGATCTGCCTTGTACAAAGGCAAGACAGGGGTGACACAGGGACATACAACAGGCAGATGGAAAGCACAGTCCTGAGTCCTTCAGCTTTGGTTAACCTTGCTATCAGCAGCAACCTCACCATGTGGCTACTGCTCATGGGTGCACTGATCTGGGACCTGTTTGGCAGCATTGTTTTAGGATGAATACTGTCCTGTACTGATGAAATGGAATGCTGTTCAAGGTAATCTCTTCAGGGGTGTCACGCCATTCCCCTAGAAAGGGTTTAGAGACCCAGGAAATTAAAATGTCAGATGGATGCCAATGGGTAGAGGGCAAATGCATCCTAATGCAACTCTGAATATCACCACAATGGTCTTTAAAGGGGATTTTCTTAGGAAACAACATATGCAAAGATAATAACCTCCCTGCTGGTACTGGCAGATATCTGCCTCTCTGGCGGACTCAGATCCATTCATATGCACAACAGGGGGGAAAGGATTATTTTAGCCTACTTATTTTCTTTCCTAGTTCACATCATTCCCTGAGTATGTACAAATAGGAAGGATGCCAAGTTGTTTACAAGAAGATCAGTGATGATTTGAGCCAAAACTGTCAGTCCAAGTGCCCTCAAACTGTAGGGATTTTCTGATGTGGCTGTGACTCCAAAAGCTGTGACTCAGCTCCATCTCTGTGCTGGAGTGAATGTCAAAATGAATATCTAAGCAAAAGACCCATTCTAAGCTGTACTGAGAGCTCCCACTGAGTGCCAGACATGAGAAATCACCCTGACTCTGTCAGCATAAAACTTCCAAGACATAGGTAATGTACATCATAAATTTGAGCTGAGAAATTCTCTTTTAAGTGTTTTTCCTTTGAAAATCTTACTGAGCTCCTATCTCCTTCCCCTTCCAGACCACCCACAGATACCACCCACAGACTGGTCACCCCATGGTCTTTAGAGGTCATCTGTCATTCTCACTATCTTAATCCTGAGAGCATAGGTGCTCAATCAGAAAAATAACTTTAAGCAGGTGCTTAATGTCAAAACCACAGTTCATATAATCAGAATATTATTAAAATGAATAGTGACATCTAAGTGTTTACTACCTGCTAAATGTTTGGATGTTGAATATGTGTGTAATAACAAAGAAATGACTGCAGAAAGGTATGGAGATTGGACATTTGAGAGGAGGAGTTCTTGCTATAAAGAAATCAATGGGAGGTACAGCATCAGCTCTGAAACACCAGCATGGTACCAGGAATGTTTATATAAAGCAGCCAGACCACTATCATCCTCCAAAAGGATGCTGTGAATCAGAGTATATTGTAACAACATTTTCAGTTCTTCTTGTTTACTTTTTTTTTTTAAATCTTCCCTTCAGATATTATATTATATGTTGATTGAAACTGCAAAGTAGATGAGTGGCAAGGAAGAATTTTCCAAGCAATCAAAATGAAAGCAAAGATTTTGGTGATTTCTTATTATATTCATCCTCAGTCTTACACTGCTGTATTTGCTTTGAAGTACTCTTGAGTGTGATACTTCTGTGCTGAGAGAGCTGAGACATTCACCTATGCCTTCATTGTCTCTGGCTTTCACAATGGTCACCCCCTGTTCTCTGCCTTCTCTAATGCTTGTTCAGATACAGATGCCATAGGTGACCCTCCTTCCTCACCACTGTGGTTAAGGTCACCTCCCCACTGAATCCACACATTGGATCATCATTTGCAGCACTAAAGCAGCTTGCTGCTTGTCCTGTTTCAAAAGACAAATTCAAATTTACTTCTTCTTGATTGTTTTGTCATCTCTCACACAATTGCTCTTTACTTTCCTAACACCTTTGCTGTAGAGCTGCTAAAATTTTGAGTTCTTATTTCTGTTTTTTTGTAATGAGCATGATCTTTGAAGTGTTATTTTTCAACAGCCTTTCTAAAAACCTGCTTTCTCCTCATTTGACTCCATCCTTGCGACTTAGCTCCTGTGCCTCTAGGTATCCCACTCTAAGAAGAGAAAATTATTTTTGATTAGGAATACATTGTTATTTTAATTTTTAAAATTTGCAATTCAATATCATGATGGTCATGATACATACGTGTCGGAGGTTGACTACATGACATTATTGCTGTTTATTGCTCCTGTCATCTTTGATTTCCCCTTCTGTTGCAGTTTTCACTTCTTGAAGCTTGTCTTAATTTCAGACCCAGATCCCACAAGTTACACATCTGCTTACCTTTAGGCATCTGCCTATTCCCATTGATTCCACTGAGAATACACACGCACTTTAAATTAAGCACATGTGCAAGATTTTGGGAATTAAATCATGGGAAATGTAGTCTACTTGTTGTTATTTTTTTTCCCCAACTTCAACAGCTAGTGGCTTCTGCAGGTGGTCAGACCTGCAGAGATTTAAACACCATTGTTAGTAAAGAAAAGACAGTTGGCTGGAAATCAGTAAGAAAAAAAGGTCTTGACAATATTAAGAAGTGATTTTTTTTTTTTTTTTAAAGCAATAATAGTGGTGTGAGCTTTCATAGCAAGGGTTGCTCCAAGACAGTAGAGCTGGCAAAGACCCAACATTTTATTCTTATTTCTTGAGGTAATACTCAGATCAGAGACACTTTTCATCAGATGCAGCTTTCCTCCTTTCCTTAAGTGAATCAATTTTCCTCCTTTCCTTAAGTAAATCAGTGTCATCACATCATGGAGCAGGAGGGATTGGGGAAGTGGTAATTTGTAATTTTTGTTGGGGAAACACCCCCAGTATAACTAATGTTGTGTTGTTTGGCAGTTGGGAATGACAGCAAAAAAATACCAAACTCCAGAAGGACTACAAAAGTTTCTGGGAAAAACTAAGGAGCAAAACCAGACTGAAGGGCGATCTGTACTGTCAAGATTGACTACACTCTTACAATTTGGTTTTCTTATTTTGTTTATTTTCTTCATGTTTAAACTATTGCAACAAGAGCTGAAAATAACTCTTATTTCAGTTTGCATTAAGTAGTACTGTAAATGCAATTTCATTAAAAAAAAAAGAGAAGCTGTGGTGTTCTAAATCACATGCCACATGATACCTGAAATTATTAGAATTAATTTAAACCATAAAAAAAACCCCAACCATATATTTTTACTTTTATTCCCATTGATGATACAGACTAGCTGTGGCAGAGTAAAAATGAGACAAAAGGAAAACTGTAGGAAACCAATAAAACAGCCTAATTTTGATTTAACAATTCATTCCTCTGGAAATACAACTTTCAAAACATGACTGAAGATGTGTGGAAGCTCAATATGATGTTTAATTCCAGCACACCTTAAACACAAGTCTAAAAATAGCACCATTCCCAAAAGGCAGAAATTCTGAGCTGCCACCATCTCTGCAGCTCTGTTGCCAATATCTGCATTGTTTATTTATCCTGGGAAACCTCTGTGAAGGAGCAGGATCTCAGGGCAGCTCAGATGGAGCCAGATGGGAGGAGGTGGGAGGTCGAGCTTTGCCTCCAGCTCATCCCTCCTGACTTTCCCCAGGAGGTTGCACTTGTGATGGAAAGCCCCTGCAGCTCTGGGTCCCTGTTGGGAATAGGAACCCAAAAGACAGAGAAAAAGTGAGATAAAGAGAAAAGCAGGCAGAGCTAAGAGTGTAAGCTAGTGCTTCCTGGCATTGCCTCCTGAAAACAATCCTTCAGTCTCAATCTTCTGCTGCACGGAAGGGCATGAGGTGATCTCAGCTTTGGAAATGAGATAAATTAGATAAGCTAATTCATTTTTCTGCTCATTTGGAATAATTTTTGCTTATGTTTGATTTGCTAGTTTCATTCCTATAATCTATTGATAACTTGATACCTTTATGTTCTAAGAAAAAAATTCCTCCCTTTCTACATTTCAACTGTTAAATAAAAAAGCAGCAATTCATAAGGAGCACAAAATCCTAGAGGGGTGAATGCACTGGAGATCCAGAGCAAAATTTTTTCACAATCAAATTTTTGCCCTCTTCCCTGCTATCTTGCAAGCAGGGCAAAAGTGATCAGGATGATCTGCTCCTTCTTCAGAGTATATTTATGTTTCCTCTACAACAATACACATCTTTTCATTATTCTTTGGATACAAAACTATCTGGAAACCATCATTGTTCTCCCTGATATATGCTAAATATTGACAAAGAAACAAAGAAAACATGTGTGTTGAAACAAGCTGACCTCTGGTAAAAGCAGAGCAAATAAGTGAATGCCCTGGGATGTGTCTTTTATTACTGCTAATTGTTTTTAAACACCACAAGTCTCCTCTCAGTTTGGGAGACAAAGACCCCTCCAGTGCTGCATTAGACTGGGGGCAGGACCAACAGCCATGTGCTTGTCCAGACTGATAAATCCATGAAGGGCTGAGTCAGGCTAGCTGTGTTGATAGCAGCTCAGGTTTTACCGCAGCTGATGGCTTTTGGAGGGTTTTCTTCTACGCCGCATCACTCACCCATATCACGTGTCAGGGAGAGCTGATGTACCATGTACTCAGATATTAGGTAGTACCTGAAAGTATTCAGCTGGTTTGGATGGTGTCTGGAGCTTGCCTCTTCATAAAACTCATCTTCAACCAGGCCAAAGAATCTTCCTGTGTGGTTTGTCCAGAAACTGTCCATGAGCCAAGAAGTTCAGAGCAACCAACAGCATGAAAATGTAATTAAAAGTGCACATGGATGCTGGACAGGAGGAGGTCTCAGGAATTGTGATGCTTTAGAGGAAAAAAAAGCATCTTGCCCCAAGTTAAGGGTATTTGGGAGGTTTGTTTTACCTTCATCTTGGCTATTTGCACACAATTCCATGTTATTATTTACAATACCATTGAATCAAAACGTGAATTTGCCATAGCAACCCAGGATTCCCCAAATTACAACACCTCCTTAAAAAGGAGTAAAGAAGAGTGCACTGTGTAATCTGAACTCTTACAAAATGCTATAAGCAAAACATGGCTTTAATAAACAACACATTTTCTCAAATTCTTAGAGTATGCTTTATAAGAAAATATTGCAATTACAAAAAAAAAAAAAAAGAATATATAAAATGAGCTATTTCAGTTTAATCAATTTTTCAGGAAAATGTTAACACTGGGGATGTTCTGGCAACAGTAAGACCAATGTGGGACATTGACATGGTGTGGGTGAGGTATTCTGTGTCACTGCCTTGTTTTTTCAGTGTAAGGAAAACAAAACAGTGACAAGCCATACGCTCATTCATGCATTTTACTCTTTCCATTTATTCGGCCCTTTTGCCAGAAAAATAGTGAAGCATCCAGCAGATGACATAGTTGTACATAAATATTTATTGAAATCCCCTGCTTGCAGTCACTGCCCACTGACAAAATACCAGAGTCAGCTGGACTTCTGGAAAGCAAAATACATCCAGAAATTTTGCTTAAGTTTTGCAAAGTAATGCTCGTTTAACTGCAGCTTTGAAAGTCTCATGTGGTTGTAAATGTTTGTGTGTGAGTACCTTTGTGTCTGTTGATGTTATGTGATAATCTTGGTGGGTGTATATACATATATTAAAAAAATATATATTACATATTATATATTATTATTATATAATATATTATGTATCATAGACATTATATATAATAACAGTATATATTAATTGTAATATATCTTTATATCTCTACATATATATAGAGATATAAAAATGTTATCTTGGACTTTTCATATCCATTTCACTTTTCTTCCTGTTATTCTCAGGTACATATTACTGACAAGATTTGCCCTAAGCACACCTGAGGTTTTCTGTTATAGATATCAGTTTTATAGGACTGATGCACATTCTTTTTTTCCCTAATCAGTGTTTGAAGAGGTTCAGCAACATGAACCTCTGGCCTGAGAAAAAACTATATTATTAGGGATAATCTTCTCACCTTCTTTACACTTTATTTCCTATTATTAAAGTGACAACAAAAATAAGGAAAAAGCCAACTATTTGTTACTATTTGTTAAAACAAGTCTAAACCCCAAACCCTGTAGCTGGCAAGGAGTACAACAGGTGAGACAATCCATGTCTCTCCACACATTTCTACAGATGTTTAAGAGCTGGTTTTCCTTAGGAGATAAATGGGAGCTTCTTCTGCACCTAACAGAAGCAGCAGCCCCAAATCTCTATTTTTTTTAATTGCTATACTACTTTCACAGCACAGGAACCATTAACTTATGGTGGACACACCAGCCCTGCTGAATATCTGCAGAGACTTTGGCTGGTCAAACTCATTTGCTTTCACGATTTTTGTTCCTTGTGAACAGACTCCTGGAAATCTGGGCACAATATTCTTGCAGATAATTCCTGTCTTTTCCACTTTATTGCCAGTTGTCTCTTTCAGGACCTTTCAGTCTTGAAAATCAGCTTTCCATTTGCAATTCATGATACTAGCTGGAAATTTCACAGGACAAAAGCAGATCCTATGGATTGGCTTAGTTCCGCTATCCTTATTTTAGATTCTTGTGAATTAAGGAAAACCACAGCAGGTTTGAATTTTGTTTTGCTTTTTAATCTGAAGATACTGTTTGTTTTGGCTTAAAGGGAATTGTGAGAAATACCAATATATTTAAAGGGAACACATTTAAGTGCTTTCTGAGGACAGCAAGTGAACCATAGCAGTGAAATCCTGCTGTATGTGAGGTTCTAAAATTGCAATGTACAAATGCTTTACTGGGATGTAAGAGTGTCCAAATGTGTGTAGTCCAGGATGATATCCAGTCAAAAAATGGCTAATGTATAAGCAAAAGGTTATTCTCAAAATTTAAAGGAATCAGTTTATACTCACATCCAAAATTTCTAGTGACATCACACGCCATGAAACAATGAAATCTAATAAAGCTGTTCTCTTCAACAGAAGTTTTAAAATATGTTCAGAAAGACTTTACCTCACCTCTGCTGCATGACTTCAGCCTTGAAATCTCAAATCTGACAGTTGGCCACTTCTCTTTTACTTCTTTTTCTACCACAGAACAGCATCTTGGCTTTGCCTTCTCAGCCTGCATCAGCCGTACCAACACTCTGAAATGCTTCATATAGAGCATCCCCTGTATTCACTGGGAAATCCTAGAAGTCCTGATGTAATTTCTCAATAAAATAATGAAATTAGATCCTAGTGAGCTAGAGACAGTGGATGTTTGATTTCAGAGCTCCACACTGCCATGGCTGCAGGCAGTATTATTTCATAGTTCTTGGAATATGTGTAACTCAGGAGTTACTCAGATACTTAAACTGCAATTCCTGGAGGTAAAGTGAAATATCCATTAGTTGCATATATCAAGATTTGTCTACTCTAAAGGAATATACATTACAGACAGATACCCTGACACCTGACATGGTTTTCTTTTGGGGAATCAGTGCTGTGTAAGTATTAAAAAAATTCTTCCATTCTCAGCTTTATGCAAAGGCTGAGTCTATTATTTGCCTTGGTCTTCACAGAGTAAATTCATTAGTTTGAATTGTGTTTTTATGAATGCTAAAAGTCAGGGAAAAGAAAAAAAAGAAATGCTAGGGCTAAACTCCATAATGCCTTGTTGTACCACTTGGAAAAATTTGCTTGTCTGTACTTTAAGGTCCCTGTGACAAAGTCTGTCTTTCCAGTGGTTTCAGACTGTGTACAAGACAATAGAAACAATGTGGGAATATAACAAATTCTTAGTGATATTAACAGTGCCAGTGGATGCAGTTCCAGTCCATGGAATTGCAAAGTGTGTCCAGATGCTGCAAGGATGCATATCTTGTAAATTCTTATAATGATAAACAGATAATGAAGGTTGAATTAAACAAGTCAATGGTTTTGGCCTTGCTTAACTGCAAGTTCTGGAGTGTACATGAAATAAACCATCTCCACAATTAGTGCTGGTTGGCCCTCTACCAGCTCCAAGGACATTCAGGATATTGACTTTCCCTTCTGGGAATGGTCCCTCTGGGGTTGCTTTTCAAAGCACTGACAGAAGTTTTAATGTATAGTGCCCAAACCTTATATGATTTGACACAATTTCATCTTTGGTGATGGTAGGTAGCAGTTCAGCCCTTTGGTGGGTAGCAATTCAGCCCTTTTTTTCCAAAATGTAGAGGAGAGAGGGGTTTGTTTGAATGGTTTTGTCAGAAAATAATTGCAGAAGGATGGCCAGTTCCAACACAAACCCCATGGACAGCTCTACTAGGTGCCTAACAGGAGATATAGACCATCCTCCTGATTTGTCATCAATGTGTTTACTTATTGCATGATGTCCCACATCTCAGGCACTGCACAGACCAGCCTCTAAGACATCAACCCTGGAGAAAGTTTTTAAACTCTATTCAATCACAATTCATTTATAAAAACCAGTTTAGCTTTAAGGAAAGAAATACAAGGTAACGGCGCAGTAGGAATTATCTTTGCTGTGCCAAAGGATTTCCTGTCTGTTTCTTAACTCTCCATATTTTGAGTTTGCTCTGTAAGAAAATTTGTCTGTTACTCTGAAACTATAGAGGACAGGGTTTCCTCCAAGGGGTATCAGTACCTACATAATGTTAAAGATGGCCATCAGTGTTTTGTGAGCATGTGATGCACTTGATCATAAACTTTATTGACATTCCTAATGAGGTCCAAAGATCCTGTGATGGAAGGTGTAATGGCATTTCAAGGTATTAGTGATAGTCACTTGGCAGGATTCCCAGTTTTCCTGGTATCTTTGAATTCCAGCAAATGAAGGCCTATTTGAAATTAAATTCTGATACGGAAATGTGTCCTCCTACTAAGGCTGGGCATTGATGGGTAGGAATCTGTTGCCATAAAGGGAGCTAGAAGGCAGCTGAATGAAACCTTAGACAAAAAGGAAGGGTTTTTTTTTTTTGTTCTAAATGAATAAACCTAAGGCACTTTGCCAAGGCATGTGTGCATCATAACCCACTGCTTATTTGGGTGAAGAAATGTCCCAGCATTTCCACTTCCAGCACACTGACAGCTCAGCCCTGAGCCATAAATTATCCACAGCAATGTGCCCAGGACTGGTGCTGCCACATGCACAGAAAAGCCTGCTGCCCACAGAGGCCCAGTTTTGGATCTGGATGCTGGTTTCTCCCAGAATTATGTATTTGGATGTGTGTAGCACAACAAACTGCATGGCAATGACTGCACAGTTCATAAATTGGCACAGATGCTTGCTCTTTTTCCAAAGTCAAGTGTAAAGTCTTAGGGCCCTATTGATGAAAAATCCATCTGATCTGGCTGGATCACAGAAAAAGGAGGGCCCCAAATTATGAGCAGGATCTGTTCTAAAAGCCATGTGCTCATGTAAAAATGAGATGGAATATGGGCACAGAGAGTTCCGTGTGGACTTCACTAGATGGACAGGGATTCCTGGTATGCACATAAATTTATATGTTGTACTTAGAGACATGATGCAAAGGGCCAGGAGGCTGTAAATATGTTTCCTTGCTGCATAAAGTAGGGTGATAAACAGTGACATGTCAAAAGCCTGAAAAAAAAAGGCTGGGGTCAAGCATGATATCTAATGAGTCTCACTTTTCTTTGCCCAGCCTACATGTTTTTATTTCTACAGCATGAAACCAGTAACTCTTGTTTGACATAGCAACCATGCTCCCTGAACAACCTGGGAAATTGTTAATGGCTATACCTATCTGAATATTTGACATAAGCTGCAGGAGTAGTCAGCACCTGTTATTTATAGAAAAGACAGTGAAACAGTCCTAAAATACAGGAGTATAAAAGCATACTAGGAGTTATAATAATAAATAATATAATTATTATTTAAAATATAATATATATTATATTATAAAATATAAAAATATTATTTATAATATAATAAAGCATATTATAGTTCTCAGGAAAAAAATAGTAGTTTTCAAATTATCTCGGTGAATTTACATACTTTAATTTCTTTTTCTGTTGTAATCAAAGTGTTCAGGAAAAAATAAAGCTGAAGAATTTTCCATCAGAAAATATCTCTGTATTATTATTATTATTTCCATTCTTACCCAATTTATGCAAAGCAGACTCTATTCCTTTTTCCAATATTTTTAATTTCCTTTAGACTTGGATTGAAATAATGGGTTTTTTTAAGTTTTGTGGAGTTTTGCTGTATTTTTTTAATAAAAATGCAGGCTGCATTCATGCTGCTCACTTTCTGCAAGTTGTACTTGCAGTTTTACTGCCTTAGCCCCCTTTCTCTCACAGCTGCTAGTGTGCAAAGGCTTTCTCACCATTAATCCCAAGTGTAAAGATGGGCTTTGCAAAAGTGGCTATGCAGAAGCCTTGAGAGGTCTCTGTGGGAAGAATTGGCTTTTGTAAGGCTGCCTTCAGGCAACTTCTTTCTCCTTAGGAAGTCCATCATCATGTCAGGAAAGGCACGGAGAGGAGTGAGGCCAGGTCCTTTGGCAATTCTGGATTAAAGCTTTAATCTTTGGACTACTTGAATGTGCCCTAATTTATGCCATACCAAAGCTCCTAAATTATGTCTAAAGTAGCTCTAGCCTCTTAGGTTCTCTCTAGTTTTAATGTATCTCATTAAAAATGATGAAACATGAACCACTGTTACTGAATATTCATATTTCTCACCAACAGAAAACCTCAACTCTTCTGGACATGAAACACTTGGTGTAATGGTAGGTTTTGGCTTTTTCCAGTGTGAGCAGGGCATGGCTGATTCAAGCAAGGACATCAAGGATCTACACAGATCTCCATCATTGCTGATGCTGCTTAGATTTTACATGTGAGCATGAGGACAAATTTTAGAGGCAGAGCTTCACATTATGTCATGGCATATGTCTGCAGCCAAGTGCTGCTGGTAAAAATCAGTTTAATGCTATGGAATTACTTGTGTCCAAGTATAAAGGCCTTCAACAAAGGAAAATGGTAAAAAAAGCACCTTTGCTCAGAATTTGCTTCCATATTCCATATTCTTTCCACAGCATGTGTGAAGGAAAAATCTTGGGAGCTAAGAAATATTGGGCAATAGAAACAGTTGTCATAGTAGTTGTCTTCCATATATATAGAGTTCATTAAGTGGCCTATTATTTGCTGGTGCCAGTATTACAGAGGCAAGAGAGTGAAAAACTGTCAGTCTGTCTGAAAGGGCAATCAAAGAGAAGGAAGATAAGTACCTCCAAAGCATCACAAAATGTTCAGAAAAAGTATGTTTCCAGGGGAGGAGAAGGTTTCAATAAAATTATGACTTTAGCTCTGGAAAATAATTCAGTTAGAGCACAAGTGGTCATCATAAAAATTGTGCATATTAGGAAAAGTCACTGTTGTCTGTTTCAAAATAGGAATAATACCGTCTAAGCATCTCAAATGTCAGGTTTCATTTAATAAACTTGAGTAAGAAATATGCTGTATAGCCACATGATGTTTGTGGAATGTTACTATACATGTGAAAAATGCTGTAAACATAAGGAGCTTTGTGTGTGTGTTTCTCTGTGAGAAACCCACTCCATCCTCTGAGAAAGCTTATCATTGAAAAGACAAGATAGGTCACAGCAGAATGACATAAGGTCCAGTTCTGCAAGATGTCACAGAGCATTCTATCTTGCTATCACTAGCACTGCAAATTCCCTGAAACAGTCACTTAAGCACTTAAGCAGGAGATAAGTGTTCCTTACATCCTTCACATTTTTAGAAAAGAGAAATGATCGTGTATTTCCATGGACAAATAGCTCAGAGAACATAGCTAATGGTGTTTGGGGTTTATGTGGGACAGCAGGATAGATGAGTTCCCTACACAGAAAAGCTAGGAAAAATGTAAAATTAGTGAAGGGCTCATCTTGAATAGGAGGTGCATAGGAGATAAGGGTGAGCAGTTGATGGCATTTGGGTTTTCTACTTAATACAGCTGCAGGCAGACTGGAGCACTGCTGCTTTTGCATGTGCATTGAAGAACACACATATGCACATTTTTGTCTCAGTTACTAGGTAGGTGTCAACAAAACAGCTGAACCGTGTACAGAGTTGGTTTTGGTCTATTTTTAGCTCTCCCTAGCACAAGGTCTGCACATTCTGTTCCATACGCTGCCGACGCTTCAGCCGTGGCTCTCAGTACAGCTCACACTTCTCTTCTGAAAGCTGCTCCAATATTGTGCCATTGTTGCCAGGAGGTCCTAAGTGGGAAACAAAACAAAACCAAATGAATAAATCAACAGTGATAAAACAACAACAACAACAACAACAACAACAACACAAGCAAGAGCGCTCTGCTCTCTCCATCTTGCAAAATAAGATCCTTCAGGCATGATTTATGAGTAAAGCCAGCTATGGAGAGTTAATAATGTACATCTGGATCTAATGAATAAATGCACAGCCAAAATAGCCTCCCTTTGTTTTTTTTGTTTTCACAGGGTTTAAGTGAAGTAATTCATCTGTACTTTAACAAAAGCTTTTGTTTCCACAGGAAGAGGTGAGCAGCCATTCAATCAGACATGATTGAGATTATTTCAGTCAGTTCAATTGCCCAATATTTTCATATTACCTTGAAAAGAAAATAGAGAAGGACATATGTGTACTATTTGGACCTAAGAAAGTGTAAGTCTCTACCTACAAAATGTCTAATATATAAAAATTTATGTACAAATATTTATGAATCTATTATGCACAGAGAAAGTAATACCTTTGCATTAACATGAAACATCACTATGAATTAGGATCTTAAATAATAGAAAGTGCATGTGGAACAAAAAGTCTGGGAAATCCTTTGCTCATCTCTGTAGCCTTCTGGGCAGAAAAGCTTGTTTTGAAAGCAGATGGTCATGTCTACTGTAACAGAATTGAAGTTTTGCAGTGGGTGTTCACTGCCTTCAGCTGGCAGTGAGGGTTTTTAGCAATGTCTTCAGTCCTGAAATGCCCAGATTTTGATCCCTGAGCAAGTGTAGAAATGGGTGGACACATTCTTGAGGAAAAAGCTCAGTTAGTCTTTCTCTCAAATATGTGTACAATATTTCAGTACCTCCAAGTGATGCAAGCCAATGGAACTACTGGCACGTTTAAAGAAAAACATGTGTGATTGCCTGGAGAACTGGAGTCCATGATTTTAATTCTGTTTAACAGTGGTTTAATTCTTAGTGTCATGCAGCTATCAGGCTGCTTTTCTTTTACTCCTGTTTTCTTATATTGGAAGCAGGTCTTGATCCTTTTAAAGGAGCTTTTGAGTTAGTTTAACATCACTGCTAAGCAGCAGAGCAGAAAAACAAGCACCGTTGTGGAGTTTTTCCAATTAATTTGGGATTTGCAGTTAAATACAGGTGTCACAATTTAACATATGAATAATTCATAAACCATCAAACAGCAATATTTCAGTGCAGGGGTTTCTTAAAAAAAGATTAAGAAAAAGAGTCAAACATATGCCATACATTTACAGGATTGTTAGCAGCAAGTCGCTGAAGGAAGGTTGAAAAAACTGCAAATAAAGCAATTTAGCTGATATGTTGTTTAAATTCTCAAATAGCAGCTTATGACTTCTCCTTCAGGGAGAGTTTGCTGACTTAGTTACAGCTTCACATTCATTTTTGTTTCTGAAAATCCTTTACAACAGGAGATGGACTGAATCAGTAATTTTTTTCTTGTTCTGGAACTTAAACTGGCATATTTTTCCATGCAAGAAATTCTGTTAGAGCTTGCAACTGTATGGGAAAAATAAGACATTTGTGTTGGTAATTGGCATGACTCTTCTTGCATGTTATTAATTTTCTGTAAAGAATAAATCTTTAGGTTAAGAAAAGCTATTTAAAAGTCCTTTCATCATTTTAGTTTAGCTTCCACATGTTGTGAAGTGACCAGATATGGTGAAAAATGAAATTAAGAGAAGTGGCAACATAATGAGATATTTGTATCCATCTGCATAAGAAGATAAATGGGTTAAATACTGACTTCACTGTCTTTATTCTGTCTAAATCTTCCCCAGAGGTGACACACAAGACCAACAATGATTCAGTGGTCTGATAAGGGGAATTCTGCATGCCTCCAGCCAGTATTCCTTTGTGAGCCAGTAACTAAAATGGATTGCATTTAGGCACTATATTTAGTTTTGCCCATAATTTATTATCTGATCCTGGCTGGCACGCCAAATCTATTTTTTTGTTAACACACAGTTTTTATGGTATATTGAAAAAGCCTGCAATCTAGCTTTCCCTGCCACCCAAAATGAAACTAAACCCATGAGTAGTATTTAAGAGGAGCTACTACCACTCAAATGACTGTGTCTGCAGAAGCCTTCCTTGTTCCCAGACTGACATTCTACAGAATTTCCTTACTTTATATTTTATGTCCTTTATCATATAGCTCAGTAACTGAGATGTGAATATCCCAGGTGTATGAAATCTCAGATCCACATCTTATTTGAAGCACATGAAGGTGCTGAAATGCTGCAACAGGTAGGATGTGGTAACTGCTTCTAGCCACTGCCCAGGCATCATGAAAGCTTTTAGCCACTGCTCAGGCATCATGCTCTCATGACAGTTCATTTATAATGAATCTCCAAAATTATGTAACGTACAATAGCTACACTTTATATTACTCTTTATTTAATAACCAGAAAGAAAAATATCAATGATTTTATAGATGAATGGACTCTTCTTCTTTTTTTCTTTTTATTTTTTTTAAAGACTCTTTTGCATCATTTTCAGTTTTGATTGCTTGAAGAGCTAAATTAAGAATGGCAGGTATTTTAGTGGGGGCTTAGCTAATGGTATATCTGGAGATGTAATGAAGCACTGAAGTATTCTTCCCCCTGGGAGGTGAGAGTGCTGGCTGTTACAATACCTCACTTCTCTCCTGCTTGACAGTTGAATGCCTATTTTAAATAATGGCAGGAAGTCCAGGGCTTTTCTACATTCTCCTTTCCCTTCAGTGTGCCAGATGCCATGGCACCAGAGAGCCTTTGAAACCTTCTCCTGTTTCTTCCACACCTGATGGTGATTGTTTGACTGGAGATTTATAGCTGGCCTGAAACTCAAGGCTTCCAAAGAGCTGAAGTTACAGAAGCTTGCAGTGATGCTGGATTCCCTGGAGATGTGGTGCTATCGTCATCTGATGGCTGCTGAGCAGTAAAATGAGATGGTAATTTCTGCATTCCAGTGGCTGAGACTTTCTGCCACCAAAACCACCAACAGGACTCAAAGAAAAAGCTGTTTAGAGATCTTATCTTCCAGTCGTGTTTTGTGTATGTTTGGGCTCTAACCACATCAGTGGCATTGCTGGCATTAATGGAATATCTCCTCTGATAGTTCATCACAGGCAAAAGAACTTCCAGGGTGGAGATTCAGTTACTTATCTCTGTGGGGAAGCAACCAAGAAACCATGATCAGGCAAGAAAAGTGACTTCCACACCTGCTCCCATCCCATCAGCACTTAGAAGAACTAATAAAGCCAATAGGTTCAGGGGGGCATTTCTAAAACATGTCTGTGGCCTGAGTAGTGTTTTCTTCCACAGAATGTCAGAATCACAGAGTAGCTGAGGTTGTCTAGTCTGGTCTCTTGCTCAAGCACAGCCAGCTAGAGCAGATTGCTGAGGACCTTGTCCACCTGGGTTTTGAATATCTCCAAGGATGGAGACCCTACCAACTCACTGGAAAATCTGTGCCACTGTTTGATCACCCTCACAGCAGGACAGATTTTTCTTATGTTCAGAAGGAACCTTCTGTGTTTCAGTTTGTGCCCATTGCCTCTTGGCCTGTCCCTGGGCACCACAGAGAAGACTCTGGGTCTGCCTTCTTTGCTCCATTATGGTATTGATAAGATCCCTTGAGCCTTCTCTCCTCCAGGCTGATCAGTTCCAACTGTCTCAGCCTCTCATGGGAAAGATGCTCCAGCCCCTTCACTATCTCTGTCCTTTGGAGACAGTGGTTGCTCTAGCACTATGAAGGTCTTAAATCACACATAAAACTCTAAAACACCCCTTTTCTGCCCCCTTGTTGCCTCCTCATCCACCCTTCTTAGCCAACAAATAATATGGGAGAGACAAGGAAAAAAATGCAAGTTCTTTATAGGAATGACTTTCTATGTAACACTCAGAAATTGAAGGTTTTGTTCCTGCTTGCTCTTTTAGAACCACGATGCAACATTTAAAGTCACACTGCAAAATTACAATACAAGTGTTCCTGCCAATGTAAATAAAAGGGGAAATAAAGTTGGAGATGATTGATGGCTGTGGGAAGGAGAAGCTACTAGATTACCTGAAAGGAGAGCCATCAAGCTTTATTAACCAAGACATAAAAATAACTCGTCAGGGATAAAGCTCCCTGATGTAATTACAGTGAAAAAGAAAAAATTATTCCAGAGATGAAATTAGTTCAACATCTGAACAATATTTTCAAACTGTGAAATACTCCCTCAGTAGTGATTCTTCCTCTCATTAGCCTTTTGCTCGTTATTCTTTCTATTACTATCATCATCAGTGTCCCTATTCAGAGGTAAACCTGTACTGATAGTAATTCTCAGAGAAGTAAGAAAAGGATTTATGTGGAAAAGGGAGGAATTAGGAAAATCCTTTGTCAGCAAATGTCTTTTATTTTCCTTAAAAATAGAAAAAAAACCGAGAACAGTGGAATTACACTGGCAAACAACCAGCCCAAATCTGAGCAAAGAAGGAGTATAATTTATTTTGTGAAATACTAATAAATAATAAGCTAGAGGAAAAAGAGATTAGGAATGTCTTTGACAATATTAAATTATGTTATTAGGTCTTGAGCTATCTCCTTGAATTTGTTAGGAACAGTACATATGCAGTGTTGTTTAGCTTTTGGGTGCTTTACATCCTGGAAAAATAGAATGTTCTAGCATAGCCCTGTACATAAAAGTTTTCTTGTTTGTTTGTTTGTTTGTTTTTCACTAAGACACCCAACCCAAACCTTGAAAATTATTTTTACTTTAAAGCTTTTTTGCAGTTTAGCAGATTGTACTGAGAGGAATGTTTTTACTGCTATTTTATGCATCCCTAAAAATGTTTTATGAGACAATTTTGAACTAAAAAAAATCTAAATATAAATAAAAAGCATCTTCAATAAAGTATAAAATAATGACTTTATAGGATCAAAATTCTATAAATAATAGCTACTTCTACAATGCCTGTGAACAGGTTTAATGTATCAATTGTGAACACAGGCCAGTCAGTAAAAGAGGGAGCCTTTTACTTTTTCATGCTTAAAAATTGTAAATGTTGCTTTTTCATAGCATTTGACTATTGATTTCTCTTTTCACTCCTGTTTCAGGGGTTAGCAGCTGCTTTATTAATTGCTCTTAGAAGAGCAGAGTAGGGCTGTCATAATGACTCACTCAAAGATCTATTAAAGCAATAATTTGTGACTAATATATCCAATTATTTGCTCAGCTATAGCCATGATAGTTCCAACCATTTGTGTTGCTTAAAATTTATTACTTTAATAGTGCTACAGATTAAATTTAAATATTCATTTTAATACCAATTCTATCTATTCTAGCAAAAAATGATTAGATCATAGCCGTGGAGAATTAAAAAGCAGATATATATTTGTAAGAAACTCCTACATAATTCCTTAAAATATTTTAAAAATTTAAAAAGAAATTTAAAAAATATTTTAAAAATTAACCAAGTAACAAATGACTTCTTTTATCTTCTTTTAGTGACCTTCATATACAATGTAATAAGTTGCTGAATGTTTATGGTAAGATTCTGAAGAACAATTCAAAAGAAATCACCGGAAAAAAATATTTGCCATTATTACTATTTACACATTTTACAAGGATATCTATGAAACTCTAAAGTCTTTTTCTCATTACATTCTACAGGACCTTTTTGATAATGGATATTTGATTTGGTATGTATTTCTACATGTATTTATAGGTGTTTGTTCATATGTGTATTTGTGTGTTTATGTGTATTTATGCATCGCCTTGTGGATTTACACTGGAACATGTTTGTTTTAAGAGATTAAATACTTATACAGTAGTCACGAAAGCCTGGTCATAGACTCACTCACCATCTGTTCAGTGCAACTGACTTCCAAGAGAAAGCAGAGGGCAGGTTTATTGCAAAGAAATATTACATTTCATTAATCATATGAGCAGTATTCCTTTGTTTAGAGCTTTAGAGTAGTACACAATATAAAGGATTAGTTGAGTATAGAAGCTATTACTGAGCTATAAGATAAAATAGCTGGTTTTCTCATTTTGTCCTCTGTAGGCATTTTCGTATTATTTACTCTAAGAGGTACACTTTCCTCTGGCATCCTGGCATCCTGGCTAGCAACTTCCTTCAAGCATGTGGAACCTTGTTTCTCCATTTCATCTCTCTGCTGCATGAAAAAAGAGTGATTTTTTATTTCAACGAGAGCTTTTCCTTGGAGAAGGAAGTTTTCTGTCGGCTCATCTGAGCAGATAGAAAACTCATGATGCGAGAGATTTGTATGATAAACAGTATTCGGAATGAAAAATTTAATGAGCACAGATATTATCAGAGTTGTTCTGTAGCCCCAAGTGAAGATTAATGGCATGTGTTTTGCATTTCATGATACACTTTTCGAGAACTCCTAATTAATGGAAAATACTTCCCTTCTCAGAAATGCACAGTCCTTGCTATTGAGTAAGGTTTTGTGTAAAACTAAAGAGATTTGAATAATTATTTCTTGGCTGTCACTTTGTAGTTATTTAGATGACCTCAGCTGGTTACTTCATGCATTCAGTACTTATTGTTTCAAAGCTTTTCCTATCTTCAGACAGCCTTCCATATCTAAGGGCACCTTAAAAACGAGGTGAAAAGCAAGAAACATAAACAAAGAGCAATGTTTTGCTGTCAATAGCTAATAACCCTACTTTTATTGGATGTTGAGTTCAAAACAGCCTGTAATATTCTATTTGCTAAGTAAGCCCAAGATCATCAAATGGTCCTCTCAGTCACGCATTCCTTTAGGAACAGTTTGCTTTTGTTCACTGTTGGGTTGTTTTCCCCTTACAACCAGAGTCATGTTTTTTTAGATCATATCTGTTTTCTGAATAAGCACAACATTACCAAATGCTCCTCTTTATTACGGGTTCTGAGAACATGTAGATTACAATAACAAATAAGAGGGTTTTTTCAATACAGCAACAGAAAGTGATGAAGGGATGGGATGAGTTAGAACAAATCTGTGCCACTGACAACACAAATAAGGATGTGGGAGCTCAATTCAGGCAGACACTGTAAGAGCATGAGAGAACAAAGCTTCTATAAAGGCCCTCTCCTAATCAATGGATCACTTTTTGCTTTTAAATAAAATCTGTGAAAGAACTGGGGAAAAAACCCTACAAACTCTCACCTAGAAATATATTTTTTTCCAAAGCAACAGGGTAAGATTACAATTTTTTTTCACGTTTGAAGAACATGATTTTCCTTAATTACATTCAACAGAAGTCTTAAAATCTCTACTTACATTTTTAATAAGATAGCTTCTATTGCTTTAACATGAAAAATCCATCTAGGATTAATCAGAGTGGTGCAGTTCATGGCATTAAGTTAGGGTATATCTATTTCCCTGGTTATGTAGTACAACATTGTGAAGATCCACAAGTTTCTCCTTGCCTTGACTGGTGTTTTAGTACATTCAACAATTTCCACTAAAAAGGCTCATCTAACGCACTTCCTGAAGTCCCTCTTACTTTCCATTGGTGGTGAGGACGTTCAGAAAAGTTACTCTAAAACATTCTTGCCTATTTCTGGGTTTTTCAAACTAATTTGGCAAAACATAACCAGAAGATATCGAGGCCAAAGTGACTCACATTAAACAGACCTTATTTCACAGTGCCTGACTGATTTTGAAAAGTCCTTTCAAAAGGAGGGAAGGGAGAAGTGCTTTGTCAGGAATTATGTCTGCTTAAGATATGTGCAACCCTGACTTTTGATAACAAGGGCACAACATCAGTCTCTACCTGGATACCAGATAACAGGAATTGTCCACAAATCCAAGCACAGCAAATTAAATTGGTGTGTCGTGCACATGTGAACACACAAAAATGGGCAATAGTTCACCCCGAACAGTTTAAAAATTAACATTTTTTCCTCTGGTTTACTTTCCATTCAAAATGTGCTCCCATGTTAAAATCTCTCAGTTAAATCACCTATCTGTGGCTCCTGTATTTGAGCAAGCCACATTCTGCAAGCTGCCCAAAGCAAATTAGAAAATGCTAAACCTGTACAACATATTCCTTTATTTATTCTGTTCAATATTCTTTTATAGCTGCACCAGGCCCAGGCTTCAGGGAGAAAAGATGGTGTGAGTGAACACTACAGCTGTGGGGCATACAAAGTTTTCAGGCAGACTGTATGGTGGCAGACTGTATGGTGGCAGACTGTCATATCCCATAGTGGCCATAGCTCCACGTAAGTAAAGTATGATAGACAAGTTGCCAGTGTATATCTGCAGGAGAACCATGCTAAGTTTAATCTTTTCTCCTACTATATTCTATTCCTAAGCCACTGCCTGTAAAAAAACAGCAGCAGCACAAAGAGCCATTAAACTACAGCAGTGTAACAAGAATTTCCTTCATGAACATGAAGAGGTGATGCTATCTGTATCATTCATCAAACAATAGCTTTATGTAATTAATTATAATGGATACTCCCAGACTAGTAGAAGAGACAGAGGGTTGGAAAGCAAGATAGTATTGCAATGCCTTTATCCCCACATTTTCAGAAGGAAAATTTGGAGGTCTCTCAATCCTCAAATCGAATGAAATTGATGCTTGAAAAACGGTGTTTTCTTGTTAGGGAAGAAGTTCTCAGTTTTCTAACAATATATCTATTTAAAAGTAGACCTGGAAAAGGCCTCCTACATGTCAGCCTCCTTTTGGGTGCAAAAAGAGAGGCAGCCAACCTGTGGCCATGCACTGCCCCTTGGCATCCTGCTGGCTGGCTTTTCAGTGGTGCTTTTGAAAGAGACTGATCATTGCCTGGGCTCTGCCCTGGGGCTCTGTGCAGCCTTAGGCTGCATGTGGGGGATGAATCGAAGTCAAACAGAGGGTCTAGCAGGAGGCAGACCCCACCCGTGGAGCTGCTCTTGGCCACCAGTCACTGCAATGTGACAGTAGGAGCAGAGGAGGCTTGGGAAGCTGTGAACTGCCCCTCCGAGACTCAAAAACACCTTTGTAATAACCCTGGCTTTCTATCATCCCCCACTGTGCAGGCTAATGGAGGCTGCTCAAACAAACAGAAATATTTTTATGGACTGTGAAGTTAGACTTGTGCTGCAGGGAGGAGAAGTGGGGGAATATTCGAGAAACAGGGAGGTTTCAAGAAGCTGCAGCTGATTATCTGTTCATTATCACATTTTCCAGCGGTTTCTCTTGATAAGTGTGAAAATGTCTGAAGTACTGTGGTTCTTCCAGCTCCTAGATACTGAAGCTCATGATAAACTGCATGGCATCTCTCTCACTTTCCCAAACTTTCTCACCACATTTACACTAGCCAATTTGAAGGCCATTCTGTGTTTGCAGCAAAGACACTAAAGCTCCAGGTTATGTTTATGGAATGCAGCCAGGAATAGAGAGGAAAGAAAGGCAACACTCATGCCTGGGAGTTTTTTTGCTTTAAAAGTCTTACACAGGCACACAAATTAAAGTACTGATAGATATTTAATTTTTTTTAAGATGCTGTAAACCATACCAATGGCATTTTATCATCAAAACACAAAGATGTATATTTCAGTAGTGATAGAAAAATGCTGACATATGTAGAAAAAAGTAAGAAATCCTTTACTGTTTGAAAAAAAAGTCAAAACTTTTTAAGTTTCTTTATGTTAGTACTTAGAGCAGTTGAAATTCAATGGGTTCAGTCACACCAGTGAAAGTGCTGGGTGACTTCTCTTATACAATTTTAAAATGGATTATTGGAATATAACTAAGCTTTAAAGGACAGAATGTCTGAGCAGTTGGGATACATAACACAGGGTATATATATAATCTTTGGCTATATCACTACAGCTTATTTGCAGTCTGAGATGACAGAAGGAAAAGACTCTGTAAAGCAACCATTGATGCAAAGTCTACATTAGCATTACTTGGAACATGCACAAAAAATGAATTTTAAAAAGTGATATGAAGGAGAAGTTAATGCTTTTTTTTTTTTTTCAAGCTAGTGCATTTTTTCCCCTACACATAACTCTGAGGGATGCCTTTGCTAATCAAGGTTCCTTCTCTCTCTTCTCACCCACAAAATTCCACTCCTGTAATCCTTAATTTGGGCGAAATTGATATTAGATGAGTGCAGAATTATCTCTTGAGTTCCCTGAGAGACTGCAGAATTTGCTGATGGATTGAATCATCTGCACCCAGTCTCGCACCTCTGCGTGGCAGATACTGCTGCAAACTAGGTAATGCTCCTCAGGGTATTCCTTATGCAAGATCCTGTGCTAAAGCAGCTAAGGAATTAACAGAGTGTGTGTTAGGCAGTATACAGTTTGTGCTGCACACATTTTTCAGACTCTCAGTACTTTTCCCTGTAAGCCTCATGCCACATTACTTGCATGCTCCTGCTGAGACAGACAGGCTATGGGATTTTTCCCCCCTCCACCCCCTACCTGTCAAGATATTCTTTGTTAAGCTTTGTGTCATGTGGCATTAGGAAAGCTTTGTTCTCAGAGCTTAATTCTCTTTCTCCAGGTCTGCATCGGTGTGACATTTACAAACCAATGCACTTGCCCTTTAGGTAGCCCCTAACAGACATCTCGTGTCCAACAGGAATTACAGATCATTTTGCTCTGAGATGGAGTTTCAGCTCCATCAGCTGAAACTTCAGCGATCACTGTAGAAATTAAGGAATAAACATGCACCACAAGACTTAGCCCCTTTTTCAGCAACAGCTCTCTCCATGTATGCAACAGTTCACCTCTTCCTACTAATGTGTATGTTCAACATAGAATTTATACTTTAGCTGAGGAGTAAAGGCTTTTCTCAGTCTTCTAATTATGGATTGTGTTTAAAAAGTTTTATCATAAAATTGATAATATATTTCTGTATGTCAAGGCCAACATCGGCCTCATCCAACCAAGCTTTTTAAAACAATATTTTAATTTATCTACTTACAACTACTCACTTTCCTCACCTGAGTTCTTTTGTACTTCTCTGAACAACATGGTTATAACATGCTATTGGTATTTATTTTCTTTGTATTGGTATAACTTCCTATTTAAAACAAGAGCCCTTAAATAACAGTAATTAATGAAAAAATTCTCACACAAACTTTCACTTGGCTATTCTGACCATATTACTTATGTCATACATGTATGACATAATGCTTTGTGTCATTAGAAATTAAGAAATGAAAGGGTGAAGCATGTACAATACTATAGCTAGAGAGAAATCCTTAACACTGTTCCCTTCCACATAATGTCATTCCCATAACTAGAAAAACAAAAAAGAAAGAAGTGTTTTATTTTAAAAATATACAGAAATAGGATAGAGGAGTGAATCATTGTACAAACAAATGGAAATGCTTCTTGGGAAATTAAACACTCTGGCTGCATTTGAAACTTGATTGTTTGAAAGAAGAAGCAAACTGTGTTTAACAAATGTTTATCCACAAAGCCATGGTGAGTCTCCTCAAACATGATATTAAATAGCAGGACAGCTATTAAAGATTGATAAATTGCTGTAAGTACATTTTTTTCATTTGAGAGTTTGGATTTATTCCTCCTTGTAAATGTCTCCTAGAGAGATCACTGTAGAATAAGTAGTTTATATCTGATTCTTACAACCCACAATGCAGAATGACGACTTGTGATTCAACTTACAAGTAACCTCCATATGGAAATCTTCCTTTGATGTTTTCCACTGATTTTTTGCTGAAAAAGCAATTGGAATTTTTTTTCCTCTTTTCTGCTGTTGCAGTAGAAACTCAACAATAGGTAACTACTGAGATTTTTCCCTACTATGGAAAACACACAGCTTCAAAAGAAAATAACAAAGGTCTCATAAAAGTGGTCTGTTCAAATAAATCACTAGATCAACGCCCCCATGGCATTTCTAGGTCATTTGTGAATAGCAATGTTAATCAAGCATTATTGAAAAAAAAAAAAATAATAATTCAACTTAAAGAGAGCTTCCCCAAAGCCATCACTAGGCTTGGAAACACTGGCACCACCAGTAGAAAAGACCTGCTACGTCCAGAGTAGTTATGACATTAAAATCCCCTTCCAGGATTTGTTGCAGCCACCTGTGAGTGGAGTTAAACTGCTGAGGCACAAAGCTGAACCCTCTCCCATGGCAGATCAGCAGTGTAAAGAGGCTCTCTGGCAGTGCAGTGATGGATGGCAGCTCACAGCCAGTCTCAGGGTTCATGAGCTGAAATGGACAGCTTGGACAGAGGAACAGCTACTGTGGGAGGAGGACAGGGCTCAGCTGAGCTGCTGGTTGGGATTTAAACACCTAAAAGTTAGACCAGCACATGGTTCAGGTGCCACATCAGCCTGAGTCTCCCTGAGTCTCCCTGAGGCAGGAGCTGTGCTGTTGCCATGCCTGGGAATGTGACTCTGGTTTCCTGAGACCAGGCTCCTGGGAGAAGAGAGGGAGGCAGTGAAGTGGGGAATCCAGGACTGCTCAGTTTGGTTTATTTTTGTTGGTACCCTGACCTTCCTGAAGTTCTCTTTGCATCTGTTGTTGCTGCTGCATTTATCAGTGTGTCTAATGTCACAGACTAAGTCAGGAGGAGGCTGCTCAGGGAAATGCTGAAATTACCATTCCCGGAAGTGTTCAAATGTCATGTGGATGTGGCACTTCAAGACAGGGTTGGTAGTGAGCACACTGGTGATGGGTAAATGGTTACAGCCAATGATCATAGAGGTCTTCTCCAACCTTAGCAATTCAATGATTCTGTATTTGTGCATGCTTGGTTTCATAAAGGTGCATTTTTCAGTGAAGGTAAGAACTTCTAGTGATGACAAAAAGAGTGCTAAAAGTAGAATTAAAGATCTGCTCAACATTTACCTCCCAGTTCTGTTGCCCTCACTAAACTTGTAAATATTTCTCTTCACTGCTGTGTCCAATTCTGTTTCCAGTAAAGTCCTGGTGACCCCAACAGGAAAGAGAACAGGAACAATGAGAGAAAACCTTGTATCCTGACTCAGTTATTCTGATTTATGCTCTATGAAAATGAGGAAGGGATGCAGAACCCTCAAAGGGTGTCATGATGCTTTTGGTGTGACTTTTGGAGAAAGAGGAGACGTAAACCACAGTGCTGATGCGGGTATTATTTAGTGTTGCAAGTATGAGTTCTTGATCAGTTTTATTTATTTCTGTAAAAACAAAAACCCCAGTAACTTCCTAATAATTAGCATTCACTAATTATTTCCTCCATATAAATATACTGTCCTTCAGAAAGTCTCTGCTCCCACGCTTCAGATGAAGACTATTTTCCGCTCTGATAACGCTGCTTCCATTCTCTCATTCATTCATATGCACATGCCATTTGGTATCAGTTTTCCATTTGATGGCACAATAAAAGTCACCTAATTAAGTAACAACAGCTTAATGTATTAACTACATCCTTGTAAAACCACGAGAAATTTGTGGGACAGGTTTACTGCTGATGTTTTACTACCGTTTGCTCCCATTTCCTTCAGTTGTGTTTTGACCCTGAGCAGCATTAAAGGTGAAATTCTGATCCACTGTGGAAATCAGTAGCAAACCTGAAATGAATTTAAGAGCCTTGGGATTTCTCATCCAGATCTCCCCACAGCCATAACAGGAGTAGTTCTCATGAGAAAGCCTGGCTAAACCAGCCCTCTGTGGGCAGTAATATTTTATACACAGGATGTGTGCATACACTCCTCTTTTAAACAAATTTGGTAGAACAATAGCAGCCTAACTCAAGCTCTCAGAATATGGGAAATGCCAGAAAGGAGATTCTCCATATAACTTCATTCCAGCCCCCTTGTGTGCTTGGTAGTCAAACCTGTTGGTTCCTGGGCTATTTTTGTTTTCTGTCAGACCTCAGTGAATGACAGGAACTCTGACAGAATGGCAGGTTGTTCAGTATATCACTGTGTGGACTCCAATGTCCCTCCCATCTCTAATGCTATTTAAACACAGTTGGGAGAGCGATTTGTTTCTTTAGATATTATATCATGGCACTAGTAATTTTTTCAGTGCATTTATTCTCACAGGACCCATTCTTCTCAATTTGCTCTCAAAAGCTGGACACGCAGAATTAAGAAAGTTAGGGGTGATAATTTAGGGTGTAGGCCTGAAATACCTATTCCAAAATATCAAGACTCTGGTTGTTAGTGTTCAACATCACATGGCAACCCTCCCTCCCCCCCAAAAAAAAAAAA
>VZRH01003632.1:1064801-1078772 GCA_013397555.1 Urocynchramus pylzowi
AAAAAACCCCCAAAAAACCCAAAACCAAAACAAAAAAAAAGCAACCCAAACAAAAAAACCCAACAAAACAAAATCAAACAAACAAAAAACCACCAAGTCTCAATTAACTGATTCAGTAACTTCTGATGTGAGTAGGGTCCCTGACAGTGTACATTTTATAGCTGAGCTCAGTTGAAATAATTAATATCATACTAGAAGACAATTAAAGCAAGATAGAGTTCAGCAGCTTCTGTGTTATTCTTAGTAAATTTTACAATCTGTCTTCAGAGTGAAGTGGCAGAAATGTAAGTTTTGTGCAAGCAGATCTGTAGAACCAGGCACCTTGTAAACATGTCCTTATAGAGACAGTAATTCTTTAAGAAGAATGAAGCATCAGTATAAGAGAAAAACCATCTCAAGACTTCTCAGTAATTCTTGTGACTCATTATGTCTTCTTGTGGGAATGTTTTGACTCTCTAGAGTGCCTCTCTAGCAACTAGAATGTGTTTCCCTTACCCATGCATTTGTCAAGCTGTTCTGCTTGATGAATATCAAACATGGCATTGGCTGGATATGTGATGGATATCTAAGTGTTGGCAGTTCCTCCTCCAGCACACTGGGATGTGGACATGGCAACAAAAGTGTTCCATTTGCCTTGGGAGAGGTCAGAGGGGTCAGCCAGGATGCTGATGGGGAAGGACAGTTCTGTGTGAGCGCATTGTCCTGAGGATGTTCAGCCTTAAATATGCCTTTTGTAAAGATCCAAGAGCATTTCAGACACCTGCAATGGATACTCTGAGGTCCTAATGTTGGACCACAAGAAAAGATGAATATGCTAAGGGGTATTACCTATAAATATCTCTGATATTTCACGTATAATGATTTGTTTAACATTTAAATGTAAAGTTGTGGGATTTTTTTATTTTCTATAAACATTTCAGTGAAGTTTTGGAATGAAAGATCTACAGCAAGAACTGAAAATAAAACAAAGTGAACTTTACTGAAGTACTTTCCTGAGTACTAAAGCCAAGTGAATTACAGAGAGTAAACATGTCATAAGTAGCATGAAGTAAATTAGATTATAATAGGATTACTGATATCATTTATGAACAAGAAAAGATTTTTTTTTTTTATGTTTACCAGAAATACAAGGGAAAGGAATGCAAGGATGAACCAAAAGCCAGTCACTATACAAATACAGTTCAACATGCATTTAACTCTCACACAACTGTACGGTCCCTTGGTTTGCCATTTGGGTTCAGGTCTTCAGCACATCTGAATGCTGTTTAGTTGAATGCTGTGTAAGGGTGGGAAGGAGGAGGATTTAAAGGTACTTATAATGAACATGATCTTCATGTTAGATGAGTTCATTTAAGGGTAGATTGAGTGGGAACCTGAGTCCATTCCCACGGAAATGTCAGCCTACGTCCCTCTGACATTAGTAGGAGCAGAGAAGTGACCTGGTAGCCACCCTGCAGAAGTCAAACATACATGCACACCTTGGATCCTGTTTATCATAATCTCTTTATTTTCTTTTTTAGTTACCAGCTCTCCATTTTCTCAGATCTGACATTCTCAGCACAAAAGATGGCATCATAAGGCCTGAGGATGCTGAAGACAGAGCAGTCTCCCTCTAGCACAGATGCCTTCAACATGTTAGCCCTTCAATTCACTGATAAATTCCTACTGAGTTTTTCCTGAACCTTGAATGTAGTCTGGCCACTCATTACCCAGGCATCTGGGTAAAATAAATCTTAAATTGAAAGTTGACCTCATCAGCAAATGTCATTTATTTACATTGGATCCCATCCGTTCGAGTGGCCTCTCTGTACGTATTAGAGGATGAACAATTAAAGCCTTTGGTTCAGGGAAAGGAAGGGCACTGGAGGTCACCAGCACTGTGTATCAGATTTTGGCCAAGAAAACTTCTTTAAGCATGTTATTAAATCACAAAAATTACAGATTAATGCTCCACTAAGAAGGCAAAAAAAAAAATATGCTGAGCTTGCTTCTGGACTGTTCTCTGATGCAGGGGAAGTAAGGCTGGAGACTGGAGACAATTAATCTTGGGACTGAAATTTAAGGGAAAATATTTATGTGAAGGACCCTTAAGACACATTTCTCTAGGTCTTTTTTTAACTTCTCCAGAAGTTCTTGTAATACTCAGAAAAGTCTTTTAAATCATATTTCTTGTCTCATACAGCTGTAAAATTATTTTGTTCCTCTTGGACTGCATGGAGGAAAAGTGTCTTCAGCATCAATAAGAATTTGACTACATGGCTATTATATAGAATAGCACTTCCCAAACTTTTTTCCACTCAGTGAATTTCCTAATCCTTGGGGAGAAAATAATGCAGATAATCTTACAAGGTACTATTTCTTCTCAGTGGATGAGCTGCAGGATTGGGGTGGTGAATGACCGACACATTTGACAATAACACTGAACATTTTTTCAAACTGTCACGAGTGAAGTTCCAAAAACCTTAGACAAGCCTTGGAGCCATTAGGAACTGGCTCCCAACTAAGCCTACAGGTACTCCAACCACTGGGTGGGAATAAAAGTGTGCTTGCAGCATTTGGATTTTTATTTGCTGCTGACCGCCACTGAGCAGGCCACCTGTGGAGCTCCTGGAACACGCTGTTGTGGGAAGAAAATGTTAACTGAGCGTGATGATGAGCATGGTTTCACAGTTCACTAGCATTCTGCATTATGAAAATGGAAGAAATTAACATCACACCAGTTAGAAGTCAAACTTCACAGGGAACAAGTGGGCATGCTGCCTCAGGACACGAGAGACTCTGCCATAAGACATATGTGATGTCTCTTGAAAAAAGGAAAATGACCTTTACACATCAATGAGTTGTGCAAAGAAGACATATCCTAGGGGTAGGGCTCGTTAGCAGAACAAGGAATTGAACCCAAGTCTGATTTGTCTTGCTCTTTGATGACTTGCTGCCCACAGAAAGCCAACAGAAAAAGGAAGGCTGGAAAATTAGGCTGATTTTCAACCACAAGGACTTGTTCTTCAGCACAGTAATCACGGTAAATGTGGCCTCATGTGAGTAGATTAAAACAACTAAGTACTGACCTCTGAGCTGCCATAAGCTGTTTTCCTTCTGAGCCTCTTTCTCTTTGTCATATATAAGTCAAGAGAGGTTGTGAGACTACAGCAAGTGGAAGCCTACAGGTAAATAGACATGTCTGAATAATCCTATCAAATAATATTGATAACAACATTTTTCCTGAAGGTCCTTCTGGTACTGGAATACTTTTAAAAGACAATATATTAGTTTATTGTGTAGCTCTGTTAGTTTTTTTAGGCACTGTGACAGCAAACCAGCTTAGTTTCAAGCTTGAAAAAGTATGTTAAAAAAATGTTATACTCAGTGAAAAAGATCACTCAGAGCCTGAGTGCAGAGGCTGTGCCTTCAGTTTATATGTCACCAGCTACTAAAGCATTCTCTTCCCTGCCCAAATGTGTAAGATCTTCAATAAATAACAACAGCCTGCTTTTTGTTCTTCTTAGACTGTTAAAAAAAGTAAAAAAAATCTTTCAGTCTTTATAAAATAGACAGGTTGCTGGCAGAAATCCTGACTGTTTCTTATACTGAACTCTGCTCCAGGAACTAACCTTAAAATGACAAATAAAAAGGAGGAAAAAAGATTTAAAGTTTACTTTATATCAACAACAAACAAACAAATCCTCGTAACTAACTTCTAGAATAATATGTAAAGGACTCCTATGCATGTCAACTAGACACAAAATTGCTGTTAGCACTACTACTTTATACACAATGATGTAGATACATGAAAGCCACTTGAAAATCAAAGGAGTTTGAGAACTGTACAGTTTGTTCATATAAATATAGCTGATGTGAAGCTAAAGATGAGAATGTACTTTTGGACTGAATCTGTGTTCAAGCTTTTGCAGAAAGCAAAAAAAAAGCAGTGAAGAGCTTCGGAGAATTATTGTAGTTGTTCAAGGCTTGAAGCCAGCTCATCTTTAAAGTGGCCTAAAACCTGTTCTGTCTCTCAGTAGATAAGAGTTTTCAGCACTCTTCTGTGCTTTCAGATGACACAAAGTCAGCTTTTTCAACAGTGAAAAGAATTACCAGAAAGGTGTGTGCATGCATCGGGCTGATTACATCTCTAATTCGGACACAGCACATGCAGGTACCACACGGGATCTCTCTGTCCCAGCACAACCAATTTCATGCACTTAACTGAGCCCCAGTGTGTACCAAACCAAAGAGGAATACAGAATTTAGTGGCTGCAGATTATCTGTTCACAACATTTATATAATAGCCAGAGTTAAGCAGCAAGTAACTACGGCATTATGTGCATTAAAGCTGCCACAGGCAGATCCTATTTCAGTTTAAGCACTGCTCACATCTCACATGAGCAGGTCTGAGTGTTCTGAAGAAAACTGAAGGTGTGGAGTCCTGGCCCCACAGACACACTGGGAAATTTGCCATTGCTTTAGTGGAGCCTTTGTCTCACCCCAGATCTTGAAAACATTTGCTAGACACTGTATTTCCCAATGTGTTCTTTGGGGCCAGGCAGCACACTAAAACATTCCACACCTTTAGCAGGAATAGCTCTTGGGGGGTAGTTGCTCCTTCAGACTCACTGGAACAGGCTGAAACTCCACCAGAATGGAGCTACAAATTGCTGCTCTGGTAATGGGCAAGATCCATTTTCTGGTGATGAAGATCCATTTTTACCAGGCAGAGGAATATCCATACTTCTCATGGTTTTACTGCTGTGAAGAGAACTTTCATGATGATGATGCAGCTACATGGATGTAGTTTACAAGAGGAATGAGTGAGGAATGCCACTTTCTCCTTTACAGAATCACAGAATGGTTTGGGTTAGAAGGGATCTCAAAGATCATACAGTTCCAAGCCCCCTGCCATGGGCAGGAACACCTCATACGTCTCTACTGGGATAAAGGAAGGCATTAATTTGGTTTTTGGTTTTCCTCCTTTTACTCTGAAGGTAGCAATTTATAAATCACAGTTCTTAGCTGAATAACTTCTCTTCCTGCATTCTTATAAATAACATATAAATTGATATGAACAGATAAGTAAATAAAAAGTAGAACACCACCCTTACTTCCTCCTTGGCAGTTTAGATTTTAAAGGTATTTTTAGTTAACTCTGTGGAGTTCCCTACTTTAACATTGACTTGCATATCTCATTCATCATCAGAATTTTATTACAAACAACACAGGTGTCCCTGGATACCTGTGAAAACTTGTGATCTGTTTGTTCTTTCAATTCTCCAGCATGAGTAAAAATATACCAAACTCCTCCAATGCTCGTGGTAGTGAGTCTTAGAGCAGCTGTTAAACAGCACTTAATTAAAACAAAATACTAACTCTACTCATCCCCCAGCCCTCCATGCCCCTTTTCCCCCTTAAGAAAATTCAGTGAACAGGACAATCAGACACATGACAAAACAGCCATGCAAAAGCAACTGCAGCTGCAGAAGGAAATTTAAGTGTACCTTGCCTGTCAGTCCTGCAGAGTCTCAGACTCGATTTATGCAGTCTGAGTATTATCCAGAGAATCCTACTTTTTTGGGCATCCAGCCTTGATTTCACTTGATTGACAGGATATAGATTTCCAAGATATTCCTGGATCTATGGGGGATCTGTGGCTGCAGCATGTGCAGAGGGAGGGGGATGTATGATGTAATTAGGGAGAGGGAAAGCCACTTTCTCCTTTCTCATGCATGTGATGGGAAACAAGATGTTTCTTGTTTCTCCCAGTGCTTCAACTTTCTCCCTCTGTGCATGGGTGTGCACCAGGATTTATGAGAGTCCATGGAGCTCTGCTCCTCTAGAGGAACATGAATTTACTATTTTTCTGTCTGCTCAATGTGCATGTTTGGGAAGCTTGAGTTTTCTGAGATGGTAGCTAAGAATGGAAGCACAGACCAAGGAAATAATGTTAGGAATTGGGAGTGGATTTAAGAAAACACAGACTTGGTCTGCCATGCTCCCAAGTAGCAGTAGTGAGAGAGATGTGACAACTATTTGTTGAAAGGAAAAGAGCACTTTTTAACTATAATTTATTCATTTAATTCTAATAATTTTCTGGGTTCAGACACATGCCTTGAGGAAAGTGGGCAAGTTCACACATCTCATGGAGCAATCTTCCAAAGTGCTGGACAATTCACTCCTGGGGGTTTCTGCAAGATAAACATGGGGTAGTTATCAAATCCCTACCTGGAGACATTTGAGCCAGGGCATCTCAAGACAAACCCATCATTCTTAAAAGGTGCACACAACACTGCCAGTGAATTCACTGCTGGAGAAAAGGTCTTAACCCAAATCTCATAACAGCCCCAAAGGGTTTGTCCAGCACTTACTCAGGATAACAAATGACTCCTCTGGGAGGGGAATGCTTATCGTAGAATGAAACTCACAGTGTTGTATGCCAGATTTACTGATCAGTCCTTCTACTCTCTCAGGTACAGAGGGAAAAGTGTGTGTAGGAGTCTGTTTATAGCCAAACTTGGGAAAGGCAAGAGGTATCACAAGGAAAGTGCTTGATAACAAGATTCATTCTGATAATGAGATTGTAAATTCAATATATATTTGCTTAATCCACACTTCATTCTAAAGGAGTCCACTGACCATTCAGAGTTAAAACAACAGACTAAGGAAAAAAAGCCCCATCCCATAATTTTTCATTCAGCATGGCTTAAGCCTATTGTTTGAGTTAAAATTTGTGATTTGGGCTGGGTTTTCATTTCTTAATTTCCAACAGGAAGCTGAAAACCAACTCACCCCAATATTGTTACTTTGGCTATGTAACAAACAAGGGATTTGAATTGCTCCATCTTGGTGCTAAAAAATGGGTGTAGGCTCTGATGTTACCACAGGCACCATTCTCAATACTTGCAAAGAAAATAGATCTGGATTTTAGTTGAAACTTGGGTCAATCTGACAAAAGACAGGTAATCTTTGTGGCTTTGAAACATACCTTTGGCCTACATTTCAAACAAATATGAGGCAGCTCAAGCTTTGGATTTAAGTGGTTTCATATGTCTCTCAAGTGCAGGTCATTTTCCTTAAATTTCAGTTGAGAGTCTGAGTTTTCTCAATTCTGAAAGTCAAAGTTAAATTTAGGGGTGTGAACCCATCTGGACTAAAACTGAAGAAAATATTGGCACAAACCTCAGCAAAATGAAACTGCCAAAACTTAAAGTAACTCTGACATACATATATATATATCTACTCAGAATAGGGAAAGAATTTTTTAAAAGTCAGTGGTTTGTCAGAATAATAATCAATTTAATCTGGTTTTATTCAAATTTTGAGGCAAAGGAAGTAAATATAAGTTGCTTGAAGCTTTAGGAATACTACAACAAATTTAAGGAAAGCAGAAATTTAAAAATTTAAATTTTTGCTAAGGTTTTCTACATGCTAATCAACCTCAGATGAGGTCAGGGAAAATTAAGATGCATTTGGTCAGGGAATAGGAAGCAGAGAGAAGAGAGGAGAAGAAAATAAAGGACAAAAGAGAGAAGAAAGAAGAAAAGAAGCCTAACATTAAACAGACTATGAAATTCATTAAAATACAAGTAATGAATGTCTGAACTGGAAGAATTGTGATGGGCATTGTTAAGTTTGAAGGAATTTTATGGCTTGCATTGGTTAATTTGCTCATCATTTGAACTGTGAGCTCAACCCATGGTAAAACATAAGACTCAACTGGGTTGTTAATGTCATGAATTCTTTCTATTTCAAATTTATTTGTAAGGGTTAGGGAGCATTACCTATTATGCATTATTTTATGCATTATATTATAATAATGCATAAAATAATACTATTTATCAACCACACAGTGGTTGATAAAGTGCTCTAAATAACTGTATGACATTAAACTGGATTGCAGAGACTGAATAGACTGTCTGATAATGCAGTGTAGGTAACAAACAGCTCTGAGCTTTTTTACCAAAAAAAAAACCACCCCACCACCCTCCTTGCAGAAATGTCTGTGTTATAATGGGATCATTGTTTCTCTGGCTAATTACTGCTGTCTATGCCAGTGGGAAGCCTTGCTGTAAAGCAGCAGGAGCGTGCACCTCCCATCTGCACAGACTGTTTAGAGATTGTAGAAGACAAAGAAAAAGAGCAGGGGGAAAAAAAAAACCAAACCAACAAATGAAAACAAAGGTCTAAGTTTATTTTTCTAGCAACAAAACCAGTGGAGTACATAAGACAGTCTGTGTGTCTGCTGAGTTGGCAGTGGCACACGTGTCACTAATCACGGGTAGCAGTGTCCATGTGATAACCAGGCTCATGTGCCTGGTGCCCCTCAAAATAGCCCCTCTGGACCTTGGACCATTTCCAGACTGGTCAAACACAAACATGTTTTAACTCAGGCCATTTTCATTTTATGCTATAAAAGTATTGTTCCACTTCAGAGCTGAGCCAGTCACATGGCCAGAAGTTTACAGATAGGTAGAGGAGAAAGTGAGCAAAACCTGAATGAAGCACAAGGAAAAATACATATGGGGAAAAATTAAATTCACATCACTGGAAACAGGAATATTTTAGAGATTTAAATGAGTTTGTTAGAACTTGGAATGATATATCTACATAGTAACAGAAAGATCACAAATTCTTGTTCTTCAAGCAGCAGCAGAGCTTTCCAATTTTACCTTTGGTATATTTATGGTGTTTGCTCTCTACTGTAGCTCTACAATAGCACTGGCAAAATGGCAAAAATAACCCCTCAGAATGAGCATTTCCCTGAATAGGCTTCATTGCAGTTGGAATTTGAGAGAAACTTTCCATGGAAAAATAGGGGGTGAGACTGAATCCTTTTAAAATGTAAACCCCACAGTAGTGAAATAAAACAAGCTTTAAAGGCTTTAAAAGGAAAATGACAGAAAAGCCTGATCATTGAAATATAAATCCTGTTTTTATGTTACTTGTATTCATTAAATTATGTACAAAATATAATTTTGAGGGGAAAACCAAGAATTTAATAATATTACAAGACCATAGATTTTAAAAGCTGCCAATTAAGGGAGACACAAATCATCAGCTTTACCAATTTGTTTTGATCCCTTCCTGCTGACATCAACATAAATGTTGACATAAACTCTGCTGGGAAAAGGAATAGGACACACACAGAAGTACAGAAGTTTAACAAAATTCCTGAAGACCACAGAACATATTTGTTTTAGAACTTAGCACATTTTTCTTGAGCATGCATTAAAAACATATTTTATACTTCATTATTAATTCAATCAGCTCACTATTTATTTATTTTTTCAATGGAGTCTTCTGCAGTGTTCTTTGTCATAAACTCTACAATTTTGCTGCTTTTTGATCCAACAGGAAAATGTTACTTTTGAAAAAGTACTGCAAGTTAATAACAACTGAAAATTCTCTTCAAAGTTTAAAAGTGCTACTTCTAACCTGCTAAAACTTTAAGCAAATCAAGTTTAGCAACCTTGATGATGTTGATAAGAGAAGATACAATGAAGGGGTGGTTGATTTGATTCTCAGAGGACAATCTTTGAAATCCCACTGTAGGTAAACGTAGAAAAAATTATCTCATTTTTTTAATTACAATCCCCTAGATAAAAGCCTGACATAAATTTTAATGAAATAATTGGAAAAGGCAGAGATAAAGAGAAAATTTGTCCAATATACTTAGTAATTTGGGCCTTGGTATATTTTTTCCTCAAAAGTAGGCTATTCTTATTTTATTCCAAGCAGTAAGAAGGAAGAACCCTCACACATAATTTTTTAATGATTATCACAGCTGTGAAGAATTGTCATGAATATATATATCCTCTTATAAAAAGTTCACTTGCCAGAAGATTAGCAGCATTTTTTTTTTACTTTAATGCCTGGTCACCCTGCACTAGCAGCATTTTTCAAGGCCAAAATATTTATTTACCAACAATAAAGGACGGTGTACATAAGCCATACAAGATGACATGTTCCCTGAATATAAGTTCCCTATTTAAGGGATGAATAAGAAAGCAATCAACAAATCAGTTTCCTGAGTAGCTTGGTGAGGCTGGATTAACAGAAGAGAATTTTGAAAAGGTAATGGAAAGAGCTGTAGTCCAATACTTGGTGCAGGAAGGAGTTTCTAAAGAGTAGCAGAAGAAAAATGAGATCAAAAAGGATGGAGATTAAATACTCATAGCAAAGTGACAAAGGAGAAATGAGGTAATTACAAAAGAAGAGAAGAACTTGAGAGCCTTGAGAGGCAAGAGCAACAATAGGAAACCTGGAAAACTGTAGGAAAGAAAGAAGAAAGTGAAATAGTCAGAGACCCACAAGGGGCCAGTTGGAGTTTTTTCACTGAAATGTAGAGTGAAAATTGCAGTCCATTTAAATAGTCCTAAATGTGGCAATAATTCTGATAACAATGAATAAATACTGCAATCACAAGTGTAATTGTCTGTCAGACCCCTGCTGTTGTGCTCAGCCTAGGTTAGATGTTTCAGAAAACTCTTTAAAACCATGTGAAAGTCCATTTGCAGTTAATATACTGATATGGATGTATGTTTATCTTAAACTGACCAAAAATGCCCTTAAAAATAAAAGTATCTTTTGAACCTCATTGCCTGGCTGGCAATGGCACCGTTATAGCACGTGGTGATGTCTGCTGGTTACTTTCTCTCCAGTACCAGCAGAAATTATTTGAGGAGGAAGGGCTCTGATAAAGATCATGAAGTTTACAGCTTTTCTCCTCTGGCATAGCCCAGAATAATCTAAAAGCTCTAATCCAAACAGCCTGACCACAAAGCAAGTGTGCATTTCAGCTGACACTCAAGGAATGGTATAAATCCATCCACTCACTTCAGGAGGCTTTCAAACACTTTGGGGTATCCCCCCCAGTGATTCTGTAAATAAACCTTCTAGCTGTGTTTTACATGGAGAGTATTTTGGAGACTTGCTTTTCACAAAAAAAGGAAAGAGGCTTGACTTTATGGAGTCTTGTGGCAGTTGAATTCTACTGAAACACACACATGAATGAAGGTATGAGATCTTTAACAAGTCTAATGCCCTTAAAACCTACTTTTTCTTCCTCAGTATTTTACTTTCTGCATGTCTGCAAAATGGAAACAGAAATTATCTCATCCCTAAAACTCTTGTTTGTTTGTGTATTAGATATTAGATATTTTAGGCCTATTCCAACAGTATCCCAGCATATAAAACTGAAAATAAAATAATGCATGACATTTAAATTTGGTCAAAAGTGGGAACAGTGTGCTTGATGATGTGCTGAAAACCTAAATCAACATACCCCATCAGGCTTTGCCCTATTTCTTAGTATTTTTCAACCATTCTGCCCATTTTCCATTTATGGTTTTATAAACCATCAGCTCAGATATGTTATCTATTATGGAATTAATCCCAAATCCACTGACGTGCTCAGCAAAATTTTGCTGATTTGAATTAATTTTAAGAGGTGTTATAACTCAGTAAGGGTGTAACTAATATTTGTGTCAATTTCTTTGGCTACTGGTAAGGTAAGCCTTGTCATCTTTGTTGGTAGATTATGCTGTTGTATACACAAAAGGAATGGGAAATACAAATTTTCCCCAAGGAACACAAGTAAATTCCCCTATTTTTGTGTTTTGTCTTTCAAGGTGTTTCTTTAGATGAAGAACAAGTTCATTTTCTCAAACCACAATAAGAAAACTGGGAGAAAAAATATATGTAAATAGGCATAACTGATTTTTAAGCAAGGTATCAACTATTTATGGCTGACATTCATACATCAAGGCAAAAAGCCCCTGAAATAACAACAAAATCAACCCAGATCTCAAATAAGTATTATGTATAAAGATTATCATATATTTCTAGGTAAATTATCTTGTTTCACTGTGTTTTGTCCCACGTCCTTTAATCATTCAGGGAATCTAATACTAAGATTTTTAGCCATCTTATTATTGCCATAATCAGATGAAATTATGCTCAAAAATATTAGTGACCTTTCCTTTTTTGATACAAAGAAGATGCTTTTAACAGTTGCCTAGGAAGGCAAAATAGCTGACTAATAATTGCTGAGAAATGAAATTGAAGAAATACAGAGTTTACAAATCTCCTGCTGAGCTGTCTCTGGGCATCCCAGGGCAGTCACTATAGTCACCCTTTAAACCACACTATTTAATGATATGCAGGAATTTTGGCTGATTTAACCAAGGTAGCTTATTCCATTTTATTTTCTTCTCTAATATTGCTTTGGAATCCCACATGTAATGTGCATTTTTTTTCTTCTCCTCCAGCATTTGATATTCTAGTTAAATTAAAAAGAAATTAATTCCCACTGTGCCTAATTTTCAAAATGAAACTGAAGTAAAGTGCTCCCATTCCACATCCCCATCACACTAATGGTGACTTTGGGGAATCACCACAGCAAAAGTTGGGAAGTTTGTGTGGAAAACAACAAATCCCTTGCCAAGTGTGTGGGGTATGCAAAGAATGCTTGCAAGTGAGAAGAGCTGAGAAGATAACAACTATTTTTCAGAGAAGGGATTCTTGCTGCTCCTTCACCTGTAGAGGACGATCAGCTCAGGTATGTGAAAGCAGGGAGTGGAAAAATATCTTCATATAGCATTCAAACCTAGACATTTCCTCTTCTTCTCCATCTGCTCTTTTCCACAAGAGGATTTAATTCACAATTATGAAAACCAGCTAATATCCAGAAACTCAGCATCTTAATAGAACTCATTAATGTACAGACTTCTATCACACACCCCCTGCTTTGTTTCCTCTTTCTCAGCAGAATTCCATTTCAACTCTTTCCTCTGAACTTCATTTATTATAGTCAGAACCTAGTTACCTTACAAGACTTTCTTTTGTGGAAGACATTTTTGGGCTTTGGTCATAGCTGTTATCTTCTTTGTGTCTTCTTATCTTTACTAGAGCATTTTGGACATAGGACTCCAGAGCCTGAGTTTCAAACCTTAAATTAATTTGTAAATTTTCTTCCTGTTTTGGTTTTTGATTTTCTTTTCATAATTTAAAAAAATAATTATTTCCTCACATTTTCCTTTCAGAAAAAAAAAGTATAAAGGATATCTTTGAGCATCTGAGAACCTCTAGAAAATCAGCTTTTATAGGAAGGTGACATCCAAAAAAGCTTTACCCCTTCTATGGCTTCTTCCCTCATTCTTGTATTTTCCAGTTTCAATGGATTAACTATTTCTGCTACCACAATCAGGGAAAAATTTAGACATAAAGTCTCTTCCTTGGTTAAAATAGTTCTTCAGGTGGGTCTGTTTTTCCGAAGACTCAGGTAAGTGGCATGAAGCTAGCAGATTTTCTTCCTAATTTGTGGTATAATTCCATTTTAAGAAAGTTATACAGGAAAATTCAGTTCACATCTACTTTATCAATACAACAAAAGAGTTTCAGCTGCAGCACTTGATGGTTTCCTCCCTATCAGGATTAATTTAAGGAGGAGCTTTCCAAGTAATTTCATTAGTTCCTCTATCAAGATACAACTGAAGAGAGACAGAAGCAAAGCCTTCATTTTTCCAAGTTTTAAACTGAAGCTTTTTCCTGCTGTGACTCTTAGCCACTGATCTGACAGCTGCTGATAACCAGCCTGTCAATAAAGCATGCAAAAGTTCAAGTTGATTCTAAATCACAAAATCACAGAAGGGATCAGGCTGGGAGGGAGCCCAGGATGCCACTGCTGGCTCAAATCTGTTGATTTCTGCCACACACCTAAAAATGATTGACAAAAAACATATATGTTGAAAAGTAGCAACCTAATAGAAATGAAGTTACCTGGAGTTTAGAGCATTTTTTTGGCTGGATTTGAATTTGGAATCCAGATCAGGGGTCATTTCATTTGAGCAAAAGTTTCAAGAGCTGAAGAAAGGATAAACATCTTATGGTTTTTGCTCATCTCTATATAGTGAAAGATAACAAACAAAAAAAAAAAAAAAAAAAAAAAAAAAAAAAAAAAAAAAAAAAAACACCAAAAAAAAA
>VZRH01003632.1:1078793-1098006 GCA_013397555.1 Urocynchramus pylzowi
AAAAAAAAAAAAAAACCCAAACACAACAAGGCAGAACCCCCAGGTCCCCCTTTTAGTTGTCAGATTGCACATTCCAGTATTGTTGGCCCTGTCTGGATTGGTCCAGTTGCTTTTTAATGCATCATTTTCAAAAGAAAGGAGAGAAAAATGGATCTCCCTGCCTTGATAAAGTCTCAAAGTCAGAGGCCATTTGTATCACTGAAAACTACTGAAGTGCATCTCATCAGGTTTTAATTCTTCTTTTTTAATCTCCCCAGCTCAGCTTCACAAATTAATCTCTGCTTCTTTTATTCTAAAGAAGGAATAAAGAAAAAAATAAAGAATGGGGGGCAGGGGGGAACCCCCAACAACAAAGAATCTCAACAATTCACCCCATATGGCTCTTTGTCAAAGCTTCTGTATGCTGTAAACTTATGTAAGAATGGTACATAGTCATCAATTCATGGTCCAGAAGCATAAAAATTTTAAAAAAAAACTTGTGAAGCTTTGGAAAAAGACATTATAAACTTAGGGAAAAGGGGAAAAAAAAAACCCCAACTTGTGCTATATTAAGGGCATTAAAAACCTTTTACTTGATATGATAACTAAATCATATTATAATTACTATCAGTGAAAGCCTCACATGACATTTTATCCTCCATGGAGAAAAGTATTCTTTCATTTTATGCACGCCTTTTTTTTTTTTTTTTTTTTTCTTCTTTTATTTTAATCTCCAAACCATGATCAAAAGCTGTATATATGTCAACTTCAAACCATATCTATGAATTAAAGTAAGAGAATAGAAGTCATCACCCCTGGGAGTTTTTCAATGAGAAAGAGCAGATCAGAGAAGTAAGATGGGAATACATACACATACTTTCCAGGATCTCTGGCTTTAAATCTGCATGATAATTTAAATTATTAAATGCACAGAGAGTATTAAATCATGGTGGTTTACTTAGGAGTGTTTTTAACTTTGAATTCGTGGGAATACAAGGCCTGATACCTTCGTTTATGTGCAGATGCTGATAATTCTTAAGATGTGCAAGGAAAATGGAATAATTGTTTGATTTTAAATGAGTCTTTAGCAGTCCATCCTAGTAAATCAATTCTATGCAGTGAGAGAAAAAGGCAGCACTTGAATTTACTTCCCAAATATTCCATTCCAGCTTAGCATCTCAGAAGGGAGGATATTTCAGTGTGGCTCTGCAGATGTAAGTTACTCACATTTTTCATATGTACTTTTTTTTGTGGTTAGAAACTTCCTTTCCTAGGAATGGCTAGAAAATGCCATAAAGAGTTTTCACTGGAAGCTAGATATCCCTAATAGAGGTCTGTGGCTACAAAGAGAACAGAACTTTTTTCTTCACAAGTTGCCACGTAGATGAAAAGATTTTATGGTTGGTTTTGTTCTTTGAAAAGGTGTGATTGATTTTGAACCTTCCCTTAGGAGGTTTAGCACTGAGATGCAACCCCCCAGGTTGATTCCCTGGGCAGATTGATTGTTCAGAGGAAAAAAACTACCTCTAAAAATGTTTTCCTCTTCCTTAAAAATCCCAGTTACACCTTAATTCTAATATGTCTTCCTGTTTATTATAAATTAAATTTAAGAGATAAAGAAAATAACAGGGAATTTACTCTTTTTTCCTCTAATTTACCCCTAATAGAAGCTAAAACCTCCTGAATTTTCACATCTTCTGAAGGAGCTTGAGTCAACAGACAGATTGCTATAAAATTATTTGAAACCAGTAATTCCTCCAAGTAACAGAAGTGATCTTTAAATTATTTTGGGTGGAAAGCTTGAGAGGCTTGCCCACGGATGCAGCAAAGCTGGTAGATGTTTTTTTTAAGAAATGATAAAAAGTTATGCATGTTTCTTATGCATAAGAAATGCATAAGGAACAGTACTGAAATGCTCCAACATCAGGTAACACTGATATTATTTTGAAGAAACACAAAGAGGGTTAACAAACATGTGGCCAAGATATGTGTATTTTTATAAAAATTTTCGTAAAGAAATCTGGCTAAAATATTCCAATTAATTAATTAACTTTTTAAATTTTAAAACAAATCAAACCAATGAATCTTTACAGACAACTCAACCAAACCATGCCTGCCCAGTGTAAAATATAAAATACAAATTCATGTTTTAGCAAATTCATCTCTACACTTGCATGTATTATCTGCAACAGATGTTGCCTGTGGGACTGACCATGCTGTCAGTATTTGGCAGGAGTGAACATTTACAAAAGCATCTTTGTGCTACGTCAGAAATGCCACACATGCACAGAGAGTTGCACATTTTGAGCCACTCAGAATAGACAATCAGGGTAGAAGGCAGAAAATCAGGGTAGAAGGCAGAAAAACCCCACCACTAGTGACTGGGAGAGAAACATGGGGAATTAATATGTGGCTATGGCTGCAGAGGCCTCCCAATCAAACTTCTCAAATGTGATCAGATGATGGCTTAGACCTTGCATTGGGTTCATGTTTGCCACCCTCCTTGGGTTGGTAGCTCATTCAGATCCCTACCTCTTAAAATAAGTGCATAGCTCCTGCTAAAGTGATGCCTCAATTAATGACAACAGGCTGTGGGCTTAGTAAAAAGCCAAGTGATAACAAGAGTCTCCTCAAAGCAGTGTCAGGGCAGAACCTAACTCTGGGTGATATCTGGACCAAATATCACTGACTTTGTAAAATAAAATAGCAGATAAGAAACCAAGTGTGTTGTTCTGAAGTGATGCAGTTGCCTGTAAAATAGTTACAAGTTTTTCATTATCATGCAGTCATCATCAAAATATGTGCATTGGCTTGGAAAAGCAGCCCACCAGCAAAATAAAAAAAAATGAGAAGGGGAGAAAAAACCCTCTCCATTCCTCAAATTCAGTGTCTTTGTGGCTGTGTCCCTGGCTGTCATCACTTTCCTTCCCTATTGAAAGACTATTAGAAAAACAGTGTTCTGCCAGTGCCAGTGGCCTCAAGAGCCTCATTATATCATAAGGATAACCCCAGGGTGAGCAGAAAACCTAAACACAGAGTGGCCACTGAGTCCTTCATAGCCAGGGTATGCACACATGCTCCAGCCAAGCTTACCAGCAGATGAAGCTCATGTAGCAGCACACAGGCAGAATTAAAAAAGAATAAGAAATTTGGCAGCTTTAATCAGTTTCTCCATGAAAACAAAGCCAAGTACAGGCAGCAGAAAGGATCTGGACTCAAATTCACTCCCTGTATTCCCTTTTTCTTCTGAGTTTTGTCTTCTGGAAGGGGGAATTGAGACCCATGAGAGGTGAAAAAAGGGAATGAAGATGGACTCACTGGAGTCTTTCCTCATGAGATAATGAAAGGTCTTGTGGTCATATCTTAACCCCGTCCCTTTGGAGAAAAAAGCTTAGAATGCTTTTATGGTTTTTTACTCTTGGACTAAAAGCCTACAGCTGTTTTGAAGCTTGACATAGTTCTAGCATATAATTAATACCATTTCCATTTAACTCACCAGCTAAATCTCAAACAGAATGCACAAGCTGTGACATATTACTGAAAAGAAGCAATGCATATTGGACAATTGACTTGGTGGTGGCCTTTAATGCTGTGCCCCATTGGTGGGGTGTCTGTGGTTATCATTTTTCATTGGAGAAATGTCAAACAGTTCATGGGCCTGGCAAACATAACTATCACAGGCAGTCCTGCTTCTGCTGGCTTTCATCTTGTGAAGCAGTTGCATTTCCTGGCAGAGTATCCATAGATTTATAGGCATACATGCAACTTACACTCTGCATACATCCATATCTGTTTTTATAGAAATACACATTAGGGTATAGATCAGGTCTGGGATATCACAGAATCATGGAATGGTTGGGGTTGGAAGGGACCTTAAAGGGTCCATTCCAACTCCTCTGCCATGGGCAGGGACACCTTCCCCTAGACCAGGCTGCTCAGAGCCCCATCCAACCTGGCACTGGACACTTCCAGGGATTTGTAGTTTATCTCTACTAGACAGTCAAGAAAGAGGTAAATTAGTGTGCTACAAAACCAGGTAGTTTTAACCTGCCTTGGCTACCTGCATTGCAGGAAGTCACTCCTGTCAATGCAGAGTGGCCACACTCTACAAATGACAGATTCATTGTGAGCACTGTTCACAAATCTGCAACTTTATGTCTTACATGAATCCATCTCTATTTGGCAAAATTGTTTCTGTGATCATTTCTGTCTCTCAATTTTTTTCTTCAGTGTATTCATTGCAAACAGTCATGAAAAGAAAAACAAGCATAAGCAAAATGTTGAGTAAATAGTACAGCCTTTTGGGTTCGCTGTTTCCACAACTCTAGACAACCAAATTTACTGTAAATTGCCCTATGTATTTGAATCATAATTAAGGTTTCTCCAGTGAAAGCTGTTCCTTGCAGAATTCCTGGTTGGTGCAGATTAGAAATACCACTTAATGTCATTAATCAGTTCTCACTAACATCAACCAAACAGCTGGCACAGCCGATATCACTGGTAGACAAATTTGTAACTCCTTTGCTGAAAGCAGCAGCAAACCAGAACCTCCCAGGCAAAACAGGAGGGATGAAAAATACATCAGCAATACTCTCCACCACAGGGAAACTTTAAGAAACCTACTGAGGAAAGTTTGTTGATTCCCACTGTTTCTTTTGGCACTTATTATTGTGAGTGTACTGTTTGAGAGAACTTTTCCTCTCTCCAAACCTTTGATGGGAGTATATCAGCGACTGGGTCTTGCCCAGAATGGAATCAGTGTGCAAGTACTGCTCTGAGCTATTGTAACCACATTATGCTCCCCTTATGTTCTTTCCATCAGCCTGCTATAATGTGGCTGCTTGGCTTTCAATTGGGATTATTAGTTTTGAAAGCCTTGAAGGTGTTGGGCCTGGCTGGGTTTTAGACATGGGGTAACACAATACCTGCTCTTTCAAGAATCTGCTATCACTTCTGAAATTGGCAGGTGACAGTGTTTTTAACTGTGGGGGGCACTACAATCCCCTAAAAAGCTGATTTTACTTATTCCCTTCTAACTTTTTAAAACCTACCTCTACATCTTTTCTTTAATTTCCAAAGGTGTTCTCAGATTGACTACTATTGGCTCTATATTATTACTTCCCTCTCCAGTAGTTTTTATTATTTTTCTTATTGGATCTCTTTCACTGTTTTTCATGTTTCTGTCTGGAGAACCTGGTATTACATTTTCCTTTTACTGTTTATAAATTTATACAATTTTTGTTCTGTTGTACACTATCACGAAGACCGAGCAAGTGTGGTATGCTGAAAATAATGTTGGGATTAGGTAATTAGGGGCTTTCCAATATTACCTTCTCTGTTGGCTTCCAATATAAATCTATGTATTATTTCAAACATGAATTATTTAACGTATCCAGACACAAATCCATACGTAGGGCCTTGAGAATTGACCCTCTTTACCTCTATGAAGCCACAGTCAGAAAATGCCTCCCTAAACAGCCCAGCCCACATAACTGCATTATTTTCAATGTTTATTGGCTTTTAGTGTGGGGCCAATACTGAAACAGTGACAAATGTCCTTCAAACTGTTTATGCATGCCTATTGCACACAACAGAGCTGGCAATGCTGGCTTCATTTTTTAAGTGGTCTAACTCCTGAGCTCCAAATGGATGTTTTTGGTTGGTTCTGGGTGCAAGCTGGAGTAGGATTTGAAACAAATGGTTTCCCACAAAGAAATGAATTGAGAAAGGCAGTGTTTGTCAAGGAAGCCCCAACATCTGGGAAAATACACGCTGGTTAGCTAGTTTTACTTGAAACGGGGAATACGTAGCTTTTGGGGCTTTTTTCCCTTTGGCAGAAGGCCCAATCACAATTTTTGTGATGAGAAGTTTCTTATTACATGATAAAATTTTCAAATTCAGCACAAAATTAATGAACCATAGAAAAATATTGCTCAGAAGGGACTTCTGGCCACCATCTACTCCAGCCTTCTATCCTAAACAGAATTAAAACCAACCTTAAACTGAGTCAGTGGTGGCTTTGTCTCTAAACCTCAGAGGAAGAGGTGTGTGTGAGCCGACACAAGTGGGGACAGTAGGTATCACCCACAAAATAAATAAAAGAAAAATACAAACCCAAACCAAAAAAACCCAACAACTTATAGAACACTATCAGGAAATCAGCCCTTTGCTACATCACTGTTCTCTCCACCCCCTTAGCCTCTGGGAAATGATTTTTCTACTGAAAACCACAGATTTTTTCTTCTGGTGTGCCACCATTTTGCCGCCAAGAAAAGAATGCAGCAGCAGCACAAAGTGGTTACTACTGTTTTATTAAACAGAAGTCTTCATAAATTCCAGCTGCTGACCATGTGTTCCATCTTTTAATGCCCAAACTCACACTCATTTTAAGAAATTCTGAGCACTCATGTGAGTAAATGCTCTTTCAAGGCCCCAGGCTTTGCATCTGCATTGCACATAAACCCTCAACGTATGGCTTTAGCCCGAAAGATCTGTTTAGATATGTTGAACATGCCCCTTTCCACTTCATAATTGCTCTATCTTTTTTTCTCTGAAGATGAGTCTGACTTTAGAAACTGATCAGATAATCATTAGACTATTTTACTCGAGCATTATCTGGTGTAGATAATCTGTGGAGATAAAATGAGGAGCTAGAGATTTCAGCCTGTAATCATAGCAATTTGAAGGGGAAAGTGTTTTGCCCTGACATCTGCAGCAGTGCAGGATTGGAATTCAGAGGGAATGGTGAAGGGAAAGTAGAGCTTTATTAAGAAAAGCTATCAAGCTTTTCACAGGGTTTGTGGAGTGATGGTTAAAACCCAGCAGGCACAGCATTAAACCTAATATCTAGCTAGTATTGTTTGTGAATGCTAACAACTGTTATCCCTCAGGAGTCACACAGGAATTTTTTTCCTAGCTAACTTCAGTGTGATTTGGAGGAGATATTTTGTGAAGGGATTTGATCCATTTATTAGTTTACATTTCTAAATCCGCCTAAAGTCACAAAATCCCGTATTTGGATATTGCCTCCCCAGTGAGAAGAGGGAGAGAACTTTGGAAGTTGTGTTGTTTTGACTTTTGTGTTAATATTAGGCAGTAGACAACTGTGATATCTTAAAGGCAACCTGGAGAAAGCAGCAATGAACAACTGAGATATGAGACCCTCAGTCTAAGGAGCTGGACTGCAATTCACCAGAGCATCAGCCACAAACAGAGAAACTGTTCATTTAATTCCTCCACCTATTGCTTGAAAAGAAGAGCCTATTTCAATCCCATCCTTACAGACACTCAATGAAATCATGTGCGTTAGAGCACATCAAAGAAAGAAGGGAGACACTGAGATAGGGAGTCACCTGCAGGCCTCCATGGCTGGAGCAAACATAGCCACAAGCAGCTCCAATGCCAAATAAACTGCTGCTTTCAGTATCCCAAAGAATATAGAGGGAATATGAGTAATATATGAGAATATAGAGGGCATAAAAGGAAGGGAAAACACACGGTGCAACACTTGTGTAATCCATTAAATTATTGCCTGCCAGCTTTCTAATACAGTATCAAACAGCCCATATGATTAGAACATGATTAAACCAGACACTCAGTACTAGCAGGGCTTCTAAAAGAAGGGAGATAAAAATAGATTTCTCCTAGGAGTGGACAAAAAACTTAGAAAGAAGGCTACATTCATATAAGTGACAACCTGACAGAGAGAATTTGCTTTTTGTCTCATGAAAATTATTTAATAGTAAGAGCAGAATTCTTCTTTCAAGTTGCAATACTGGCATTGAGAAAGTGTTAGTAAATTCTTCAGCAAATTTCTTCAGAAAGCTATGTAAAGCTCTGTTTCTGTACTACCTTGTTTATATCCCAAAGACTGAGGCATTATGGTTAAATTGACCGCTACAAAAGATATATTGAAATACTTCAGACTGCATAATTTTCAACAGGATTTATTTAGGATAAAGCAGAGTGCTGGTTCTTACAAGGAAAATATATTTCAAGAAGAAAAAGGAGGCAGAGACACCCCTCTGATTAATACTAGTAGAACTGAAGCTAGGCCAAAGTTCTGTCATTCTGTGATAGTAGCAGGGTTAGAAAGGATTGAAATATAACATTTTCTGAGGAGAAAAACAAAACATTTATACAAATGTCTGGTTTTGGTTTTCAGTCTGAGAGTGGGGTTTCAAGCAAGGGCACTGTATTTCCTTTGCAGCATGACCCTGTTGGTTGCTGGACCCCTAAGGGACAATGACAATGTTGTAGGCCCCAGGATATTTCTCATTTCTTGTGGAAAGGTGTATCCACCAGCCCTTTTTTGACTCCTGACTGCAGTAGGACAAGGACACAAGCACACAGGGAGTAGGAGAGCAGCACAAAATCCTGAAGGGAGTGGGTTAGGGCACGTCCCAGCCACTCTATGGAGACCAGATACACCAGTCCAGCTCAATGTAGCCCAAAGTTCAAAGCAAACTTAGGTCTTAACACCTTTGGAGTATAAATATTTCAGTTAATATTTGAAAGAATTAGATATTGCTTCATTAATTAATTAATGTTTGAAGGAATAGGTAAGATCCCACATATTGACCAGTCTAGGTGAGGTCAGCTTTGGATAAGGGGTAACAAAGTCCAGCCATTTAAAGCAGCTCCTTCCACTCCATCCTGAATTATTGCTCTGCTCTGGAAAGGGAGGTGATTTTCTGGCTCTTCAGAGTGGCGAGGTCAGAAGTACACAGAGAAGAAATAATATCTAACTAACTGCAGTGTAAACTTTTGGCATGTAAACCAGAACTGAAATAATTTAACGCGGATGCAATGCATGGACTTTTCTTCTTCTCATTATTTGCCAGAGAGATTTGTAAAATATGTGACTCTTTGTCTGCCAAAACCATGTGCATCTGTGACAGAAATCACATTATGTCATGTCTTTCTTTTCACATGGACTCACAAATATAACCTTCCTCATTGCTTCTTCTGTAGTAAAAAAATTAAGTTGATCAGTATTTTCAAAAAACCTGAGACAGCTCCATATCTGTTTTCATATTTAAAAAAAAATTATGGACAGATATTTTTAACAAATATGTTTTTCCTTCTCACCAATTATGTATGATTTCACTAATTAGCTCTTATTTTTAAGAGAAGTTCAAAGGAAACCTCAGTAACTTCTACACCTTTGCTGACTTTTGAGCATGGTTATTTCTGTCCTTGAATTTAACTTATAAGCTGAGATAAATATTTTTGTTTAAAAAGTGGAGAATCTTAGACAATTTCTAAAATTTTCTAAAAGTGTCAATTTCCTAGAGAAATCAAGGTCTGAAAAACATGGAACTCAACCAAATAGTTATGTGATTTAAAAAAAAAAACCAAACAACCAAACGAAGAAACAAAACTAGCTTGGAGGGATTCCCTTTTCCGTATCGTCTTCTTTCAAATATGGTTGGACAACAAAACATTACTGTCCTACTTGGCTCACGTTAAACCAAATCAGAGTTCAGGCTTGCTATCTGTTTACTTTTATTTCTCTTAAAAACATGAAAGATTTCCACAACTTGCTTTTGAGACTGAGGTTTTTTTTGCATTAATTTTTCAATCTTGAAGCGTTGTAAGCATGAGCACCCCTGGCATTAGTTTGTCAGACTGAGCTTCCCTTTTACATTTGTGCAAACTTGTTTAGCCTTGAGATAGGACTGAGGAGTGCTAACTCCTTCTGCTTGCCTGATTCATGAACAATTCCTTAGGTTTTCTAGAAGGGAAATCCCTCTAAAATAGATAATATTAGAAAACACAGTTAGAACTGCTGTTAACCCCCAGCAAATTCCCTGAGTCTTGGCTGACATCCTCACATTCCAAAAATCTTTAAGAAATTTGTTCTCTCTTCCCCTGCAGAGTAATAACTTGTTTAGGAGACCCCTCATATGAACCAGATTAAGAAAAAAAATAGACAGATCTTTATTTATTAGAAAAACTGAAAAACACAGGAAAAGAGGTGCCAATATAAAAGAAAGCTTAGAAAATAAGAAAAAAAATTGAAAGAACTGTGCATCCTGTTAACCCTCCCTCATTCTAAAATAACATGATTTCCCTTTTGTAGGAATTTTGCTGAGAAAGTAAATGTTGATACAGCACAACTGGGCACTGCATATGGATGTGAAGGCTCAGGACACAGGATTTTTTTAGCTGAACTTAGCACAGGTAATTTGTAAATGATGATCAATAAATAATATTAACATAGCTTGCATGTGTGTTGCTACCAAGACAGCTTCTAAAATTTTGGGGGTCACAAATTCTGATTACTAAAGCAAACCCATCGAGTCCATAGATCTTTTTTGTAAGAAACAACATTTCTGTACAGGGGGTGTTTTTCATGAAAGCTGTGCTTTTGTATTGCTATCAATAAAGGCAGAATTTACTTCAGAATTTCAGGAGACTTTGAAGTGAGGGTTCCTACCTTGCCTTAAAATGCAAATCTCACTCCAGTTACTGTGATTTGGTTTAAGGTTTTGAGAAGAAAAGCTGGACATCCAAAAGATGCAACAAAATGTGGCTTGACAAGAAAAAGGGAAAGTGTATAAAACACATACATGTAATTTATACTGGGAGAGGAAATATTCCTGTAGTGCACATAAGACATCTGATTGCATCTTTCAAACTTATTGCACCATCTTAATTTCCAAGATTCTATCTTGAAGAAACTGGGAGAGGTATCATCATCTTTTTTATTTATTACTTCTTTAATTGGGAATCACTTCTCTGTTCCTTTTTTAAAGTGATTTAGTGCTGAAACGACAGCAGAGACGAAGCGCTGTCTTGAAGAGAAAAGTACTGACAATCAGTTGTTGTTGGCATCATTCTTCCTGCTGTTCCTGTCCTGGAGTTTAACTAATGAATCCAGTTCTCCTGCTCTTGGAATAACAAATTCAACATGAGAAAATTGCTGGGGGAATGTATGAGCCAGAGTTACAACATACAAGGCAAAAGACTAAGAGGAATCTAAACGAAGATGGTAATCATTAAATGATCCCTTCTTTGAGGGTTTACGTTGGAAAGCCTTAACTGGCTCAGATATTTGAGCCAAACTCCTTCAGCATAAAACTCTCTGGTGGCTGTGAGGAAGCTGCTGTTTTACCTTGGAGTCCCTTGAGAAAAAGTAGAATGTAAAGGAAAGTGGTGGGTTTTTTTTTTTTTTCAAATGTTCCTGAAGTAAGTTTCATAACAGACCTGAAGAGGTAGCAAAGTTATTGTTCCCACTTGGCAGATTTGGAACCTAAACCACTAAGCAATGAGATCATTTCTGTGAGATCAGGCTGCAAGAAATAGCCCTTGCCATCTTACTGTGGAGCCCTAGCAAACAACTTCAACCCCACAATTATTCTTCAAGGCAAGATGATATCATCCCCCACTTTATAGCTGGAGAACCCATGCCCAAAAGACTTAGCAGCTTGTTGGAGATAGTACAAAAGTTCTTTGACAGGTTTGGAAACTGAAACCAGATCTGCCAAGCTTCAGTCTGATACCTTAAACACCTGCCCATCCTGGTTCCTGTCCCTTTGTCTGTTACTTGGGCCAATTTTGCTTGATTTAATTTTAAAATGTTGACATGCAGAGCATAGTCTGCTCCTTGCATTCATTTTAAGACAAGGAGCATTAATGTGGCTGGTTGGATAGCAGCAACAAAGGCTGTGACAGTCCAGGGCACAGCTGTGTATGAAGAAGCAGAGATTTGGAATAGGCATGTTCTGTACCATGCGATTCCACCAGAGCTGCATACCAAAGGTGTGTGCTATGTACAGGTTCTCTGATCAGACAGACCTGATTGCTGCTGGAAAAGTGAAAAGGACATTTGATGTCAAAGAAAATCTCTGTAACACACCTTGTAGATCTCATCCTACAAGCAAACAATCAACAAAATCCAACAAACAAGCAAAAAGCCAGAAAGGGGTTCTTGGGTGTGGTTTGTGTCTACCACAGTGAAACCAACATGCTGGAGGAAAACATCTCTTTTTCTCCTTCTGCCCACCCTGTCCTCACCCCAGCATCTCAAAGGTTTTCTGGGAACTTGCCTTCATATCCCACTCAACAAATGTAGAAAATCATAAAGATGTCTTAATTGAAAAGAATAAATTACTCACAGCCAGTCTGGGTTATCTCAATTCAAACAGCATAGCAGTTCAGTTTATTTAGGGAAGACAGATTAGTGGAGAAAATTGTTATCAAACCACAAAATTACAAACTAGGGACATCCCTGCTAAGAGATTTACTTTCCTAAGACAATGGCCTGCATTGTTTGTTCTGGTCCCCCTCCTCACAGACCAGTGTGGAGAGGGTGTGCAAACTTAGGATAAGGCACTTAAATTTCTCTCTGATTCTGGTGCCAGTCAAGTCATCCTTTGTGTATTGCCAGGGAGCTCTCTGCATATTCCCTGAGCCACTGCAGCACCAAGGCTCAGCCAGGAGTTGGAATTCTCTGGGCACACTACCTTCTTTCCTGGTCACATTCCTGGTACTGTAGCAGTGATGAAAAACATCTGCTGAGGTTTTTTCCCTAAGACCAGAAAAGATCCACTGAACCATGGCTGAGCTGGATGAATAAACCCTGTTTGTGCAATTGTTTTGTAAACTTTCAAAAGCAGTGAAGGAATTTTTTTTGTCATCTTGCTTAAAAACTGGCAAAACCAAAAGAAAACAAAACAAAAGGAACGAGCAGTGGGTACAAGTGGATGTAATCAGAAATCCCTCTGACTTTTTGGTGTGTACCTTCTCTTGCTTTCTGAGATCAGTGAATAGCTATTCTTCTGGAAAAAAATAATACAGTCCCTGGAGGGATGATTTTCAAACTCACTTTATTCTTTTACAGTTTCACATCTGGAATTTGGTGGCCAGCATTTCTTACCAATAAATGAAATGCAACTAATCTTATGAAATGTTGTGGAATTATAATTTTTATTTACTGAATAGTCTGAGTAAAATACTATGAGTAACAAAATAAAATCTGGGGAAAATTATGTAATTTGAATAGAGCCTATATTGCAATCTGTGGTAAATTCACATCAAGCCTTAATCTAACTTGCAGATTCATTACCAGTTCATCATGCAAAATTTCCCCCAAACTCTACAAAGATGTGCTGTCCTTTTACTGCACTTCACAAAATATGTGATGAAAAGCACAGGGTAAAAATATGTTTACGAAACTGCTCCACTTAATCCACATGAGCAACTAATACAAGTATCCATAAAAATGAAGGTCAGAAGAGAATTGTTTCCCAGAGTAATTTGTCTGGCATGAACTGACCCAGGACAACAGATGACTATTCAGTGTGCTGCTTCATGTAAAATTCAACTATTTCCCAAAACATAGGAGGAAAAAAAAATAAATAAAAACAATATGAGGAAGCAATTGATATTATCATTCCCCCATTGTTCTCCAGCCTGTAAACCAAAATAACTCCAAGGACAGTATGAAATTCCCTGACAAAATATCAAGAAGACACAAGCCTCCAAGAAGCATTTTGCTACAAAAAGATAAAAACTAAAAACATCCAGAGTACCACACAGTTTATTTTCCTAGAGACAATTCTGGCACTTAGGAGAATGTCTTTGGTGGCAAGCTTCATACACTGGCTGTATTAAAAACACACAGGCAAGAAGGAATTCTACTAAGCCCAGCTGGGCTCTGAACTTACATCAGGATGAGATTTGCCCACAAATATTTCTTTTTTGCCTGTGCCTTGCCTTCCCTGGGAAGAAAACCCAGGAGTGCAAGAGGGAGGTGTGGATCTGGGGCTCGACCTTCAGCATCAGGCAAGACCTCAGGACATCAAGGAACAGGTACCCAGCACGTGCTCCAAGTTTGGCACCAGCCTCTCAAAAGCATTCACAGTTGACAAAAACAGAGGATTAGACAATTTTGCTGTAGCACCTCCTTTGGCCCCCCACTTTACCCCTAGAAAAATGAACTTTTTTGTCTCTAAAGGGAAAATTAAACAGGTTCCAGGGCAGCTGGGGGAGAGCCAAACCTGAACCTTAAACAGGCACGTGTGATGCCCCCAGTGCAGCGAAGGGCGCGGATGCACTATAGCCAAAACCACAGAGCCTGCATCCTGCCAGGGCAAGCAGGACTTCTGACAAGATTTATCATTTCTCTTGCTATGATCTAGTCCTGGAGGCATTTCATTTTAATACAAAGTAAGCACTTGTGATGATTAAGGGAAACGTAGAGTTGGATCGCTTTGTTGTTCGGTGGCCAGTCATAACACAAAATCTGCTGCTTAGTGCAGAAATTCGGTGTTCCAGGCTATGTGTGGTTACTGTCTGCTCCAGCAGCTGGGCTGATGCAGGGAGCTCTTTGACACAGACCAACAGAGCTGCTCTCTGCCTTCATCAGCTCCCTTCTTGCTGCTGCCATCAGCACTGCACGTTCCTCTCACAGAAAGGGTCTATTTGCTTGAAGGAAATGTAAGAGTTTATCAAGGAAGTTCACATGGGCCACTCCTGTCTGTTCAGGGCACAAGCCCCTTCAGATTCTGCAGTGGGATTCCATACCTGAGCTCTCTCCAATCTGACCATAAAAATCCTTGCTCCTGCCCTTCCGAGGCTGCTATCCATACGTGAAGGACTCTGTGCTGTTTGTTTACCCTTCCCCCTAAAGCTGAGGCAAGCTGCAGGACCTACAGTACAGACATCTGATTTAAATAAGTGACCAGAAAGGAGGCTGGAAAACTGGCACAGCCATGCACACAACAGCGAGCTCCTCCTAGGCAGGAGACAGGGAATGTCAGTGGGTTTCAGCCTGTGCTGCCTAATCAAAACCAGGGAACAGGGAATGTGAGCAAAGGCTGCTCTGCACACTGTCCTCTGCACACCCTCTGCTTGTTTCTGAGCTGGTTCCAATGGCATGCCCAAACCCACTTAACCATTAATACTGCCCTAAGCAGTGACATTGCAGTGACTTTTTTTGAGAACAAGGCACTTGGCAGACTTGTTTCACAACCTCAGAACTACACATAAATGGTTCCTCTGGCTGTTTCCATTTGTGATGCAGCTGGCAAGAAAAGACCAGCACAGCACTTGAACAGAGAAGGGGATGGTGAAAGGAAACATTTCTCTTAGCAGTGTAATTAATACCTAATTGCATTCAGAGCTATAATTTCCCCTTGTATAGATGTGAATAAATAAATAAATAAATAAATAAACAAACAAAAAATAATTGAGAGCATACAGGTAGACAGAGGAGAAAAAGAGAGATTTGAGAGGCTCTTAAAATGTAACTTTTAACACTTCTGAGAATTCAAGCTGAAAAAACAATAGGAGGGATTCCTACAGGTCACAGTTGACAAATAGATTTTTTAGACTGAATTAATGCTCTGCCTTTCTATTCACTGTGTCTGCAGCCTCCAGTAAAAATACAAAAAAGACAGAACTGCAAATTCTGCTATGATAACCCCAGTATGATTCTTCTGCTTTTCTCCTGCTTTCCCTTTTATATTTTTAAAGTGCTTTTTCGTTGTTATTGCTCTGATCTTCCTGCTCTCAGTTTGGATCCCACTCCGCAGTTCTTCCCCTTATTTGCCTTCCTGGCATTTTCAATGAAAATGTGCTCATTTCTCTGCTGCCACTTTGAAATCAGGAGAGCTGGATTGGGTTAGCCTGAAATACAGGTGTTGCTGTAAATACAGAATGAATCCCCCCTGAGACGTTTCAGTCCTTAATTATGCTCCTACCTCCTGCTATCTTCTCCTAACAGGTATTCCAGGGTATGATAAAAAACTCCTACAATACCTGGTAGTGGTGTAATGCAAAGAAGGCAACCCATTCCTCAGCTGCCCTGTGGCTGGGTGAAGGTGTTAGGTGCTACCCATGTGTAATAAATGTGAAGTAGTTTGGATAGATCAAATATACACCATCTGATTTTCCTCTCTGTGGCTGGTGAAGTGATTTAAGCCTTATGTAACACCTTGTTTCATTGAAACAGGAGCTAACACTTTGAGATGGTGATAGATGATAACCTTATACATGTAAATGTACACTTAAAAATAAAACCCCAAACTGTGTGTTTTTATACCATTTCCCCCATGGGAAGAGTTTTCTCTCAGTAAAATCTTTTCTTATTGAAAAAAAAATTTAAAAAGGTATTGGAAAGCATTGATAAGCACTCATTTTTACTTTAGAAATACCTGGCCAGTGTAGGTGTTGATGATGCCCAGGAGTTAAGAAGTATGTGTTAATATCACTGAACTTGAAAGATCATGCAAGTTACTTTTGAGAGTAGGAGAGGGGTTCAGATTTAGGAAGCAGACAGCCCCTTGTGGGCAGCACTTTGCTGAGATTCATGATGGCATGGCAGCACCAAGGAACTGCCCTTTTTCCCTCCTAAGTGTGTCTAAATAAACTGTAGGGCTTTGGTTCTCATCTGGCACTGTTAGGGATAGGATTTATTCCTTCTCCTCGTTCTTGGAAGCCAAGCTAACACAGACAGGCTGAAGAGATTTCCAGGTTCACTAATGACCTCACAGGAATTGAATAATGAAATCATATCTGCCTCTTTACTGAAGAGAGACAGCCCAAGCTTACACAGATCTAATTATTGTATTTCTTGAAGATAAATTGCAGCCTTGAAGGCGTCTTGCAATCAGTTATCAGGCAGAGCTCCATGGGCACCAACTTTCATTTTTCTCCAGCACAGTGATGTACTGCCAGTATTTAACAAGGGGCTCCCACTAAAATTTCCCTATTAATCTGTTCTATACCCTTGTGTCCCTGAGGCACACATTCTTGCAGGGAAAGAAAATAGTAATGAAGAAAATCTATTCATTTATTTTTACATTACTGTTTAAACATTTTCTGAGAGTCACAGCCAAGGAGGAAAATAAAACCACTTGGCAAACAAACCTCTATTATATGTACTTTTGCAGGAAATGTTTATACTTCATTCCTGTTTAAGAAAAAAAAAAAAAGAAGGAAAACAGGAAAAAAAAAGAGCTGGAGCACTTATAAAGTGGTGTTTGACTTGTGATATCAGAGTTGGTAGCAGCAAAAATATGGAGTTACCTTTCTGTGAAAAATTCAAGAACTCAGGAAAAGTATCCTTTAAAAAAGTCTGAAAAGCAGCAAAACTGGTATTCTCAAGTGTAGCAAGAACAGCAATTGGCTGGGTGGAGGGGAAGAGTTCTTCAGGCAAGGAAGTGGTCACCACCTGACTGTACTGAGCAATTCCATTCCAGTGGAGTGGAGCAACATACAACTAAGAAACAATAAAAGACTCTGGACCAGTCTGTATTTTTAAATGGAAATAATCCTGCTCTTGGTTTAGTATGAGGGCTGGTCACTAGATAATATGGTTACAAGAGGATGAAAAGAAACAACCTGATTTAACAAGCACCTAAGGGGTGCCACAACTCCAGTAGTGCTAGAAAACTGCCCCAATATTCCTTTCAGTTTGGCTGCAAAACCTTAACAAGGCTCTCAAGGAACACCAGGGATTTGCTCCAATGATGTTCACTTTTCTCCTGTTTTTGAACCAAATCTCACTGTGTTTTCAAACTGGCTAATCTTTTACTTGTGTTTGCCTTAACAAGTGACTAGAGATATGTTTTTAGGTTTTAATAGATTGATTCCAAATGTGAAACAATTGCTACTTTATTTTTATTGTTGGTGTAGCTGGTAGAAGTGTTAATGTCCTTATACAGATTATACAGGAAAAAGAAATTTTAATTCTTTTATGATTAAAAAAAAGATTTTTTTTCTTACTCTGAAGTGAAAAAATACTTATTTCACTTGAAAGTTCAGAGCTTGCATGAACTTTCTTGTTTTTGTTCACATCTTGACTTTTTCAAAGAACTGATGTGAAAAATATTGGGATGACGTGACTACTCATCCCAATAATGAGCCCAGCTTCCCCACCCCAATAATTAACAAGTAGCCACCCGTTATTAAGCAGACCAAATATTTCAATAAAAGGTCCTGCTGAGTTGTGTCTGTTCTGAGACAGATTTCACTTGAAAATTGAAATAATGAGGTTCCCCTAAACTGATAAGCAGCCCAATCAAGCCCACTGCACTGGGTTCATAAATCTTAAGCAGAATTTAATTACGAGCAGAGTTTTCCTGACAGAGCCAATAATGGGGCCTTTTCCTCTCGCCTGCTGACTAGTTGTGGTTCCCATGATTCCAGTAAATCTCTGTAGACCTGCCTGCAAGGAAAACAGTTTGAAGTTTAGACATCACTTGAAAGGGAATTTGAGGGAGCTGCAAAAACAATGCCCCAATGATGATGGCTGTTGAACACTGGGGACAGACAGCTGAGAACAAAACACCCAAGCAAGAAATTAGCAAGACCAAATTGCTTCCAATTAGGCATCTCAACACCAATTTCATTTGGCCTCAGAGGGCCATTCCCTTTGAAAGAAGAAAATCACCTCTGAAAATGCACCCTTCCCCTTACCCAGAGGAAAATTTGAGCAAGTGGAAGGATGTAGGAAGAGCAGACTGTGATAAGGTCTTTTCCAGCCTTAACCATTCTATGATTCTGTGTTCTCCTCATCCCATCTGGGGATACTAAGAGCAAGATTTAGTATGTGAGAGAAAAAGTCATGCTGAAATAAATGGGATTAGCCAGTATTTCTTCTTAGCAAAATCATAACTCTGACTGAGTTGGCACTTCTGTATGACTGCTCAAACACAGCAGTGAATTGGCTTCAAAATTTTTGGACTAGAGAGACTGGTAACTGAAGCACTTTGTGGATCAAAAAAAGAGTCAGAAATCTAGAAATTCAAGTCAGGCAGTCACTCAATGCCAAGGTCTTTGCCTCTGTCTTCTTCTCTGTTAAGTAGGAAATAATGTTGGATGTTGCTGAAATAAAGGTATCTAACTGAAAAATCCTACACACAACTATCATAGCCAAAGTGTTGTAGTCAAAGCATTAACTTGTCCCCATGCTCTTCAAAGGGAAAAAAAACCCAAAAGACTAGTTCTTCTAAAAGAATTCAGACCTAACAAACCCTTTAAATACAGTTTACAGTGAGATACAGTTTTGCTCTTTTCTGTACTATCATCATGGTTTTAGAGCTACCAGAGTCTGGAAAACAAAGCTCAATGAAAGCAGTAGAAACACAGCTAAAGATATCTGAAGACTTTTGTAAGTTTTACTGTGTATTTGGTTGAAGACTTAAGGTTAATCTGTGCCTCTTACAAAAAAAAAAAAAAAAAAAAAAAAAGGGCACATCCCCCCTTTATCGCCCGGGTTTTT
>VZRH01003632.1:1104792-1148445 GCA_013397555.1 Urocynchramus pylzowi
AAAACAAAAAAAAATCCAACAAAATCTTCTATGAGGTGACACTGAGAACCGAGTTTCTTTTGGATATCATATACCATTCATGTTTCCTGAGCTCTACACTCGGAAATGCTCTCATACAAAAATCACTCACCCTTGAGTGACTGCATGGTCCTACATGCAGGGGTGGTGGGGCTGCTGTAAACCCCGCTCTGTGTCACAGACAAAGCCCACACAGATAAGGGAAAGAGGTTAATGTGTGGAACACTTGGTCTAAATAGCCTGAAAAGTTCCTTTTCCCCTTTCTCACGCACAGCTTTGTCCCGAGTGCACGAGTGCTGAGGATTCAGTGGATTCTGCATAGTAACTTTGCCACACTCAGGGTTGTAAGCAGTGCTAAGAAACACAAGATCAATTTTAATTCTTACTGGAAATGAACACTTCACACATACATTGATTGAAGGATCATAAAGTCTTACAAGGGGAAAAAAAATTTCAAAACCAGATTTCTGCTGGTTTTTGCTGTTTTTTTAAAAATTGTGTTCAGAAAGCCATCCTTTATTTCAAGTTTCCGCTGTATCTTGAGTATTTTGGCCAAGTTTTGTGCCATTTAACCATACCATTATCTACAGGAGGGAAGGTCTGTCGTATGACCAAATAAATAAGTTGTGTCTTCTCCTCAGGGAAAAGGGTGGATGAGCCTATTCTTGCTGTTCATCAAGTAAGCACAAGACATTGTGAACAGCTGATTTGGCTGAGAAGGACAGAGAGGATCAAGTAATGTTTTAGATCACGCTTTCAGGCACTTTGAAAAGGTAACAGGAGGGTTTATTCACTCAGAGAAATCTGTGGTTATTCAAGTAACTGAAAGCATTTAAGGCAGGAATGCCACACAAAAGAGGAACATTAATTAGGCCGATCATAGCACTGTAGGTCTATTTTTACAAAGCCCAAACACATTTATACATAGCTGTTCCTTTGAAGCATTTGGAGGCACCATTCCTTTCTTCCTTATCAGTGTAATTGACGTCTTCATTCAACCCCAGCCAGCTGTTGTGCGAATTTTTAATCATTTGATTTCTTTCGGGGAAAGGCTTGGTCTTTTGAACTCTAGGAATAATTATTATTGCAAAGCAGTTTTCCCTTTCCAAAGGGACTGCTTTGGGGTCACCACTGCTTCCAGGCTCTCTGGGCAGGAGAACAATGAGGCTTTGTTGGTGCTGGAACGCTGTCCCTTCCAAGGGGGCTGGCGCTCTTTCTCTTTGCGCTCTCCTCCGCGTGTTGAAGTGAATTGTGCCAAATCAAAAGGCTTTAAATTAGCACTTCACTGCTGGCAAGGGCCTGGAAGTTAATGCTAAATCCTAGGGGGCTAAGAACCTTTTCTATACCCTTATGCCTAGGTATACCCTTCAGAGTCTAAGGTGGCTTAGGAACCTGAACAACACATTTATGATTATTTTCTCTTCTCATTAAACAAAATTTAAAAAAAAAAAAATAGTTTGCAACTTTCAGCTAATCACCAAAAAGAATATGTATTATTGCACTTGTGACAGAAGAGCAGCTATATTTCCATTTGAGAGAAGGCTAATTTCCAGTGACAGGACCAAGGATTATTATGGAAGAGGGATGGAAGATGCAGAAAAAAAGGGAAGCTCTGCTGTCTGTAGTAATCTTGCCAGTAAATGATCCTACTGACTATCAGACATGTAAATGGACTTAGCAAACCCAAACAATTCTATAAGCCTGACAATTAGCATAAAAAGTAGGTTTTTAACTTTGCATCTTGATTGCAGGTTCAAAAGCATGGCATGTAATCTTGAGCCATACAGAATTGCTCTTTATCCAATCTCTTAATAGAAATAATAATTAATTACAACAGAGTTTAAAAAACTCTTCTTGACTCAGTAAATAAGGAAATTTTGTTTTATAAGTTAGAGGAATCATATCTTCATGATTTAACATCACAAGAACATGGGTTTTTACGTGACACTTTTACACAAAGCCATGCAGAATCTGCTTGCAAGAGACCAGAGTTGACACCTGCTTTGCTGTGCCCTTTTCTGCTGTACATTGGAGAACAAATACAGATTAGTGCAGCCTTGAGGCTCACTCCTTATTTCTACCCTACCTCTGATGACCAGAACTGGCTCACCCAGTGACTCCAGTAGGGCATTTCAGAACAGAACTTCCAGAATGAGTGACATCCTCTGATCTGCCAATGCCCAGCTCAAAACCTGTCTCATAAGGGTCTGTGTGAGGAGTGAGTGCTGCTCACATCTCTGAAGATCAGCAGAGGTTTCCACGCCATGGACAGCTGCAGGCACACAGTTTGTGGTCATTGGGAGTGGGGCTGGGCCCAGCCTCATCCCCAGTGGGTGCAGCTGTGAGCAGCAGGTGAGCAGCACTGACAGCAATGAGCCATGGAGTGCCCAGGGGCACTGAGCAACCACCAAAGGGAGCAGAGGGCACACATTGCAGGGGCAATGCATCAACATGAGGGGTGTGAAAGGGTGGGCTGAAGGACAAGAAGGGTGGATGCTTGCAGCCTTCTGGAATGCTGTGGTGCTACTCTGTGTGAGTTGAAGCCTTCTGCAATTGTATGGTCATGCTCAGTGTATCATGGCTATCTATACTGTGACATGTGCTGCAACAGACAGCACCAGCTAAGTCCTAGTCAGCAGCACTGGAAAGGAGCCTTGTGGTTTCCTTACTGGTACAGAAGACCTTTTGAAACACATAAATCATGTTTGCATCCTGAGCTGTGCCTTTAAAGGATGTGAATAATGCATGTGATAACACGATGTGGTGGAAGGAATGGCTGAGAGGCAGCATCAGAGAAAACACTGCAAGGAGCAGCAAAAGGTCACAGAAACCACATGATTCCTTGTGCTCCACAGCTGTACGGAGAACACATGAGTAGACTCCTAAAAACTAATTAAATTCAGAAGTGTAGTCTGAAGAACATTGTGTTGGGCCAGAACAGAGACGCTGCTCTCTCTCATTAGCGCCCAGCACAGCCCCGTAAACGTGACTTCCAGTGGGTTTATGGGCCAGGGGAACTCTGCCATGTCCAGGCACAGATGTCTCTATTTTCCCCTTGGTCTGTTTACCTGACAATCACAGCTGGTGAAAGGAAGCCCAGTCAGATGCTAATTCCAGTCAGGCCCTAGGGAATATGAAGCTGGTGGGCTTGCTGGATTGTTGGCTTCTCTACTCTTTTCAGCATAGAGGGCAGTTACCATTCTCAGGATTCCTCTTCCATCTTGCAGCACTTTTTTTTTTCTTTGTTTTTTTTCTGAAAAGCCTGACCCAGTCTTGTCCTCGACAGCTTCTTGGAGAATGTTATAAACCCCCAGTTACACATCTCCTCTGAGCAGGAATGATAATAACTGCTGTTAAATTTTGCTACCCCGCTGCACAAAACATACCAGCACTGATGAGCTGCAGACATAAAACTAACTCTCACAATCCCAGAGCTGGACATAAGCAAAAGAACAAAATGGGGTTTCAAAGTGAGCAAGCACTCCCTTGCCTCAGACTGTGGATTTGTGGAAGGTGGAAGCCCAGGCAAAGTTGAGCAGCCAGAGATGTTCTGATGTGCCTCAGTCTGTGGGAGCAGAATGTGTTCTTGCTTGTGTGCCTGATCAAGGTTTTTGTGGTCAGACTGCTAATTCATTAGGTATTCCTAATTAAAGCTACATATAAATTGCCAAAACACAATTTGATTCAAATTTCAAGTATTTTCCAATGTCTGGTTAACCAAGACAAGAGGGTTAGGCCTAAAGTGCAAGGTAAATTCTGTTCAAAATCTTATGTAACTTTAAGAGCATTCAAGACCAAAATTTAAGGTTAGAATTAATATCTTTTTTCAATTTTTTTCAGACAAGAATAAAGGGGAAAAAATTAGACTTTGAGCACCTTGGTCAAGTGGAAGGTGTGCCTGCACATGGCAGGAGAGTTGCAAAGAGATGATCTTTAAGGTTCCTTCCAGTTTAAACCATTCCATGATTCTATCATAAAAAAGTTAAACTATGAGTGAGATCTGCTGTGAAGAAAGACCCAAAGCTTCTTCCATGTAAAAACAGCAGCATATGGAGGAATATGGATTTCTCTGCACACAGGTGGAAAAGATTACATTAAACATTAGTTATTTTGAGTCAAAAAGGTCCAGGACAAACCTAACATGATACAAGTTTATCTCTTAGGCCAGTCTCCCTGACTGCTCTCCCTGTACTGACAAGTCTTTCTGGGTCCCAGCTGGTTTCTGGGTATCTTCATAGTAGGAGGTTGGAATGGGAGCACCCAATTTTTCTTACCCATTCAGCAATGATTGATGCTCAAAATAAGCCATAGGTGCATGGCACAGTGTTGTGATATTTGGCTGGTTTTGGGACAGTTTGAATCCTAGTGCAGGAGTCACTTGCCTCTCAACTAGGTTCTCAGTCTCCACTCTTGAAAGTGAGAACAGCCTGTGCAACCCAATTTTTTGAGAAAAGTCCTAATTTTAAGAAGGTAGGTGAAAAGTGGAAAGGAAATGCTAAATGCCAATGAAATCCAATACCCTGCAAACTATCTAGAGTAGCACTGATGTATGTGTGACATGTTCTGAGAAAAAAAAAAACAAAGGAGAGCAAAGAGGATCACCCACCAAGGTTCATTTTTATGACCATTGTATAAGATTTGTGTTTGAGTCTGAAAGTACATTAAACAGTCATGGTCTGTCAGTGACCTTATATTTAAGAGCAGAGAGGTAATATGGGATTATTGGTAACACATTATTTTACAGGGCATCAATAACCATGTGTAAGAAATTACCATAGAATTACAATGTTATTACATGGTTATTTGTGGCTTTGCCAAATGCAATGTTACTTGATCATCCTTGGATTAATGGGGTGTTGATCGGGTTTGGCCATTTACCTTCATCCTGGGTCATAAACCTGATGTTAGCTGAACTAAGCTCCCAATCCAGCAGTCATAGCATTTAGCATTTCTTTCCCTCTGCAAAAAAAGTTGCTATTGGGAGGTCAAATCACAAAAATCTCGGGTTCTTAAATGCAGAGGCTTTCAAAAAGACTTCATCAAGACCTTTTCAATAAATATATGTTATTTTATATTCCCCACAGTCTGTTAACAGATTCTCAAAGTTTGGAGATTCATATTCTCCCAAACTATTTGGATTTTTCCATCAAGAAAACACTGCATGCCACCAACTTTCTCTGCATCGTAAATGGCCCACAGACTCAGAGAATAGAATTGGAGAGGTTTGAAACAACCCTGAGGATCATCGGGTCAAACTAACCCAGCACTGCCAAACCCACGACTAAAGCATGTCCCCAGCATAGTGCACACTTCCAGGGATGGCCACTACACCATTTCTCTGTTCCATTGCCTGACAACCCTTTCACTGAAGAATTTTTTCCTAATATCCAATCTAAACCTCCCCAGCATGACTTGTAGCTGTTTCCTCTCCTCCTGTCTCTGGGAGCCCCACCTGGCAGCACCCTCCTTGCAGGTGGATGCAGAGAGTGAGCACATCCTCCTGAGACTCCTCCAGGCCAAATAGCCTCAGATCCTTCAGCTGCTCTTCACCAGACTTATGCTCCAGGCCCTCCATTTGCTGATGGATGCCATAAGAAGTTGTGGGTGATCCAGAAATTTAGACCAATGCACTGCCTTTGTCTGTTTAGAAATTTTTAAAAGAAACAACTGTGGACATGAGGTTTTGGCAGAGAGGCTGACTATAACCTCTGCACTTTAAACTGACAGCCACAGGCTTTTCCCTCACTGCATTTCTGTTTTCCTAGTCTTCCTCCAAAGGTTAAGGCACATTGAACTCAGACCTGACACCAGCTATTTTCTTCTCTTTATGTGCAGAGATTAGCTGCAGAGCCCTTTGCTGACCAAGCTTGAGAGAAGCCTAATAGTACCCTACAACAGTCCAGAAAGTTCACCATGGTGTGAGCTTTCTGTTCCTTATGAGTGAGAGTTCCAAGGAAATTTAAATATCTTAGGGTAGAGGCAGAACTGAAATTCCTGTGTGCTTAGACTGGCTTTATTGATATCTCTCACAGCAGCAATAAAAAAATAAAACAATTTCTCAAAAAAATGACTGCAATTCTGAAAGCTTGACCTTGTCTTCCACCTCTTTGAGTAATAAGAGAACATATTATGGTCACAGTGCCTTATGCTCAGTTTGTACTCACAGTACAAAGTTGTAAATTGCATATATTGCACAGTCATGGTCATTCATAGCCCTTGTTTGCTGGTCAGCAAGGGTCACCCCATGCCTCATATGACCCTTACTGCAGTCTGACTTGGGAGAAAGTATTTTTTTTTAATCAGGGATGTGCTGTGAAAGACTAGGAAAGGATAAGCAGCAAGGGTTCAGCAACACGGGCACAGTTCTCACAGCTCTACCACTGATTCCCCCTGCCATCTTGAACAAACTAACTCCTAGGTATCTCAATCTTCCCCAAATCCCAAATGCAATAATAGTGCTTCCTGTCTCCATAAGTGATGGAGGGAATTTGTTAATATCTTCAAGCCACTTCAGCTTCTCAGCTGAAAAGTGCTATTCAGGCTCAGATTATTATATTTGGAGCTGGGGATAATGGGGATATTCAGTTGTGTGGGCTGTCTATAACTCAGGTGCCTTTTTATTCCTTGCTTGAAATGTAGAGCTCTGAGCTAACTGAACACCTTCCATCAAAGTGACTGTCACTTTTCATATTGATGCAGCTGTAATTCATATTTTTTTTTCCATAATCCCACGAGGAGCCAGAGGGGGTAGAGGAATGCCCACAGCCTCTTTCCCTGCTAGCTGCTGTTGCCTCAGCCAGGAGGCTGCTGTGGAGGGCAGGAGCTCTGGTAGGACTGGCAGTGAAAGCTCTCATCACCAGCTTTCAATCAAACCCACCAGCCCTCCTGTAAGGGGACTGTCTGTCAGCAGCTCTGGCAATTCAGTGCCGAAAGTGCTCCTTGCTCTGTAGCCTAATTCAGGAAACAGCTCTTCTTTAGGAGTGTTAACATTGGCATCCACTACCTCATTCCAGCTTAGACTTTAGCAAATAATTTCTCTTTCCTTTCACCAAATTCATCCTCAGTGGAAATTAGAAATATATATTGCTATACTCTTGAAAAATCCTGAATAAATCTATGGCTGGGTGATTTGAATTTATAACAGCACTATCCATCACTCCTTGAGCTGCACATATATAAATGCTCTGTCTTTCTTCCATCTGAAATTAACCTTGGGGATTAAGTACTACAGGGTATAAAATCACCTCACCTTTCCTACCAAAAGTATTTACAACATGACAATTTCACTTACATTAACTTGTCATTCCAGACACAGAATATTTCTACCCATTATTTGCATTGTACAGCTTTTGAGACTGTAACACAAAAGAACATATGCAGTTTCCACAACCTCTCACTCCCCACAGAATTCCCTGTTTAATGATTTTGGTTTTGAAATTGCAAACCTCAAAATGTTAAGGCACTGATTACAGGAGTCACCTGAGTAGAAGGCACAGGGACTGGAATGTGGCCCAAGAAGATTTAAACCCCAGACACAGAAAATGTTTGATTTTGTATCCCAATTACAAAAAAGAAAAAATAAAGAAAGAAAAGAATAATTTTGTAGTAGAATTCTAGCTTGATAATTAACCATCAAATACAGGAATTAAAAAAGAAGGATGCAAAAGAAGAAAAAAAAAGACTAAAAAAGGGGTTTTTTTTGAGATGAAGTTAAATAAAAATTTTAGAAGTTAAACCATAAGTTGTTAGAGCTTAACAAAGCTCCTTAAAAATAAATGTGTCCATAAACAATAAAAAAACCTGTTATTGTCCCAGACCTCCTATGAAAGGAGGACTACCTGCTTGTGCTCTTTGCCATGGTGCAAACTCTAAAATGGCTTCAAAATGGCTCAGCAGACCCTAATTTATATTTAATAATAGCCATGTATTGAGTGCAAAATTCACCAATATTAATGTCAGTAAAACTATAGCCAGAATGAAATGCACAATTAGGGCTCCAGCCTGGATGAAGTCTGTTGTAGTCTCTGCTTATGTTATTTTCTTTTCTGGGGCAAAATCTTTGTCTGGAAAAGAAATTAAAAACTGCATGTCTTGTAATGTAAAAATGGAATAAACACCAGAAGACATGAGGAAATTAAGCAAGAGAAATGCACAGAGCTTTGAGTACAGTTTTTCATGGAATTCCCTGTAACTTCATATAACAGTAATTATACTTCATAATTTCATATAGTGATAAATAAATATTTTCCCCAGAAAAAGCAAATATTATTATTTCTTGAACTCTATGCACAAGAAGGAGGGAAATATCCAAAATGAAAGCCAGACATATTTTGTGTTGATTGCAATAATAAAATCTCAACCTCTGCAACCATCAAAATCAATGTTACTGTAGGGGTCTGACCCAGAATTCACTGGAGTCTAGGGAGAGATTTGTCCTGACTTCAATGGGCTTTGGATTAGGTTCTGTAAGAACAGCCAAACCCTGCAAAAAAAAATGTCCTGCCAAGTTCAAAACCAGATCTTTGAATACAAATAAAACTGAACCTCAATATCATCTCTTCTTGCAATAAATTCTTCTAAGTTCATTGGGTAGAAGGAGCTGAAGTTTCACAATACCTAAAAGCTCGGTTTCCCACATTCCAACAGAAATAAAGAAACCTGATGGGGCTTTACTGGTTCCATCTTTTCTGTTCTCCAGGGAATACTGAAGGCAAGGCTCCTCACTCGTTGGTGGAACTTGCTCTCCGTTCCCACATGAAAGTGGGTAGGAACCTCCACCACAATTGCAGTTCTCAGGGTGGGAGAGGGATGAAAAATGCATCCTTCTCTTATTTGGTTTCCTCAGAGATTAAGGATATAAATCCCATGCCCAGATGGAAGGGATGCCTTTCTTTTTTTTCTTTTTACCCTCTCCACAACTTCTTGGCTCCCATCTCTGGCTTGGAAGTCAGTTTTATTTATTTGGAGGAAGGTGTAGGCTGGACACTTGCAGTCATATTTCACGACTTTAATTGCGCCGCTTTTTTTTCCGCTCATCATTTCCCTACTGCATCCACTCGTCACTGCAAAGCCAATAAATCCTAAAATTAATCCCTTGGCTCTGTAACATATTGAATGCACTTCGAGTCCTCCAGAAGAGGACTGGCCAGCCATCACACCTCCCTGACTGCTTGCTGTCTGCTTCACTCCCTTCTGGTATTTGCAACCTTAGTGCTGCACTGATGATGCCTTGTGAAGGCTGACCTAGAACAGAGGCTAGATGGAGTTAAAGAATAAAGTAGGGATTTAGTAGGAGGCCTCAACGGATCCACCTTGGGCAGCACAAGAGCCCAGCCAGGGCTGCACCCCAGGTGAACCCAAAATGGTCACAAAATGGACAACTGGTCACAAGGTCTCTCACTTTTATAAGTTCTGGTCCATTAGCATATTGGAGTTAATTGTCCAGTTATAGATTTAGGTTATGAAGTCCCATCCTTCTTGTTTTTCTCTCTTCAGTCCACGTTGTTTGTGCTCTTGGGCCTGAGATTTGGATTGGCTGTCCTTGGTCCCCAGCTAGAGAAGGAATTGTTTTGTCTCTCTACTCTGTGAAGAGATCTCACCATCCCCTCATATGAAGCTCAGAACTACACACTAAAGCAGCACCAAATCTGAAAAATATAAAAACTGAAACCTGAGGCATCACTGACACAGCCACAGAGATGGGCTCTGGTGTGGCTGGCAGGTCTTCAAATGCAGGTTTATTTAAATATTACAGCCCTGATTAATAATGTGGCCCAAGGGATTCTGTGGGGATGGCTGGTCTCTCTGTTGCTGCTGGTGCAAGGTTTAGGGCAGGGCTGGAAAAAGAGCTTTTCATAGCTTTTTCAGTAGTTGAAGAGTAATATATATCATTGCACCAGGTAGCTTCTTCTAAACAGCTCTTTCTGTGGTAGTCCTCCACCAATAATACTTTAAATTAAATAACATCATGAGAACACAGACACCTGGCTCACCATGATACACAATTTTATTTAACCAAAACAGAGAATTCTTCTTTTGTTCCATGTGCCACAGTTAAGTCTGAGCATCATCTGTCCTCTTATCACATATGGAAACCTCTGCAAAGTAGCAAACTGCAAGGAAAGCTGAAACAAATCTTTCTGTATTCAGGAGACTCCAATACTGACTTTTCTTCACCTGTATCTAACAAGACAAAGTTTTGATTTTCTCTAAAAATTTAAATACGTGAAGAAATTATGGAAAAGCAACACTTGATTTCTTCCCCCTCCATTCATAAGCCATAACTAAAACACATGGCTCACATTCATTCAGAGTAAATTATTTTTTGGGGAAAAAGATGTGTGAGTAGGTGAAGATCTAGATAAGGTTTGTGTGTCATTTGGTAACAGAAATATTTCAGTAGTATGACAAGTCATTTTTTTTGTGAGAAAACCCACTGTCATGACCCCTATTTTAGTTGACTTCAGAAACATGGATAAAAAAAACCCTCACACAGGCTGTCTTAAATGTATATATTACTGCAGGTCCATAAGCCAGTATGATACCTGGATTTAGCAGTCATAATCCCTACATATTTTTCTATATAGAATATGCACATAAATACATACACACATATAGTTTTGCTGTTATAAACACAGGCCATATTTAAGCTTCCTTTCTGTGTGTCAGGACAGATGGATTTAAGTCACAGCAACACTAAATTTAATGTTTCTGTCTGGTTAACATGAACAAATCTCTCTGCATGCAATGTTCATGAGTCGACTTCAATATACTCAGCAGAGCAGCTCAACAATTTTACCAGCTCTGATGTAAGACAAATTTAAAATATATGGCCACTTGCTAAAGAGCTACAGAACAGATGACTCTCCCCAGCTAATGTATTCACTGTCAACTTCCTCCAGTTTAGTTGCCAGCTAGTTTCTCCTATCCATCAAAGATGTTTTCATTAAAAATGATTAGCTGCTGAAAACAGAGTGAAAGGGGACACCAATGATTTTTATTCTAAAATTAGCTGCTTTTTTTTTATTTCCACTTATGTGTCATGTGTGTGATTTCACTCTCAACTCTTTACTTCCATTTCAAAAGCAGAACCCAACTATTATTTATAAGCCAAAAAAGGTGGAAATTGTGGGAGAAGAAATCTGATTAGGGGCATAGCTCCCTGCTTTCCCAATACATCTGTAGTAAATTTCTGTTACTTCCAAATTGTAATTAAGAACTTTTTCTCTCAAGACCTACACATCTGTATTACCAAGCATTAAAAAACACTGGAGACTTTTTATTCCTTTATTTTTTTTATATCTTACTCAGGAGACGATATAACCATCAGTTTGAAGGCACTTTTCAGACAGCCCCAGGAGAACACTGAGGTACCCAGGGCTGCTCCTTGCTAATGCTGCCAATGTTCACTGCCTGAAACCCCCCTTGCTCTTCTCTCATTTACTTGCAGATGATTCCTGCAATAGAAAGAAGATAATTTCTACAAGAAAAGCCATTTATTTGGTTAAATTCTGCTGTTTGGGCGTGAGTAAGAGGGAGGGACGTATTGCTCTTTTCAGAAACTCAAGCTTTTTTGTGCAAACAGACAAAGAAAAGGATCCACCTGACAGTAGCTTGCTGCTTCCCTGGCTGCATCAGGCTGGTGCAATACTGGTGTATCCTGGCTGCAGCTGCTGCTCAGCACTGACACATGGAAGTAGCTCCATGCAGTAATTTGCTCAGAATTAGAAAGGGGAAACTCAAAAAGACACAGCAGACAGAGATGATGTCCAAATGTTTGGAGAAAGAGAGCTCCTTGTGGGGATTGAACTTTCTGTAACTTGGTTTGCTGTGAAGATTGCTGATTCACTGACTTTTATTATTTTAATGTGTCTCTGTAAAGCTACCAATTTATTAGGAGCCAAATCCACAGCTGGAATAAATTGTCTGATTTATCAACTTACCTTCATGACACTCTTTTTTGCTCTGGCCTTTAGTGTTAAATCCCACTTCAGCCTCACCAGTAAAAGCCTTTCCCAAGTTTAAGGGCTGGAGGTACAGAGAGGAAAAGCTTTTTCCTGTTGTTGATGATACTGCTCAGAGGCTTAGCATGGATTTTTGAGGCTAAGGATTTAATTGCAATGTCTAATCTGGGTTGTCTTTAAGTCTTGGATGCTGTTCATTAGACAGATATTTTCTGCTTCTTTTTTCCAAAACTTAAGCATCACAAAAACAAGACTGTGTAAGGCTGGAGCCTTGAAAACCCGCTCTAGGCAGCTCAGGAGGACACAGATGTTCCTAGAGGGGACCTTTAAAACCTGAAAACAGGTTTGCCAGAGCAGTTTGGAACTTCTTTCTACAATTGTGACAAACAGAAGGATGTGGCTGAAAGAGACTGAGAAACAAAAGGTTCAGGACATGAGATGCTTTTACCCCAAACAGCCTGACAAATTAGCAAAGTATAAAACAGTTAAAACTGGTTGAAACAGTTTTGTCACAATTTAATTCCTTTTTATACTTCAAATACTTGTAAAAAATGGGACCAATAATGTTTATAAAAACTGTGACCATTATTTCAAGCACATGAAAAAATGTTGCCTGACACATAAGTGGGCAATTGCATTTTTCTGTATTAGGTTCTATTCGGAATTTCCTCCATTTATTTTAATCTTGATTTTATATAACAAAATGCAATAAAACATCTGTTTATTTTTAATAACAAGCAAAAAATTGACTCGATAAACTTATTTCTCTATCTGGACTGGGAAACTGCATATATTCAAGAATTATTTGGCAGCCAGTCAAATCACTAGCAGAAAATCACTTATTTTTCTAATTTGCTTCAAAAATCTGATATCAAGTTCTTTCCATAGTTGCTTTATGCAGTGGAACACATCACTAATTCCAGATGAGTCTCACAGGTATTTGGGGTATACTGAGTGTACTTTTAATCAATGGGTATGTACTGAGATATTTGACATTTCAAATCATCCAACACATAGACTTTATTTCTTAACTTTTTTCCAACATAAAGCCCTTTACATCTCTTTTTTGGTGCCCTTTCCCTGACATTTTTCCTCCCACTGTTTCATAATTTTTTAAAGATGGTGTGTCTCTCTGCATTTGAGAGAAAATCACAATTCCTGTGGATTTACTGTGGTATAAATGGTGGGAATGTCAGGTTTTCACCATCTCTTCCCAAGCTACTGTCCTTCATCCTCCCTAATACTTTGGAAATTATACTATTATCTGTGGTTAAGTCTTATCCATGTTCCCATTTGAGGCAGAAACAAACAAACCCCAGATATCTCTGGTGAAGCCTCACAAATTACAACCTTCCAGCCCAAAATGATAACTTAATCTTGCAGGAAACAGCACAGACAGACAGTATTTGAGCTTTGGGGGAATAGTAGCTCACTGTGGCATGTGAAGCCAGAGCTTCATCCCTTCAGATGTCCTGGACCAAAAGATGTGGGAAGGGATGCTAGGGCTGAATAATTTTGCTTATGATTTTCACATTGATTGGCACAGAGGGGTCTTAATGCATCTGGCCTCAGATTTTCAGTCTTGAAGGTCTCTCTGACATAAAGGTGGGGTTATTTTTCCACTTCCAGTGCAATAAGGATGTTGGATTATAACACTAGTGAAGCAGGTGTTGGTACCAGCTCGAAGAGGCTGCAGTGAGGATTTGTTTGTCCCACAACTCAGCAGCTGTCCCTACACTGTGGAGGAGCAGCTTTCTGTTCCTGTTACTCTGGCTGTTTAAAAACAATGCATCCCAGAACTGAGGGAGGGAAATTGCAGGCATTCAGCCGGCCCTTCCTGGTGCACAATGGCAGGAAGGCACTGCTGTGGTTTCTCTGGAGCCTGCATGACCTGATATAATTCTGCCAAAGAAATACAGCTAGTGTGTGAGGCAAATCCACGTACAGTACACGAGCTCTGTGTTAAAGGACAGATAATGCTGGATGCATTAGCAGCTGTGCTATGAAAATGGCTCGTCTCCTGGTACTAAATGCTGATTAATCCTCCCCATCTTCATGCATGAAAGCCATTCGCTGAAGGTAAATGACCATTAGTCTTAGGTATTCATGGTTTTTTCTCCATCATGTGTCATCATACTGAACTTGCCTGCTTCTGAGAGAACACACACCATGGCTAGGAGAGCTGAGGGTGGTAATCCTTGAGAGGAGAAGGCTCCAGGGAAACCTTAGAGTCCCTTCCAGTACCTGAAGGGGTGACAGGAGTGTTGGAGAGGGACTTTTTACATGGGTCTGGAGTGGCAGGAAAAAGGGGGATGGCTTTAAACTAGCAGACAGCAGGTTTAGATTGGATATTGGGAAGAAATTCTTGACAATGGTGAGGGGCTGACGCAGGTTGCACAGAGAAGATGCCCCATCCCTGGGAATATTCAAGGGCAGGTTGGATGGGGCTCTGAGCAACCTGGTCTAGTGGAAGATGTTCCTGCCCATGGCAGGGGGTTGGAACTGAACAATCCCTAATGTCCTTCCCAGCCCAAACCATCCCATGATTCTTGCTGTTCATTTGAGAGCTCATAACACTTCAGATAACAGATGCAAGAAATTTGGGGGGTTGGTCAAAAGACATCACTGAAACATCCAGAACAAGACAAATTACTCCAAATCCTTTTAAGTCTCAGCCCCCTGCTCTTTCTGACACTCACTGACAAATAGTATGTGGTCCTGTAATTAAAATTAGTACAGAAACAAAGCAAACAAACCCCGGAGCAGATTTGAAACATCTAATCATGACAGAAAAATTGCACCAGAGAAGTATGCTAAACAAAACACTTATTATGAATACCTTAAAAAACAATGACAAATGCAAGATTGCAAAGATCAACAATAAAAATTAAATGTAAAAAACCCTCAAAACAAATGTCTCCTAAATTAATGGCAATATTTATAGAACAGATCTAAGCACAGACCTAATATTTAGATTTATTTAAAATTTGGCTCCCAAGAGAATTAAAAAAACAGCTGGTATTGTTGATCTAATAGCGCCATGTCGTCCCAAGCAGGCGGTGTAAGGACTGTGTGAGGTTCAATGTCAACAAGCCATAGACTCGGAAAGATTGAGTTTACTATTTTACTTTATGTTAAAATGTTGTGCTGCAATGAGAGTGGAATTAAATGAAATTCTAGAGCAAATATACAGTTTGAACCCTAATTCATTTAGTCAGTTTAAGGGAGAAATAAATATCAGCCCTCTCAGTACAGCAGGCTGAACTGTGCAGTTCAACATCCACAGAAAGCATCAGCTGTCTGGGGAACCTCATCCTTTGGAGTTCACTTAGTTTTTCAGGAGGCATCTGCAAAACTAAATTAAAAGCAACACAGCAATCCTGATTCAGTTCTTCATTAGTGACCTAGAGAGACAAAGCAGTTTGTTGTTTGATTTTTGAAAACCTGACAAAAATCGGGCTGTCTAGGTGTTTGTTTGTGGATTATAAAGCCTAACGTGTGGCAATGGAAATATCACTTAGGATCCTTTCTCTTCTAAATAAACATAATTCAAAGCACCAACAAAAAACAAACTCAGGAAGGCATTTTGACCTGCTGCTGTTGGCCAAAATGATGATTATCTCTAGGGTGACAGTGTGTTCTCTGAAACAGGCTGCTCAGTTACAGCCTTTCACTCTCTTCGCTATACATTTATTCACTGGTCCTGAGAAAATATCTGGGGCTTGTTCAGCATGAAAAGACCTGGGTGAGATCAAGCTGGTCCAGCTGAAGATGTCCTTGCTCATTCCAGTGAGGTTGGACTAGGTGACCTCCAATGGCTCCTTCCAACCCAAACCATTCTGCGGTCAGAGAGAACAAACGAGGACTCGGCGATCGCCTGAGGCAGCTTCATAAACTGCCAATATACACTTATATTTCTAAATTTGCACACATGCATGTATTAATATGATGCTGCTGACAAACTAAAACCAATTTGTTGTTGCCAAAGCTGATTCCATACTGCTCGTACAGAGTTATTTAAACCACTCACGTGTCCAGGGCTTGTGGAATGTGTAGGAAGGCAGGAGAGCAGCCAGCTCCCACACCCAGCCCAGCACACATGCAAAAAACACCCAAGGGACTCTTTGATTTGCACATTACCCAGGCAACAAATATTGAATTAGGGTGAAAAACGGGGGTGAGTGGGTCTGAGCTGTTCCCCCTCCTTCTCATGTTAAGGGAACAAAGCAAAGCACAGGGAGGGCAGCTTCTGCAACGCCCCAAATGCCTCCCACCTGGAAGGATGTTCCTTCCAGCTTTTCCAGCCTGGCCCTTTTCCATCTCATGTGGAAGAAATGTCAGAATAATCCTGACACAGAAATCTCTTAACCATGCTCTAAATTCTGTCTGCACATGGAGGGGGAAAAAACCCGAATATCTAATACATGCATCAATATGGGTGTTCCCTAATTGACAGAAATCTGTGGATCAATGCTCTTCCCTGCCAGGAGTGCCTGTCCAGGTACATGCCCAGCCCTTTGCTGCTGATGGGACACTCTGCCTGCCATAAAAATCTACCTAACATGCCCCTTTTTCCTCTTTGTATTTATTCTTACTCAGAGCCTATAATCTTTTACTAAGAAGAATTTTTGTAAGAAATAACAGAAAAGTGCTTCCTAAGCCCATTTTATAGGGAAACTTACTTTTTTGTTTCCAATCATTGCATATCTTTATCCCCTCTGGAATGATTTCTCGGTGATATATGGTGCTAGATGCTCTTTACCATCAGTTTCTTGGCATAGAATTGCACTCAGTTTAGTTCCTGACACATCCGGTTGAACAATAAAGTTTTTGGAAAAATTTGAGCCCTGACACACAGGAGCTGTACATAAATTTCCTTTAAAGTTCTTAATGGCATCTTTTGCATTCAGGAGACCATTTAACATCAACAGACCTTTTTTTTTTTTTTTACTCTTCTGTCTTCTCCTTTTTTGGACCAGGTCAGAAAGAGGAGCAGAAACCACGGAAAATCTCTGGGTTACATTTCCTATAATACCCTTGCAAACTAAAAATTTAATTTTTTTTATTATCTGAGTAGGGAAATGGCATCTTAAATAGCTTAGAAACCTGGGCTTAGCCTTCATTCTTCAGTTTAAATGTCATGGATTTAGTCCTATTTTAGGAGCAGTTGCTGATTCATATGACCTTGAGAATGACCTGAAATTTCACTCAAAGTCATTTTTTTCAGGTCTGATAATAATTTCAGTGTATCTCTATCTAGAACCTTCCATATTTGCTAAAATATGCCAGAGAAATTAATTAGGGTAACCCCAGTTCAGCCCAAGCACTTGACCCTACAGCACAGGTCAAGACTCTGACCCAGATCCAGCTCGCACCTGGAATCATGGAAGATGCTCCCACGTGGCATTTTGTTCTGTGGACAGCTGGCACTATGCCTGTCCCCTGCACACTGAATATTTTTAATACCAAATGTCTCCTCCTCCTTGTGAGATGTTGAACCACGCAAAACCCTACATTTCCTACGCACACTTCTAATGCATAATTTAAAAAGGAAAAGCTAGCATGTAGCCCATGAGCTGTAATTAAATCAGTAATTCCTTGTGGAGTTCTCATTAACTAGTAACAGTAGGAACAGTGGTAGCCCGAGGTAGTCCTTCCTGCCTGCAGTTTTATTTTGTTTTTCTGCACATCTGCTTCCTATTGTGCCTTTTAGTACTAACACCTTGAGCATGAATGCTTCCCCTAGGCTTTCTGGCTGGCCACCTTGCAATTGTTTTTCTCTTTTAAAAAATAATAGTGAAAAAAAAAATCCCCTGACCTAAATGATTCAGTTCTCCACAGAGCACTACTGTCTTCACTGAATCTCTTTGATGGGTCATATTTACGTAGCTAATCCTTAATGATGTACTTCGGTGTTTTACTTGTGGGTATTGCTGCACATCATGGAAGAAATACGACCCAAGATTTTTCTTTTTTGTGTATAAACTATAAATTTTCTTGTCTAAGATCCTCAGTATATGTAAAGACAGGAAGGCCCAGCAATATAAGCTGATTTCCAGAGATCCAGGCTCAATTCTCTGACCCGACACAGATTTTACAGGAAGACAGAACTGCAGAATTTGCCTTTTTCATATGTTTACGTCCAAATTCCCTGGAAAAGACTAACCTGAATTTTGGCACTGGTGACTCAGCAAAGAGAGGATGGAGAGTTTGGTACTTCCCAGGGCGTGCACAGGACCCAGCCCTTGGGGCTGGCCAAAAAGGAGCTGATGAGCAAGGGTACATCTGAGCAACTTCCTCCAACACTGGTGTCTGGACTGGACTGCAGGGAGGTGTTCAATGTATTAAATCAATTCCTATCAAAGTTTCCAAACCTACTTGACCACCCACACTCTCCATCAGTGGATAAGATAGTTCTGAATGCAGGTGGGTACATCTCAAGGCAAAACCCTCAGCAATAGCTCAGCATGAAGATCCTCTTGCTGTCCAAGCTCATATCAGATGTCCAGATGTTTTTGCTACACCAAGAAATAGGCTGCTGGGCTTTCTTCACCTTACTATTGGGCAGTTTTTCATCATAAGACAGGTTTATACCCAGAAAAGAGAGTAAGACTTAACAGGGCCTCAAAGCACACTCACTAGAGAGACCAGAGTCATGAACAGTAATTGTTTCCCTGAGAAGCGTTTCCATTTTAACGGGGAATTTAATGGAAAAATACAGTGACCTGGTTTAAGTGCTTCTGCACCCATGTGCTGGGAAAAAATAAGGCAGATTTGTATGTCCTATCTCTTTTGCAGGCATTTCTGGCTTCCTTGTTAATAATAAAAAAAAAATAAAAAATTAAATTATCTCAGGCCCCTCCTCACATTTTTAACTTTGGCAGAGTCTGCACTACGGACAGAGAACTTTCAGAATCTGCATATAGCATTTCATGTCAACAACCAAAGCCAAAAATGCTTTGGACTGTTCAGAAACTATTTCTATTTTACAGATATGGTTTTCACACACTTACTACTTAATTGCATTATAAAAGGATTCCTCTTCTGTCAGGGCTGGTTGAAAAGCAGGCAGCACCCAGATGTTCTGCTCTCTGCCAGACTGTGATGCTTATGTGAGTGAAGCAGAGAAGCACTTCACTTCCAGACAGACACAAATTGCATCTGTCTTGTCTTTGTTTTTATGAGGTCTACTATATCAAACAGGATATGTCGGAGGCCCCAATTCAAGTACACAACTTACTTTATGCAAATGTTTATGAGCATGACTGAATAGGAATGGCTTTGCTATATTAGGAGCTAGGAAAAGGGAATAGTTCGAAAAGTATATGTCCAAAATAATGAAGATTTAACTACAGATGGTTCAGCAGAACTCTTGAAAGGAAAACAAAAGTCCAGATAGGAGCAACGTTGTTTATCGATAAAGTTCATGAACTCATTTGTCCCTTAAAGGGAGGCAAAAGAAAAAAAAAGGGTCAAAATATATTTATAAGGGGTAGAAAGAGGAAAGTCTTTTACTTTAAGACCACAGTTGTCAGATTATGTGAAGTTTAATAAACTATGCTCAGACAAAAATGTTTTTCATAAAAGGATGGAGTCTTTCTGACAAAGTGCCTGCTATAGTAGTTTGTTTCTTTCTCTTTCATAAATTCCTGGTAAACTTAAGCAGGGAAGATCTTATAGATAGTGTGGCTGCCCAATACCAAGCCTTTCAAAATGATGCCAAACTTGCACAGCTTTCAAGGCTTCGTTTCTCCTTTGTCTGTCACTTCCTGCACCACTGTCCTCTTCGATCTCCATGAGGTGCCAGAGCTTTTTGCATTCCATGCCAGCAATGCTTGAGGAGATGGATAAAGCACAGACCCACGAAAGCAGCTCTCAGTTGTTTTATAACATTTTTTGTGAAATATTACTTGGTCAAGAAAGAACTTTTCTTTGGCTAAACAGAGAAGGAAGACAGGCTGTAAAACAGAATTCAAAATACACCTCACTTTCTAAAAGAATATTTTCTGCTGGTCCCTCCCTCTGTCCAAGTAACAGACAAAGTGCCCAAAATTATGAAACCTTTGTTCAGAACACCTTGAGTCTGGCTGGTTTCCATTTGCAAGTCACAATAACAGAAACCTTGCAAAACAGAAAGGCCAACAAGCTGAAAATTAGAGCTGGAACCTGCCAGGCAGGGAGTTCTGGTCCCAATGGTGTGTGAGCACTGGTTCAATAGTTCTTCCTTTTTTTTTCTACCCATTCCCAATTGCTTACTGCTTCCTCCCATCTGTTTAGTTTTGAAAACTAAACATCACCCATCATCTCTACCAATTTAGCCTTCAACACTTTCTACCTAACAGGTCATTCCTCAAATTCTCCATGCTTTTGCAAGTTCTCCAAAGTTCTTTATCTGACCAACTATTTTGGATTCTTACAAAATATCTTCCAAGAGATATTTGGACTCTTAGATGCTGCCAAGTCTTGTTTATCTGAATCTATTTTATGTAGCTTGATTTCCAATGCACTTTTTGAAAGCTTTTAGTTACAGAAACTTCAGAGCTTTTCCCATTATGTTTGGTATTCGAGCCCCCAAGGCCTACAAGTAAAACAATTCATGAAGACATATTCAGATGTTTCCAGACTTAAATTCTTCTAGTTTCCTTCAGTTTAGAGCAAAAAATTATTTTAAATAGTTTTCTTCACTAATTTCTTGTATCAACAGCCTGGCTACTCTGTGTTTCCCAGCAGTCTAATTTGCTTCATCACTTAAACTTGGTGAGTTACTCATATAATTCTCTGTGAAATTAAGTAAAAGAAACCTACTCTGTACACATGGCAAATAATGTGTACCTTGTTCTTCAGGAATCTCACAAACATTAATTATTCTGCATTGACCATACTACACTGAAGAAATAAAAACATTGTTCCAAGACTTTATTCCCAAGGCTTTCTGATTTTTTTGACATCCACAAATCATGTGACAGCTCTGAAGTCCTACAAAGTCTCTCAAGAAGACATGTCAAAAGAACTGTAAAAACTGAGGCTTCAGAAAACATCTCATTCGATGTCTTTTCATTTCACTCCTTATTCTTCAACTGGCCATGACATCCTTAACGGATAAAAACTGAAGATCAACCCCTTTTTCTTCCTCAGACTCTTTTCCAAAAACAGTGTTGTAGTGTAAGCAATCTGGGGATGTTGCACATGCTTTCCTTAAACTTTCTGCCAGAAAATAAATTTAGAAGTTATAAATAGCACATGTGTATATCGAAAGGAGTTTACCCTATAGGCTTAATGTTATGTACAATTTGAGCTGTTTTCTGTGTTTTGTGTGTGGTAGAAAGCAAGTTCCACACAGCGTGTATGGTTGATATTCTCAGTTCCGATAATGTATGAGGAAAGAAACTAAACCATTTTTATTTGCTGAAATATCAAAAGGGCCCTAGCTGACATAACATCAGGGAAGAAAAGCTGTGACTCTCAGCGAGCTGAAAGGTACCATTTTCATGGAAGGATGGCAGAGATGAGAAACTCTGCCTCCCTCACACTGCTTTCATTTTCCTCAGGGCCTGACAAGGCGCTTTTGTTCAGCTGGATGCGGACGGGGAAAACTTGTGGGCTTGCAAGCTTTCAGTAGGGATCAAGCAGCAGCGAGTGCTCAGCAGCACACACGACTGGATGCTGACCTCAATCAAACTGCCTCTTCACAGGCAGCCCCCAGAATTTGGCAAGCCCGGCTTCCAGGCGCTAATTAAAAAGGAGCCGAGCCAAATGTGTTTGCACAAGTGTCACGGTCACACTTCTGTCTTCATGCTCGTTATGTGATCAGCATCAGAGCTGCTCATTAGAAAGGCTTCTTGAAATGCTCCAGGAACCAGCCCAGTTCTGGAAATTTGGGCGACAGCTACTTCAGCTGCGTGCGCAATTAGGGGATGCACAAATGAGTGGGCGGCTGATTAATTTTCTCCATGCCTGAGAAAGCAGTGTTAACCAGGCACATCATGGATGCTGAAGGAAAGCGACAGTCTCTGTTTATGTATTTCTGTCAGGATGAAAGATAACACTTCTAACACTTCACAACTGCCATGACAGGTTTTGTCTTGAAAATCAGTCCTCAATTACGTTCCTGATGTACAAACAACCTCAGATTGAGGCAGAGGCAATGTGCTGTACAAGAAGAGACCCTCAGAGAGGTGTTGCTCCAATACCTACCCCATGAAGACTTTACAGGGGTTAAGGCCCAACAGGAAGGGTCTTGGCTATGCTTGGTCTTGGCTATGCTCATCAGTAAGAGAAAATGCCTTTGCATCTAGTTAAGTAGCAGAAGAGTGAAGGTTCAGGTTGTAAGAAAGGTTTCTTAGGTCCTCCTGCCTGCCCCAGGTAATTTCACCTAACAGATGCAGTGTGAAATAAATGCCTCAATTATAAAGGGCATTATGAAATGTCGCATCATTCTTATTTTCAGAAGTATTATGACTGGACTTGAATTTTAGTCACAGATATAATGAATTTCACATTTATTTACTTGTATCTGCAACTCTGCCTCTGTGCAGGGCATGTTGGGCAATTCCATTTAAAAAAAAAAAAAGGTATTTCTATGAATTAAAAAAATCAAACCTTCATCTTTGTGACAGGCTTGTAAAGAGCTGACACCAAGCTGTGTGAGAAATATTGAAAAAAACTCACTTTTTGCTACTGAAAAATGTGGAAAGGTGGGTGGGTCATTGGTTGTCCAGTCCCACCTGACACCTCTTACATTAAAGCATATTGCAAATAAAAACTGTCTTGGATACCAAGATTTAAAAGCTGAAGGTCAACGTATCGTCATTTAATCTGTGAGAGATCAGGTCCCAGTTAAACCCTGTTTAGAGGAAGCTTGATACACAACCCAAAACTGGAAGAAATACTCATATATGCTAGGATTAAAAAAAAAAAAGAAATAAAGAGAGTGAGAAAACTACATGATAAATGCTTATTTTGCTACACTAACAGTGCAGACAGTTTCCTGAAGGTTACTTTCAGAAGGGAAAATTCAACTTCTACTACTCATCGATTCTAATTAAGAAACAATTAGGACACTGACCATGAGACAGATTTGGGAAGAACAAACAACACACCCTCCTTCCATCCGTCCATCCATCCATCCATCCATCCATCCATCCACCCATCCATCCATCCATCCATCTGTCCATCCATCCATCCTTGCCATTAGAACTGCTAATTATTACACCATTGGAAATGAATAACTCTGACAACTGGAAATAATGGGGGAGAGTATAAGGATATGAGAGATGAAAAGATAAAACAGCTCAAGGTTGTGCATTCCTTGCAGTGAATTTTGTGATTTTGTGGATCTCCTGGGCAAAAAAAAAAAAATTACTGTGATCTTCACCTGAACCCCATACTTCTGAATAGCCAGATTTTTGAAAAGCCTTCCAGTAAGAGTTTCTGTTGTCTCAAAATAACCTCAGAATGGATACTTTATGCACTGTGGAATGGGACAACAGCTTAAAAATACTTTTTGGTAGAATCTGGGAAGTTACCCTGAAGAGTAGACATCCACAAGGAGTTTGTACAAACTGGCTAAAACAACTGCCAGTAAAACTGAAATCAAATGAGATCACTCTGCCTTCTGTATATGGCACTTATTTTATAGAACCCTTATTTTGGATGTTCCTTAGAGACTCAAAATACATTTTATAGGCTCCTGCTCTCCATCCTTCTTTTGTGAAGTCCTGCACCACAAAACCACATGAACTGACTTCAGAAAAACACGCAGAGCTGATGTGAGCGAGCCTCCTTTCCAGTAAGTACTCAGTAATTAGGAGCACCAGTGCACAGACCATTGGAACAATGACTGAGATTGCAAAGGAGGACCATGGAAAGACCCAAACTGTGTGGATGAGAACCAGGTCAGGATGTAACACATTCCTAGCACTGAAAGCAATGGCTTGTTGGATCCGAAACCTGTAATAAACCCTGCGCCAACTGTTGCAGCAGACTCCAATCTGGAGCAATACATTTATCTTAAATAAATACCTTGTGTGGGAGGGGGCAATTCATGTGTTTTGGTTATTTTTCCAAGGCAGCTGTTGTTAGACAGAGACTCTCAGTGCCCTGAGAAGTATCCTGGTGCAAAAATATTTTGTAGGTGAAGAGGTCAAAAGTGGGGTGCCCTTTTAACAGAGGAGGGCTCAGTTTATCAAGTGACCCTGTAATTTGTCATAGTGACAATGTTACCCCACTACATCTGTTTTAAACCCTGTTGTACTGTATATTACACATCTACATGTAGTGATTTTCCCCCAGTATTTTGCACTGTATGTGCATGTTTATAAACTTTAAGACAGACTCACAAGGAGGACTCCACTCTTTTCCTGTTTCTTTCTCCAGAATCACTTACATCAAGCATACAACAGGCACTGGCAATGTTTGTGTATATATCCAGCTGGAACATCAAGAAATTAAGTAATTTATTGTTATTTCACAGTATTCTTAGATTGCCTGAGGCCATGCATGTTCCTCCCAGTTTGTATTAAAGCATCTGTGTTCACAAGCATAACGGGAACTAAGATTCTCCTTTTGGCTCTTTGTCTCAGGCCTCCAAGACTAAGAAGCCAATTTTCTCAGTAAAATATCTCAGATCATCCCAGAATCACAGAATGCCCCGGGTTGAAAGGGACCTTAGAGATCTCTTTGCTCCAACCCCCTGCCAGAGGCAGGGACACCTTCTGCTGGACCAGGTTGCTCAGAGCTCCATCCAGTTTGGCCTTAAACACTTCCAGGGATGTGTAGTTGTGGATTGATAATGCCAGCTTACCCCAGGACATTCCAAGAGAGGGGACTTTGAAAGGAAAATGGGTGCTCCTCTTTCAGCCCTCGGTCATTTTGCTGACTTGCTGAATGTGCTTTTCTTTTACAAAGCAGTTGGACAATAATGATAAGAAATTACCAAATACCACCGAGTCACATAAAACCCACTAACCCAAAGAAACATTGGAAGACATTATTTTCATTTCATCTGATTACAGGGTGAACTTTAAAATGTGATCTGCACAGAGAAAAGTCATCACTGCCCAGACGATTACGGACAAGTGAGATTGTTTGCTTCAGAAATCTGAACCAAGAAGAGCTCTCTGAGAGGACATTTTGGCCTTTAAATAAGTGTAATTGGTGGATTGATGATAGCTAGGCACAATACTGACACGAGCTCCCAGACACTGCTAGACAATAGGAAAGTACAGGAAATCCATAAGTCGGATCTTTCTCCTTGGGGGATACACTTTGTCTGACCTGGAAACCACATACTCGGCCCTGTCCAAAAAGGAAAATATTAGTCACTGGTAGGTGGGCTCTCAACCCTACCTTCCAGGAGCCTGATGACAGCCTGTCAAGGATGGTCCTTGTCTAGAGGGACTTGGCTTCAAAACAAAATATTACAGTGGGAACATTACCATTTGATCTCTCTCATACTTTCTGTCTAAAAGCAAGACCACATACTCAGGCAGGATGCAGAATTGGCATCAGTGGAAGCAACATTTTCCTCTTTAACCATTAGCATGTGATTGCAAATTTGATGATCTTAATAATCTATATCTCATCACATTCTCATTAACATTGAACCTGAGAAATCAGGAATAATAACTGGCCACAAAATTACTGTGAACTCCTAAGTGCTTTGCATTTGTAGTGTCTACTTTGTCTCTTCCAAGTTTCTTGTTAATGGAGAAGGAAATCCATCAATACATTAACTGGATTAGCATAGTCCCCAAATTTTTTCACTTTGACTGTGTTTGGGTACCATCATTTGGAGTTAATAAAAATAGTTATTCTCTGAATTTCTGATTATCTCTGTATGCTGAGTACAAACCAGTGGCCTCAAAAACTTCCAGTATCACTGCTTCAGCTTCATTGTATGAGGGAAGCACTCAAACGATTTTTAAGTGGTTTTTTTCACTACACAGGGCTTCTCTGCTCCTCACCTATATTTCCCAGCTATTCCCTCTGCTCATACACATTCTCCATCCCACAGCAGAGTAGTCCCAACTCTGCATAGCCAAGCAAACAGGCAATTGGGGGTCAGAGTAACGTGCAAGAGAATCGAATGTACTGCAGAGACAGCCGTGAAAGCTCCAGCACAAAGGAGCCCTGACAAGCAGTGCTGTCTCCTGTGACACCCCTCGTTCTGAGGTCACTCACCCATGACCCAGTGCCACTGTGTGGCATCCAAAGGCACGGGCTGTTAATAAAGTTAATCACCAGCCCATGTCCCAGTACAAGTGGCTCCTTATCCAAAATTCTCTCATCGAGCAGGGTTAAGACAACTACTGAGACTTACACACTTTAAAATGGCAACTTGGGTTTCTCCTCTGAGATGTCAATGGATTTTATAGCAGTTTTCAGCCACCACTTCTCCTTTACTGGAGCTTTACTGTTTCTCACTGCTGGCTTTCACACTTTCTCCTGTGCTTTGGCCCATGAGCTCTTTTAAAGGGACTGAATAACATTTCCCACATGACAAATTGGCAGCACTGGATCATTATTATTCTTTAGGTTAAACAAACAGTTTGGGTAGGGAACAGGTCTAGGTTAACTGAGGTAACAAGAGGAAGGAACAGAGCTGCTGCTGAGCCCAGACACTTGGTGGGTGGCATTTGCTTGATTCACTATTGCTGCTCCAAATTGCACGGAATTGGCAAACCAAGTGTTTTGCAATCAGGAATAAGGACCAAAATTCTGTGCAATTTTGGCACTGAGGCCACAAGTTAGAGTTAGCTTTGGTTTTGTTTTTTTGTTTTTTTTTTTAATTATTGATTTCCTCCTTAGATAGGAGATCTAGCAATTTATTGTTGCTTTTTACTTTTCTTTCTTAAGTGGATCTGCTTTTCCCACAAACATTTGGCTTTGCAAGTCAAGGCTTGGATAAACACCCAGTGCAGAAGACCTGTGATGCCACCAAAAATGTCTCAATCTGCTCTGAAGGGGACTTTCCACTTGCACCTTGGATAGATCTCCACGGAAAAATGAGGCATTGGCTTGTTTTCAGTACTGCTCTGATCTCACCATCTGCTTATTTGGGGGAATCTCACAGGATTTATCCCAGTTATTGCTTTGCATGGGGACAAGCTAATAAAAGGTACAGCTTTCATATTAAGCAAATCTTGGTGTGTGGTATGAGACCTGCTGCAGTGTCTGGACCAGAAGGCAAAATTTCACCTTAGTCAGGCTTTTCCAAGAGACAGGTAAGTCCCTTGGTAACTGCAAGGAGGAATGGTTGAATTTCATTGTTTGTACAGAAGCCCATACCCACACTTTTAAAGTAAACCAACCTAGATCCCCACAGGGTCTCTCAGACTGTTTACTTTTAAACTCCTGGAAAATTTGGGGTGGTAGTTTAATTGACTTGTTACCTTACTCTCCTGGCAGCTCCTTCAGTACCTTTGCTCACTATAGTGCTGCAAAAAGAAAAACAGGAAAGAAAAGAGAAAAAAAAAAAAAGAAAAATTAAATCCCATAAAGATAACACAATAAATGTTGCATCAGCAGTTTTCTGAAAGGATTTTGTTGTTATCAAAACTGGCAGACATTAAACAGACAGTCTCAGAATAATTGATATGGGCAAGGGGGTAAGCATTTAGTCTCCCGGTAGGCCAGCCACCTGTGCAAACAGCACTTCCAACTTCTATTTCGGCTGCTGGCTCCTGAACAGTCAATTATTTAGGGCTTTCCAGAGATTTCAGTGGTAGAGAAAAAAAATATCCAGGCCTGTGTTTGAAAGGTAGCTTTATCAGCATAGCTCAGTGGTGCAATTACAGCCTGTCTTTGTTCCTCTGTAGGTGACCGCAGGTTCCAGCCAGAACACTCTCTTTTGTTTAACTTTTGGGGAGTACTGATAGCACCATTCATAATGCTCCCATGTTCCTCCTGCCCTGCACAGGCCTCTCTACCTGCAGGAAAACAGGATGGATTCAGTGAGACACAGAGCGTTTTATCCCTTCCTTTCCTCCCAAGAAGAGATAAAACATTCCTGAATAACTTATGGGTGGTTTCAGTAATGACTAAATACCATGGAAAATAAACTACTTGGAAAGACCTTTTCCTGTAGCTGAAGCTTTCCTGAGCCGTCCTTCAACAATGCACAATTAAAGAGTGAAAAAAGATGAACAGGTTTATCTCACTCATCTGGATTAGACATTGGTATACGTGATAAATATTTTTAGGTAAGGCTAATAATAAAAAAATAATAAAAAAACCCCAAACAGACTAAAAGGAACTATAGTTTCTCCTATTCTGGGGAGAAGTAGAACCACTAACTGCTAAATTATACCTTGGTTAACCTGGTTGATGATTTCCTAAGTGTCTGTTGTAAGGTTTCTTGTACACATGGTAAAGGAGCATATTTGATTTCAGGAACCTTTGATGATCTACATCAACCCTTGTTCTTCACTCCCACAGGCTTTTCAAAAGAAACTGTGCTACTCTTATTTAATGAAATGAACCCTTTTACACAAACATAAAATAATTCATGTGGGAAAACACATTCCTAAAGTGATGTATAAAATGTTTGGCTCTGATCTGCTCATTAACACCCAGGAACAAGGTTTAACAGTCAGTGCTGACAGCTCAGTTTTCAGTAGCGGTCAGGAGATGAAACATCAAATCATCGAATACGCTCATGCAGGCAAATTTTTTCCCTGTGTATTCTTCTCCTTCAAGGGTTGTTTACAAGTCATGTATTTGTAATTCTACCTTCACTTTTTTATTTGGAGTCTCTCAGAATGAACTGTTCCAAATTCTTCAAGCTGTTTAAACACTGATGCCCAGGACCCACCAGTTTCCTTCCCGTTTTATTTGCCCAGTAAGGTACATGCTCAGCCCCTTTATGTCCTACAAAGCTAATATTTTCTTGCCAAGTTTTTGACTGCAATCCCAAGGTTGTCTTAATGAGTATTTTGGGATCAAAACTGATGCCAGTTTTGACCAGCCAGCACCCTATTACCTTTCCACTATATTCCTTAGCAGATTATTCACAGCTCACTTAACAAAACAGATTTATCATTTTGTTTTTCTGTTAGGCTCCATATCCTATTTCTTATTTCATCCTGTTACTCCCAGTAACATTTCTGTCAAATGACTACGTGCCACGTTGTTCTGGCAATATGGCATTTACAACTTTGGTCTTAAAGCATCTCCTGTTATCACCAATGAAAGAGATTGCACTGCATTATGCAAGCACAGAGTTTAAACAATAATGCAAAATTTAAACACCTTTTAGCCACCTGAAATTTGCTTGGTTTTTTTCATTGAAGTATTTTCTTCTTGAAGCACTGAATTCCTCCCAGCCTAGGGATGTTTCTGCACCAACAGCACCCTGGGTTGCATTTCCCAGTCTCCAGGGGTTCTACCCAAAGTTCTGCTGGGATGTCCTCCTCACTCCTGGAGATTTTACAGATTCCTTCTGCTCCACATACATAAAAAGTGCACACAAAAGCTGTGTGGTTCTCCAGCTTTCCAAACTGTTCCCCCTCAGCAGGGGTCTCTGTGCTTTCCACTGTGGCTGCTCTTCCAGGGGCCATCAGGCCCAAGTGAAGTGTTGATGGACACACAGCCACAGCTGTGGCCAAAGAGCTGCGAAACACCACCAGGGACTTCAACTCTGACTTTCTGCTTAAACTCAGCACAGTTGTTTTCAATAAGCAAGGAAAGCATCAGTTGAAATATCTGTTTTCTGCTAAGAGAGTAAACTAAGATAAAACCTTTCCAGCAAAACTAACCATTATCCACAAAAGTGAAGGGAGGCCAAAGTGCATCGGTTTTGTTTGCTTCAAATGTCTTCTTTTTTTTTTTTTTTTTTGGGGGGGGGTTGGAACATCAGGCAAATGCTAAAATATTCACAAAGCCCAGTGTTAATAGACATTTGGCATCCATCCTGCATCAGCTGGACTTGTAATCACCAAAGAGATTTACATGGGCCAATCTGCCTTGCTTTGACTGGTCACCATCAATCTTAATACAGGGTGCTGGTTTCTAGAAAGTGTGGCTCATCCCTAAAATACATGCTTCTAGGGAAGATATGTTAGGAAAAATCATAGTAAGATAAGGATTGGAAATGCTAGTTTTAAAAAAATCACCACAGCAATGAGATTCAGTCTCATTTCTATTGTTCATCTCATCACTGCTGTTGCCCCTCATAAAACGAGGGGTAATGGCATATTTTAATCACTTTATTGCTAGCATTTCTGTGGTGCTTTGGGTTTGTCTGGTGGGTAAACAAGTAGTTACCTATTCACTCCCTGATATTTTTGTAAGGGCCTTTTTATGCACTGATGTATGTTGTAAACTTAACACAGCCTGGCCCATTTTAAACTGTATAGTGAAAATAGCGTGGGCCCATTTCAGAGGCTACCAAATGGAAACTACAACATTAGAACAGATTTTATCTTACACTCTACTTTTTTTTTACCCCCTCTTAAAATTTTATTTTAATTTCTAGCCTTCGTATCCCTTTATTGATATTAGAAGACATGGTATGTCTGCACCTCCCTCTCACTCAAAACTCTTTCATGAAGATCCAAAATAATGTTTGCCATCATACAATTTTTTTTCCTTTCTACCACCAAAACAATTACAAAAAAAAATTAAAGCCTGATGAACCAGCTTTGCATCTGCATTGTCAATGGCAAAACTGGGAAATTCGCATCAGTGATTCATCCAATTTTCCTATTACTGGAAAATAAAATGGTCAAAAGCATGGGAAAAAAGGTTCATATGTGGAAGGATTAATTTCTATATGTACCAAGTGTTTGATTACACAAAATTCCAGATATGCTATTTCATATAATGCTGGCAGATGATAAAAGCTTTGTGTGTGATGTAGCAAATAAGACCCTTTGTCTCAGGTGTACAAGACTTCCAGCCCTTTTTCCAAAAAATTGAATGGAGGACCTTAAAAGACCTTTCAGGATATTTGCTCTCAAGCTTTTCATGTCTTATGTGAATGCTGACTGGGAACTAATGCTCCCAATTCAATCAAAAAGTCCTCCTCAGAGGACTCCAAGTGCATGTGCAGAAGCCTTTGTGTCTCCAGTAATTATACAGAGAGACCAGGCATTTAAATCAGACTCTGAGAATTAGACTTCATGGAAATCCTTAGCTCCCAGATAAATATCACAAAAAGAAACAGATTTCTAGCCACCTCCCCCCACACCCCAGCTGCAAAATTTGTTAATTCATCTTCTTCCATTTGTGAGGCAGGATTCACTCTTCCAGCCTTACACACATTCCTCTGCCACATCAAGAGAAAAAGACATTAGAAGCACCATTCTGTCATGATTTCCTGTGAAAGATATTTTAATTGGATTTAATTGTCACAGTGTATTCGCTGTGTCCCCAGTCTGAAATGGGGGGCTTAGCCCCTCCCCCAGGTAGCTAGAGTTAATAAAATAAGCAATCCTTTTCTGCATCCTTATCTGCCATCTGGGCATTGCTAGGGTCAGTAATTCCCTGTACCAGTGGAAGCACAGATGGATTTGGGGAATTAGGGCTTCACACAGATTGTAATGTAGATTCCCTCGAAATGGGAGCTTTTGTTTTTAAACAAATTAAGTACCTCCTCCTCTGCTTGGTTACAAAGGCCCTTTTCCAATATCCAATCACATATCCCTGTAATCCTTTTGTTATTGCAGCCTCAGTAACTACCTCACAGGGAGAAATTAAAGCCAACCTCTGTCTAGAAATGGTGGGCAGCTTCACCACCCCACAGAGACACAGGCTGGGAGCCTTTTGTGCCGTGTCTGACTTGACATACGACTCCCAAAAGGACCACAGATGCAGTATTTGCACTATTTTTGCCTTTCTCCCATTATTTCCTTATCATTTGCCCCACTTTGCCTCCTTCCCTGAGTCTCTGGAAAGTGCTTGAACCTGAGAAGGGCTTTTGGAGCAAGATAACCATGAGAGAAAATTAATCCTTTGCCAATCCTTCAGCTGGCATCAGTCCTGCTTGGACACCAAACTACTTCCAATGGGCTTTTTCTTCGTGTCCCTTCACCACAGAGCTTTTGCATCCAGGGAAAGTCACAGGGCACGTTGTGTTTTTAAGGAGCTGACTTCAGCCAGTGAGTGATGTTCGCATGGTTTCCAGAAAACACATGGAACAGAAAATTAGCCATATTATCCTGATGATTTAGAGTTGCTATTAAATTCTACTTTCATTGGTAATAAATGCTGAAAAAAAATCAACTTTTTTTTTTTAAATTGTTATTTATGACATCTATGGAACAGAAAGTAAGCCCACTAGACCAGAAACAATCTCATAGTCTTCATTCAAGTTACAAGTTTGATAGCCAAAATGTATTAAAGTCATTAGAAAGCTCAGTAAACTGTTTTTACAGTAAGCTAAAAAAGGTTACAGTCCCCAAAGTTTGCCTTGTTTAAACTACATTCATCACTAGTTTGGAGACAAACATGCATTTAGACACTTTGTCTGGCTGCAGAAGTATTTTCCAGCATCTATTATTTTCTGTCAGCTGACAGCACTGAATCTTCCAAGTATTGAATTTAATGCTGAAAGTAGAAACACTATTCCTGCTTTGCTTTTGCTGTCCCAGGGCACCCTCCAGGCTCCAGCCTTGCTGCTAATCCAGGGCTGGGATTCCACTGGTGTCATGGGCAGTGCTGGGGCCCCAGGGAAGGGAAGCTGGCCACCTCAGATGATTCCCTCCACCCTTGCTTTTCTAAATAACATTAGTTTCCTGCCCCAGCTGTTTTCTCCATTGGTATAAAAGTAAATTTAATTTTCACCAGGCCCCAATGAGGCAAGGAAGTGAGCAAAGAGGTCATCTGTGATGTTCTGGCCTTGAACTCTACTGACATTCAGATTTGGGTGAACATTATTATGGTGATCCAATTGCAACTGATAAAGTTAAAGACTGCAAATTATTTAACCCTACTGTTTGATCTATTCCTAGAAATCTTATTCAGTATTCTGGGAAGCAGGTTTTTATTTTCTTTTTTTATGCTTTTCCATTACCTGCTGAGTAAGGAAAGGATTACAGTAATGTCAAATTCCTCACATTCTTTCTATTGCAGAAGGCTGAGAAAGAAAACTTTCCAGAGGTTTTTAAGAAAAAAATCCTCAAAAATACCTGTAAAGCAGAACTCCAAGCTTCAGCAATGGGAGATGAACATTTTTTTTGTTGTTGCTGCTATATTTGAAATGTTTTTATATAACTGAAAGCCCTTGATTGAGAATGCAAGGCTGAAATTCAGATTATCCTGGCAGTCATCCCCTTTAAGAGGTGGGGAAGCATGCCTATACAGGCATTCCCAAAGATGGGTGTTTAAGGTGGTGGTAAACCGGAAATTTCAAAGATGGTTCCTCTCTGTTTGTGCAACAACTGTGACTGAACCTTGTTCATGAGAGCTCCCTGCTGAGGCTGAGAATTAGTTTTTCTTGAGGAATGACCCTATTTTGTCCTTCCTTCCCCAGCATCAGACACAGAGAGCAGCAGGAGACGAGGTGCTGGCCCCAGGGGACAGGGTGCCCTGCCATCACTGAGAAATCCCCTAAGGTCCACTGAACATTCAGTGCCTCTTTCCCAGGACTCCTGTTTGGGGACAGAAGAAACTTTCCCACCAGAGATGGGAAAAGATTTCTGGCTTTCAGGTTTCTCTACAGTGTGACAGAGGAAGAAAACTCTGCAGAGGATCCCTGTAGTATCCAGTCATCCTCCCTGCGGGGTCTTTGCCTGCAGAGTCATGTTTTACACTTTGGGCACTAACACACAGGCTGACTGAAGTCTGTGGTCTTGACACAGAATATTTGACAGATACATAATGGTGTGTTTTATAAGCCTGTGCAAGGTGATCTTTTGATCTCTCCTTGGCCTAAGGAGCAAATATTTAGGTATGAAAACCCACTGACTCCTCAACCATACCTCCTCCAGCAACCTACATGCTGTGAGCAGAAACACACCAGGCACTTACCCTTTATGAGCCTTGGAGCAATTTGAAAACATCACCTACACAGTTTTTCCAATCTTTATAAAGGGTTTGAACTCAAAAAAGAGGCCAGGGGATCGTTACTAAAAAATAGAACAGGCGGTGCTTTGTGTAACCGCAAGGTATACGGCACCTCTGCTCTTCAGCTGCAGGGTGATTGCTGACTGCTCAGGCTCAAATGAAGTATGTTTAAAGTGAAGTTGCATGAACATCTCGTGTTTTTAAGAGGCATACATGCAGTACTTTCATTTGCTCTACAGCAACATGGGTGTTTTAGCATGATCTTTGCGCCAGTGGCAACCCCAGCGGAAAAGCACTGCAGGTTTAAAAACAGTCTTAAATGTGGAAGGCAAATTCACATGGAATCCATTTCAAACACTGAAATAGGATGCCCTTTAACACTTATTTGTGTGTAAGGAGTTTTGATTTTAAGGGATTAGGGTGTAGCAAATATATTAATCAACTCAGCCATTTGATTGGGCTTCTCACATGATCACCAAGTGTGTTTTCTCAATGAATAATAAGAGAAAAATCACATTTAAAGTGAGAAATGTATCTAGCATAGTCCTCAGGACATGAAGTCTGTTTCCCCAGTTTTAACATGCAATGAATTTCCCTTTTCTCTTTGGAAATTCTTTAACTATTTGTCTTCCCCATCCCCCCTGCCCCCCGCCCTGCAAATTAACTTGATTTGAAAACTCCTAGTATCCTCTCCTTTTTCACAGTTAAGCCCATGAAATTACAGGAGTTATTTTTACCTACTCAGTGCCCTCAAATGANCCCCCCTGCCCCCCGCCCTGCAAATTAACTTGATTTGAAAACTCCTAGTATCCTCTCCTTTTTCACAAACATACCCATGAAATTACATTTCTACCTACTCAGTGCCCTCAAATGATTTCTGTTTGATTCCTGTGAGCAGGAATCAGCTGCAAGCTGCAAGCTGTAGTGTGTAAATATCCACCCTTTCAGTCAGAGCAGAGAGAAAGTAATGCAAGTAGAAATAGTGATTGAGGACTGTATGGTTTTCTCTACTACCTGAGGAGAAAAGAGAAACAACAACTGCAATATTTTGATGCCCATGAATGATTCAAATGCTCCAATATTTTTTTTCAGGCTAGGTTCACTACATGCTGATGCAGTCTAACAATGAACTGGAAAAGGAAGGCATATTAATCATATGCCTTCTTTCAACTTAAAAACTACTTGATTTAATATGAAAAATCTACAGGGGCCCATGCTTCAGAAACAGCATCTAATTTTAGATTTACATGGGTCTAATTTAGAAGATTTTAGCCAGGAATTGTAGCATACAAGTGCAGAGTCACAATTCAGTTACCTACTCTATGCCCACAAACGCTCATTGTCTGCTACAAACACTTAATTTCTGACATAAGTGTACAGGCAGGATGGTGTTTGGAAGGTGAACTGATAATTTTTTCAGTCTTTTCACCCAGCTGACATGGGTGACATTTCAAGATGATACAGATGACCTCTTCAGTGAACTGCAGGAAGTTTTTTTCAGGTTTGGTTTCGGATACTGCGTGAAATGCTGGTCTGGAGCCATTTTCTGTATCTGACACGGCTTAAACCCATGCAGAAAGGTCAAGTAACTTGCCCTAAAGTGACAGAGTGACTGAGTGGCTCCTAGACCTCTGCTCCCAGCTCCTAGACCTCCCATGCTCCTCAGCCACATCACACAGAAATTGAACAGCCTGTGCCTGAAGTGTTACTGCCTCAAGTCATGTCTTGCTGAAACCATGTCTGGAGGGGGAAGTCAGTATCTAAAGGTGTAGAAAAGCATGACTTTTGCCCTTATCAACAAGCCTGCAAATGCCTGTTTTCCCCCTCTTTTCCTGCTGTCCCACCTGGTCCAACATCCATCAGTGCATCTCCCCTCGCCAGCAGCCTGCCTCTGCATCAGCACCTTTCCAAAGAGGGCAGACTGCAAAACACACTTCTGCTGAGGGGCTTATTTATTTCTTCTCAATCATAACCTCCTGGCTCATTTAATAGACTAAGTATCTGGGATGGAGCCCAAATCTTTGTAGCTGGATTCTGTTTTCTATCCCTTAGGGCAATTCAGTCCTCCAAGCAGTGTGAGCTTGAGACCCCTCTATAGTGTTCCCTGCTTGATCCAGGCAAGGACACTGAAAATGAAAGAAAAAGCCCAGTCTGTCAAACCCCAGCTTGTGTTCCCAGCAAAATATTGCTGCTCTGTTTTTAAAAACGCTCTTAAAAGACCTGCACATATAAAATAATGCAGTCAGCCATCCAGCCCCAGACTTGAAGTGTGTTATATTAGACAGGTTGGCCACAGGGCTCTCATTGACTTTAATGGAAGTTTTGATATAAGATCTATTTGCAGGGTATTGGTAATCTTCATATTCACTGCCACTAGAGAAAGTTTTAGAGAAGCAAAATATCTTGGGGGGGGTTCAAGCTAATGGAAAACCTCTGTGATGTCATGACAGCACGGCTCAGATCTTATTTTACTCTTGAGTGTCTGAGTGGATTGGTGATGCCATGATTCCAGAGCTCTGGTATGAGGTTTTACATGCTGTCTTATTTCCACATGTCTGAAGAGCCCTGAAGTTTCCCCTGCAGTATATCACCAGCCTTTGTAAATACAAGGATACAAGACAAAAAATTCTTTCTTCTTTCTGAAGGTAAAATGCTATACTACTTTTTAAATTAAAGTTTTCTTTGAGGGGATCTTAACTTTTAATACTGGTTTGCCACATATAGATAGAGTCTGTTATTTTTCTAACCCCTCTGAATATTTAGCATTCCACCAGAGTTATTTTTTTTATTGGCTTCTGCCATAAATCTCAGTGTCATGGGTCTTTTGTGCATACTAAAAAGTTAAAGAGGTTCACCAACTCAGCGAAACCACGCATAACTGCAAAGCTACAAAACCAGATTGTTTCTGAGATTTTTAGGAAGAAAAATTAATGCCCAGAATCATGGCTTGATGGGATAAATCTGCAAGGAAACAACTGCATTAGCAGTGAATATTTATAAATGATTAGGTACGCCTCTTAGAATGATCCTTTGGAAGCTAAACACATTGCAGTACATCTCTTTTTCTCTCAAAGGATGTATATCTTAATTTTGGACTTGACACTTTGGTGTGTGAATGGATCAGCTCAAAGAGCATATCACTGTTCTCACTGAGAACATTTCAGCAGCACCACTGTTCTTCCTAGGGCCCTCACTGCCTCTGATTTTGGAGATACTACAAAAGCAGTAAGTTTTTCTGCCAGTGCCCTTAAAAGAGAGGGGAATCAGTGAGTGAATTGAATTTAGAAATAATTTCAAGCAGTCTGTCACCCTCAGATGATTATGAAGAGGTTGCTGTACAAGGAAGGCAGGCAGCGATACCATGTCAGTCTAGATTGCATAAGAGACAACAGAGGTAGTTGAAATCTGATAGTGTGTGAAAAAGAGCTGGTAGATTTATTCAAAATGTGGAGTAAAGTGTCTACACAAAAGTAGGAAGAATAATTTTAACAGATGGTTCTTCAGGAAGGCTCAGAAATGAGAAGGTCACAAGTACCAGAGTGGGAGATGCCCAGGAGATAAATAGATTAAATGGAAAGAGAATATGGATTTTTCTACTCTGTAGAAAAAGCAAAGACAAAATATTCTATGTCATGCAGGAGGGTGAACAAAAAAAAGCAGATGTCAAATGGGATCAGCTGGGGAGAGCAGAGTCTGTTCTTAACACTTGAGAGGAAATAAAAAAAAATAGATATGGTTTATATGTCTGTGTCTAAACTGATATAAGGAGCAGACTTCTCCAAGATTCTGTTCACTGATTATCTGGACAGGAGACCTGGCCAAAACGTACTGCACTGAGGCTCCTTTTTGGCCAGTATTTCTGCACTTAGTTCCATGGAAACTATGGAACGGACAGGTAGGAGGAAAAGACCTCAAGTGCACATCCAGATCCCATCCCAGCAGAGATCTGGGATGTGTCCAGAACCTGCACTTGGAGCCAGAAGCTGGGGAGCACTGCCAAATCCCCCAATATTCGCATCGCCTTAGCAGAGCGCAGGAGGATCGTGAAACCATCAGTGTGATGCAGCTGTGAAAGAGGCAAAATGCTCTCCTGGGATGGAGCAGGGGAGGGATTTCCAGCAGAGATAAGGAAGCATTAATGCCTTACAAGGGCCTTGTCTGGCACAGTGCATTAGTGTCCTCCACTTTGGAGGAAAACTAACTTGTGCAGGAAGATGTGGAGTCAGGAGCTGCCTGGGGAAAGACTGACACCGAAGAAATCAGTGAAAGACAGAGATGGGTGGTTTAGTTTCCCCATAAAGGAGAAATAATCACTAGATTTTGACACCTGGGGACAGCTAATTCCCATCCACTTACTCCTCAGAGCTTTCCAGCATTGCCTGCTTTGCCCAACAGGAGGGAGACAGCATCACCACCAGTGACAGCTGTGGCTTGCTGCTGCTCTCCCCTCCATGCCACTGCTGCTGCTAAGGTGGAAGAGAACCTTAAGTTTTCCCCAGGTGGAAGCATTGCTGTTTGTCCAAAATAGCTGTGCTGTTCAGGCCTATATTGCTTGCTCTCTCCATAAATTCAGCTACTTGACCGTGGTTTTGGTTTTAATTTTTTTTCTGGCACATGGCATTTGGTCCCACAACACACCCAGTGGCTCAGGCCAAGAATGACACTTAATTTTCGAGCAGCCTTATTGATGGTATTATAGTAATATAAATTATACTGAAATATTTAAAATAGCAGCAAGTTCATTCTTTTGCCCAAAATAGTATATGAAGGACTTTCTATTTTCTTTTAATCATTTTCATTCAACAGATAAACACTTTGCAAGCAATTGTTTCTAATGCAAAGCCAAGTCAGGTATTAGATAGCAGGGGTTATTAAATATTTGAGTTTGGGAACACTGAAACACTAAGAAATGCTATGTTTTCACTCAAAAAAAGAGGCAAAATAGCCAAAGCCACCCCTCTCTAATGAGCCTGACAAGAGGTAGACACTTTTTAGAAGGACACACATCTGGGGCAAGATCATCAGCTTGGGCACCCAGCCCAGACTCACTCGGGGGCCGCCAAACTTGCCCATCTGTGCATGTGCTCTGTGAAGCATTTGCCCTGAACAGAGAGTCTTCAGCACAGAAACCACCATCCAAATTCCACTTAAATCCTCAAAGCACAGCCCAAAACCAGCCTTAAGTGACACAGATCCATGTGCAAACCCTTTGTGGAGGAGTAAACTGGGTCATTTTTCAAGCAGTGACACCTGCGCGCACAGCTGATAGATTCTCACACCTGGCTAAACAGATGATTGGACTTGCACCTGGAAAATCCATTTTAGAAATGATTTTTGCATGTATAAACTGCATGATGTTACAGCCTCTATAGGAGTTTATGCTTGGAAAAGACTGTGTGCAAGGCTGGTAGTTTGAGGTAAAATTTGCCTCTCAATGCAGAGAACAAAAGAGAAAAAAATGGGGATAAGAAGCAGAATTCTTATCCTGTGCTCCTCAACTGTTATTAAAAAAAACCCCTGGAAACATGTTTTCCCTCCTTAATTCCATCAATACTTGAAAACCACTTAAGGCTACAGCCTAGCACAGGAATGTATTAACCTCTCTGTCTTTTCCAGGCTTTGCCAAACTTTTTAAAGTCTTTGCACCCTACAGTTTTGTATCTCAGATTTCTCAGTCTGAGTGGAGCAGACAAAATTACAAGCACTCTGGTCCCTTGCATCCTTCCTCTGACTGAGCAGCCCCAATTCTTCCCCCCAGATCAATGAGCAAAAGTCAAATGGAGGGCTAGGCAGCAGTCCTGAGGTCTGCCTTCCCTGCTGCTGCTGGCAGCAGAGAGCTGTGATGGGATACACAGGCGCATCCCCAAAGTGCCTGAGCTGCTGGGATGGAAAATTAATCTCACAAACACCAATCCCAAAGATCCTAACTTAATAATTATCATCCATGTGCTGTGCCCATGGGCCGCTGGTGAGGAGCCATGCCTACTCCAAACTTGGATCAGAGCAGACAGAATATCCTCCTCTTACATTGGAGCCATTCTTTTCCTCACCTTCACCATAGAATTGAATTTATATTTTCATCTGTCAACAATACAGGGCAGATTATACCAGAGGCCTCCAGGATTTGCACTGAATAACTTTGATCTTGAAAACACTACCCAAAACGTGCTGCTGGTAGCAATGCCTGGAAATAGCCATACAGGAGGTCCAAATAAAGCTGGTGACACATCAGAGGAAAGAATCGATGTGTTTCTGCCATTGCTGCTGCTGTAAGAAGAGTAGGAACTAAACAGAAATGAAACAGAGCAGTCAAAGGATATGGCAGACGAGGAGCGCCGTGATTGCCTGGAAAGGCAGCAAGAAGCGCCTCCAAGAATAATTGGTGAGTGAGACTATGCCACACTGGAGAGCCATCACCATCCAGGACCTTGCTCAGCAGGCTAGGAAATGCCTGGGTGCAGGCATCAGTTTGGAAATGCTGATGGAATTTTGCTCAAGCAAGACAAAACAGGACTGACCTGTTAGGTGTGAGAATTGGCACCCCAGCTGCACGGAAAATGTGGAGCTGGTGGAGGCCGCGGATGAAACAGAAGTTTCTCCGCGGCGCCAATCAATCATTTCACACCTTTGTCAGTTTGTGCTGCCCACATAGCTTTGGTGGGATATTCAAGCTAAATATACATTTACAGGAAAATGTGATGCCACGTTCAGCGGTGTCTCACTCGGGTCTGAATAGGCCCCTCATTTCTAAGCTCTTCCATCCAGTTACTTCCCAAAATAACTGTGATCATGACAAAAGATGAAATAGCAGAGAAGCTGGAAGAAATGAAAGAACACAGAAGAAGAAGAAGAAACATCCTTTGTCATTCCTCTGTCCAGGAAAATGGACAGAGTGGGCCTCTACCCAGATTCTTAGAGGCAGAAAGAAGTACAGTGAAAGACTGCAAGAAAGAGATGGAAAGGATTTTGATTCCTTTCATTTCACTGCATGAAATGATTGCACAGATCTGTGATTTAAGGGAAAGCAGGGAAACAAAAGAACCACCATATCCAGGCCTGATACAAAATCAAATATGTATTACTCTGGAAAGTGACTGCAAATGGAGTGCCTTGCGAGTAAGCATTGCACTCTAAACTGTTCCTATCTGCCATTCATTACTGTGTCAAAATTGCTGATTTCTGGAGCAGTGCTTCCTGAGATGCATCCAGAAATTTCAAAGTAAAGCTGAGTTTATTTGCTCTAGTGAGTGCAGCAGACTAAATTAAGTCTCCAGTGGATTTGCAGAAGAATAGCTTACTCAACATCTGTAAATGGATTTATTGGTATTCAGAAGAATTAGAATCATCTCCTCTGCTTTTTAGCAAAATCCACAAGGCTATAGGGGAATAAATGTCACACCTCCCTCCCCCAAAAGTCAGCAGCTGATTTTGAGCAAAACCCAGGAACAAATCTGCTGACAAAAATCTCAATAAAGCTCAGGATGTTTACATTTGTAACCAGATTTGTGTCTGAAAACAGTAGTTACACTTCATTGAGGTGCACTCTCCATGCCCTGCCCCACTGAGCCTTCCTCACGAGATCTGCACCACATCTGCACCAACTCAGACCTGACTCCTCTCTGGGGCAGGGAAGATCATCACAGTCTTACCCAAACAGCCCACCAAGCCTGAGTCCTCTGCAGCTCCACAGCAATCAAGTCAGAAGGATTTTATGACTCCACAGTTTGAGTGTTTGCTTTATCTAAAGAGGGGAACAGCACTGGCTTTGCCAATGACACTAGGCAGGAGGCTGGGAACATTTTTCTCCCACCCCTTTTTACCCTTCCCCAGTACCTCACTGGGTTTTGGAATCAGATAATCAAACTGCTTCATCAGCTTATTACACCTGACCCCTTGATTTTGAAAAGTCCACAAACTCAGAGGGCTGTTGAAGTTTTTCCAGCTTAGCATCTGTGCCCATCAGCTCCTGTGTTTCTTTGTAATAAAGTTATTAAAACTGTGTGTTTTGGTTCTGTGGATTTATTACTTGGATGCTTTTCAAAGCCTTAATCTTGGGGGTTATTTTAGACCTTAAAATGTTAGAGAGTTTGGGTTAGTCTTTTTGCTTTTTATATTCTCATCATTTTGGTGCACTAAAAACAAAGTATAAATAACTGGCTTTACTCCTATCTGCTCTGCCTAAAGTTTTGATAACTTAAATGCAGGAAAATTCTTTTTTTGAAGCCAATTAAACTAAAGACTTTTGTAAAGAACAGGACATGAAGTGGAAAAAAACAGATATCATATATAAAATAATGTAGGATTCCATTCCTTTTACCACAATAATAGCCTTGAAGGGTTTGCTTTCACAAATAATTCAAATCCAGTGAAAGTGATATAAGTCAGCTGAAATCAGAGGAACAGCCCTGAACTTTGATTCACTGTTTTGCCCAAGTAGTTTAAACTTTCAGCGACGTGTGATTTAATAAGGACAGAATGGAACTGTCTGCCCTAGCTGCTACCAAGTAATTTAATACACCCTCTTCTCAGCTGTAGTTAAACAGAAAATACCATGACAGGGCTACATCAGCTATGGAAATATTCACTTGAGAGGAAGACTGATCTTGGGAGTCCTTCTAAAATAAAGTGAGTGCTGTTGCTCCCATGAGCTCATCCTCAGCAGCTGCAGGGCCAGGAGGAGGTGCAGGATCTCCAGTGGGGACTGCCAGGACACAGGGCTGTGTGACAGTGCTGACATACCAGCCAGGAGTGTGCCACTAGTTCCATTGGGAGAGTCTATGGCTTAAGCAAGCAGCTCAAAACATAGGAGGGGAATAAATAAAACAGTACAAGAACTGAAGGAGCTGAAATATTAATATTTAGATATTTCCGAATTATTGATATGCAGTTTATCCCTCTGTGTTTATCTGAAGCTCAGCAGACTGCTAAAGAGCAAACTGGCATGCCTTATTCCCAGGTTTTATATCCAAGGCTGTTTTACATGGGAATTGTGATGCCTCTCAGTCCTGCTCAGTCAGTTCCAGGCTGGTGCAGAAAAGCCTGGAATAAATACAATTTTTCCTTCTTCAGTGCTGGTTTTCAGAGGTGTAAAACAGTTATTTCTGTGCTTTTTCCATGCCTGCCTTTTCAGAGAGTAACTGATGCAAGCAAAGGGATGGTTATAAGTTTTATATTTGATATTCTAGATATAAAACACTGCCCTCTTGCATGCCCACTGTTAGAAATCAGACCTTAGGTGTTAATAATAAAAGAGCCAGCACCTTGGGGCAAAGCAGACATTAACAGGAATAAGACATGAACTTTCTAGGAATTTTCAATTTGAAAATGCCAGCAGTAACAGAGAGACTATTAAATACACCACACTTTCTCCCTTGCTGCTGCTTTTACTCAAAGAGAAATTCTAGAGGAATTAATTTGGAGAAATGAAATTTAGTTTTAGGAAATTTACATGCTAGTTATAAAAAAGTGCATACACAGGCATTTTGGTCAGCAACTCCAGTAATCAGTCATTTTATATTTCATTCAAAAGCATACCTTTCACATCAGAAATATTAAAAGCAATAAATAAATTCTTTTTATTCTGGACTCAGTGAAATTAATAGATTGATTCTGATGAACTTATGCTGGTACAGCAAACATCAAAATCACCCCCCCCCTTTTTTTTTTT
>VZRH01003632.1:1148479-1272434 GCA_013397555.1 Urocynchramus pylzowi
TTTTTTTTTTCCAGAATATACCTTTATTGAACAGTTGGCAAAACTACATATATATAGTCATTTATCAAACAAGTGTCAGAACTCATGAGGCAATTCCTAGGAAATGGCACAGGAGAGATAGGAACTCTTCAAAGGGCAGCTAAAAATAACCAGTAAGCAATCCCAACTGTGATAATAAAATTGTACAGAAGATTCTTCAAAGGACGTTGTTATTAAAGGTTTCTCCTAAATGACCAGAAGCAAGACCTGGCCATTAAGATTGTAGTTATTAGTGCTGAGATAATTAGCTCCTAGAAAGCTTCTTGGAGTGTATGTAACTTCCTTTCTTCTAAGGAGAAATAACATTATTTCCTCTCAGAAATTAACTTCATTTGCCTTCTTTACATTAGGGCCAAAGTAAATATATAAGAAACCTTGTGGCCAAATAATATTTTACATTACAAAAGAATACAAAGGCAAAAAAGGACCCCTATACTTTAGTGTGGTTTTTTTTTTTTTTACATTTAAGACCATATAATTCATCATGTTGTCCTCATGGAGGAAGAGGCTCCAGCTAAGCAGAGAGGGTAGAAGTTGCAGAACCATATTATCTTCTGCTTCTTCTAGAAGACATATTCAAAGACATTCTTCAGCCCTGAAGTTAAAAGAAAACCTCCCTTTCATTAAAGGGCTGAGTCACTAAAAAAGAAAAGAAGTTTTACTTAGATATTAAGATAGTACCTGGGATAGAGAATACCCTCCTCAGCCTCAATCTCTATTTTAAGTTCAATTTGTCCCTTTTACCCACTAAGTGTGGAAGATATTTTGGTACATATTTGCACACCCACTCAGGTACAATAATTTAGGGAAAATTAAGCAGTCAAGTCTGCTTTTGGAAGGCTGGGATTTCAGGATTGGCTACTAAGGCATGGTTTTATCTGAATGCACACATCTTCTCTCTACCTGGAAATGTTACTTCAGCACCTGGGTGTTAAGCTGGCACTCAAACTTGAAGAGAGACATTTTATTTCAGAATCCTTTATTTAATTTTCCTTGAACTTTTGTGAGGATATTTCTGCATTTCAATCTCTCTAGGGTTCACCCAGGGTTATTTACTCTCCAAACTCTCTGTTTGGAGAAGTTTGTCCAAGTCCCTGTCTCTGGAACACCCCACCTCAACCACCTCCCAGCAGCTCAGGAGGCTGAAATGAAGGAGAAACCATTTGCCTGAATGTCACCAGAGGACAAGAGAAAAATGATGTACATTTCAAGGGGGAGGAAAGGCAAAAATACTGCAGGGAAGAGGAGCTAAGTCAAACTTCAGGGAGGTGAACAAGGCAATCAGCCTGGCCACTCTGCTTTTCCTGTGGTGAGCAGGCACATAGGAAAAGCCCCACAGCCCCTCTGGTGAGCAGTGCTTGAGGCTCTTCAGAGCAAGAACAAGCCTCAGTTTGCCCTTAATTTTCATTTCTCACCTCTCTCATATCTTTAAAAATCTATATTTGTAATGTTTTTGTAAAGGGTGAGAGCAAGGAACAGGCAATCAATTGATCATTAATCTCCCACCTTAGTGTCAGGAAGGAAATCAGTCTTTCGACAGAGTTAATGTAATTATTTTTATGGGAGATTTAAATATTATTAAGAGTGTTATTTAGTAGCAGGAAATCCCCAGGAGTGGAGGCACTGGAAGGCAAAACTTTTTTCACATGAGCATTCCTGACCCTCTCTGAACTGGACTTGCAGTGCCATTGCTACTTCACTTCCAGGGACAAATACCAAACCAGTATGAAGGAAAAGAGAAATGAAAAGTGCTTGCAAATGAAGCAGCAGAAAGTGGATGTAATTTACCAGCCATGTTACAAGTTTTTCTGCCTGAAATTAAGTTAATTTGCTTCAGCTGGATGAATCCATGGGCTTGTTTGTGTGGGTCTTCCAGGTGCTAGAACTCTGTCTAAAAGCCCAGGTGCCTGTTGAGGCCCACCTATGTGCAGAAGACAACAAAGAATCTGCAGATTCTGGGTTGCTGGGAGTCCTGGAAACACAGAAGTGATGACATCCTCCTGTCTGCCAAGGGAGTTTTGACATGGACACCCATATCTACATCTTCTGAACATTTGTACTGCGAGGAAGAAGAGTGTGGGGAAGGCACAAGGGCAACAAGGAAACACATCTACAGCCTGTGAGGATCTGGTGGCCAAGCCCTGAAAAGCAGAGACATAAAACAAGAAGTAACGTGCATGAACAAACCCTTCTGGAGGAACAAAGAAACCTCTGCCTGGAATCTGGCCCTTCTAACAAATCTTTCATCCATAATGCTTGCCTCAGCCCTGTTCCAGAGCTGGGTTTTTTATTGACCTAAAATTCTAGGCACATGCGAGAACGTTTAAGAGAGGCATGTGCTTCATGTCACACTTATCTTTCAGAACAGGAAAAGGAGGACAATTGGTTTTCCTCCATGTTTCAGTTTCAGCCAAAACCTGAAAGGAATAATAGGCTAGTATCGAGGTCTGTGCCTTTAGGCAGCTTTTATGCTAGATAAAATTCAAACCAGAAACTGTCCTACCATAAAAACAAATGCAGAAAGATAAAAACTTTGTAGCAGAAAGTGGAAAATGAGGGTAATATACTGGATTTTCCTGTAGCTGTTTGAGTATCGGTAGGAAAGTCATGAACAGAAAGAAATTGAGCTGTAACATTTGGATCTGGATCGACTGCACTGAAAGTTTTGATTTGAGCCCTGAAATTCTGGGTTGTTAAAGAAGGATGTTTTGAGACTGAGAAAATCTCACACTGAAAGAATGCAAGATCAGGTCAGTGAGGGAACATTTCCTCACATGGCACAAGAGGTTGAATCTGGAGGCATTAACCAGTTCAAACATAGAGCTGGAGTGGGGCTGCACTAACATCAAAGCCAGACGTGTCCTCTTCAAAACCAGTTGCCCTGCTGAAGCTTTCTGTTCACTATTTCAATATGAAGAAACTGAGCTGAAATACAGAGCTATGATGTTTGGTTTATCAATTTACTCTGCTTTACTCAACCTCATATGTCAGGAATCTCAGAGCATCACCAGGAGTACAGATGTCAGCAGTTGGCAGCCAGTGATTTCTGGCTGCTCAGAGGTCATTTTTCTCTTGGATTCCCCCTGTGAAAGGTTTCAAATTCACCATTAAACAATATCACATTTCATGCCTGCTTGCTACCTCAGGTCCAGGAACTAAATTTCTTCTGAACAGTGCAACAGTAAAAGCCAGAGAGGCTGTTCTCTTTTTGATGTTGGATGTTTCTAGGTATGACTGCAGTGCCATAAACTGTTTGTACCTGTGATCAGATCACATTTTGTAAAATAGCCAACACACACTTCTATCCACAAATGCATCAGAAAGAGGAAAAAAAAAAAAAAAAAAAAAAGAAANCGGTAAAATTTTTATCAAAATAGGAGAGAAATTAAAAAATATTTACTGATTTTAGATTTCATTTCGCCACAATGTTTTGTGCTGATTTTATTTTTGCTAGCAAACACAGGGTTGCTGGATATTCCCAATTAAATATTTTTCATCCTTGTATTATCACTTCATTGCAATTATGTACTTGGAGCTTAGCTTGAGTGGGCAGGATTGAACAGCAGTAATGGTACTCTCTGCTCCACATCTCAACTTAGCTATAAAGCTGGGACATTCTGGATTTGAAGGGAGTGAATCTGGCTTATGAGAAATAAAAAGAAAGTTGGGCCAAAAAAATAGTTATTTTGCTACACATTGAATAATTTGCAAAAGATGAGCAAGTCATGCCATGGACATGGAAAGAGAAATCTCTCAGAAAGTTGAAAGGTCTTGCTTGTGCTGCTTTAATAGCAAGCAATGATAAGGCAAGAACACGCACAAAAATTGTTAAACTTTGTTTTACGAAGGAAAAGGAAAATCATGCTTTTTAGCAGAAGATCTACTGCCTTTTCTAAAGTGCTGCTACTGGAAAATCCAACCTTTTGAGAAGATCCCACTGCATGTCAGTAACACAAAGCCAAGAAATATAAAATAAAAATATATACTTTAAGATACACATTAAATAGGTGTGTGTGTCTAAATATCAGGAATGACCCTCAGCTCCCAATATAAAGTTCTTTTCTCTCTGAAAATTAACTCTGAAATTGTCAACTGTGTTAACAAACATGTATTGAGTGTACAAGAGGTCTGTGATGTCACCCAGACAGAAATGTAATGGACACTTTTCATCTGTTCTGGAGGCATGCTGTGAAAGAGCAATATTATAATTATGAATTTTTTTTTCCAAAAGGTGGGATAATCCACAGTCACTCTTCTGACATTTAACCAACAAGCTCATCATGCAGCTGAAGTTAGTAGTATGAGCTGATCATCTGAGTTATTATTGCTGATGAGCACATTCTACAATCAACAGTAATTAATCAGTTTCATTAAGAGAGTTAGTATACAGTTAGTTAGTATACAGTGGGTTTCACCTCCAATAAATCAAGCTGTATGAAAGCATAAACATGCAAGAGAATGTTTACAGATGGAAACTCTGACCTAAGGCTTTAAACAGGCTCAGACCACCAGAGTTTTGTCCTCTCGGGGTTCACGTGCCCCATGCAAAGAGTTGCCTGCATGGCACTTGGGACTCCTCAGAGCAAATCCCAGGCAAAGCCCCTTGTGTCAGGAATCTCTAGCAAGGAGGATGACATTCCACGTGGCAATCATGTGCCTCATGTCAGTGAGAGAGATTTTGGACTCCAAAGGGCAGTGCTGCTCAGTAAGTGCCCGGGAAAAGCGTTTGTGGGTGGTTACACAGACAAATGCCCACAATTCATTTCTCAGCAGCAGCACTCATTCCAGCAAATGTTTTTAACTGAAAGAACATCAAAAAAAGCAAGGGAGCATTTTTTCTACAGCTATTATTTGGGCATTAGGAATGAATGGAGGAGGAAAATTAGGGCAAGGCCTGTAGCAATCAACTAAACTGAGCTGCTGAAGTCAGAATAGACATTATTGCAGTGGGGAAAGAGCTTCCATCCAAGCAACACGAAACCAGTGTGCAATTTAAGTAACACAAAATGCACAAAAGAGCAACAAAATGTGATGATTTACACTATTATTTGTTTTCTCAACTTCCTTTGCAGGGGGACAATTAATCCCCCTGAAGGAGATGACAAGCTCAGCATATCAGACGTTAAGCATTGCATTAATGGGAAGAGAGGGGGAAGGAGAGATGAGGCAAAACTGATGAGTCCATTTGCAGCTTTACTTCAAAATGCCACCAGTGCATTTAAAGAAGGTATGTGTTTGCATTTCTCACTGGAGAATGGCTTATGCAGCAAGTTTCAAGACACACTTCAATCAAAGCAAATCAAATATATATATATATATGATTAAACATCAAACAAAATAAAATATTAAATAAAAAAAATATTAAATGAAATAAAAAAATACCAAAATAAAATATATATTTTAAATACTGTTAGAAAGAAAAGGAATGGAAATTTCACAGATCACAGGCTATGTCAGTGCAAAGTGAAAGTATTCTATGTTCATTCATTCATGATGCAATGAGTGATTCTATATGATCTTACGTTTTCTCAATGGGCCTTCTAACATAATCTGTATTATACAGGCTTTCTAATAATCTCTATTATCACATACTCTAATAATAATCACCTATATTATTAATTCATTGTAGAATCATTCCATGATTCTATAATATGTTTTCTCAATGGGCCTTTCAGCCTGTTAATGCAAATTTTCACATCAAGCGTCTCACCGCACTGCCAAGTTCACAAAAACCGTTCCCACCAATTTTGGCCTAGGGTGGAAGCTGACCCAGACTTGTTGGATGAGCAGCGTTCCAGGAGAGGGTGGCTGCATTCCAGGGGACCCTCCATGGGCTCTTGGAGTAGAGTGACACCAGCCATCATCTCCCTGCTGATGGCAGAGGCAGTGGCATGGGCACCTGCCCATGCACACCTGGCTGCAGTGCCAGAGGCAGTCCAAATCACCAGATAATGTTTGTCCCCCTGGCCCATTTATAGAAATGTAAATAGATGGTTACAGGGCCAGTAAAAGCTGTTTACATGGCTTTCATGACTGGTTTTTAATGGAAATGGTATATTCTGTCATTTCGGCCGAGAAAGCTCAAACATTTACTTTGGAAAGAAATCATAAAGAGCCAGATCTGCCACTGTAATGCAACAAAGATAAACATTATTTTATGGTAATTAATTGATAAGCCAGATTTTAAAAGTTTAAAACAAAACAAAAATTAAACAAAGTCTTGCAAGCCTGAGGTAATTTTTACTTATTTCTCTGCCATGAATTACCTCTTTTTCCTTCACACAGAAAGAGAAAAAGTGGATTCTTTTTGGTCTCTGGCACAATGCACATGTTATAAACACTACTTTTTACAGTCTCTTTAGCTCATTAAGGTATCAAAAGTCTCCCTCAGCTTCCTTCTGTGTAGGATGCTGGGCACTGTTGGACATGGGATGCTTGGCAGAGGCTTCAAGTGTTTTACTTGCCAAACCTCTAATGCCAATTTTGCCTTTGAAGTCTTCGCCTACTTGCCCGAGGACCACTCTGTCCCATGGTAATCCCATTTCCAACCAAAAAGCTTAACCATGAAAAGACTCTTTGACCCATCTAATTCTTGGAGGCAGAGATTTTGTGGGCATATGTCAAGGAAAAATAGTCCCCAACAAGTCTTTGATTAATCTGATACCAGTGTCAGGGAATGGGTGGTTGCTGCTCTTCCAGCAGCTGTGGAGAACAGCTCTAAATCGGTTGCTGACATGAATTCCTTTGTTCCTTATGATCTGAAAAAGGAGAAAGTGAGAGAGCCAGGTTCAGAGCTACACCCTAGAAAAATCTAGCAAGACTTTCATCACAGGGAGACACCTTTCTGCAGTCACGACAGAGCATTGAAAAGATGATCTTAGAATCATGCTCAGCAGACAAATACAGATTACAATTTGGAAATTTTTTTTTTTATATTTTTCAAGAAAAATCTTTTCTGTTAACAACTAAGTTTCAAATATTTGTGGCCTAGAAATGAGTAGTGGTACTTCCTACTTTGCCAAAAGCTGGGGAAAAGCAGTTGGTCTTTCCATGTACTGCAAAGACGTCCAGGAAGACAGGGTTTTTTAAAAGGTTTGTGCTTGAAACCCAACAGAAAACTCTTTGGTGATCTGTACTAGGGACTAAAACACCATTATTCTGCCTGAAAAAAACTCACATGCCAGCTCATTTCAAGGAAATTCATGTCTTTGACACGTCCTTGAGTCTATTGACTCACCTTGAGAATGGTTGCTCTGTTGGTTTGTGCTGGAGATCTGGGCCACTGCTCATGTCAGACCCAAGGAATTGCAGTCTAGGAAGAGTGGACTGCAGTTATCCAAGGAAAAAGAAAGAAATTGCTATCCTGTGGGACCCTCTGAAAGCCCTTAAATAACATAATTGAACTTTTAACTAAAAACTGTTAAATTGAATTTATGAACTGATTATTCCTTCTCTATTCTGGTTGACCTTCCACAGAAATTTTACCTGCTCTCCTCTAATCATCTCTACTTATTTTTTCTGTTTACCTCCTTTCAGTTCCTTATAAAGCCATTTCATCCTTTTATTGTTTGTTTTTTTTTTCCCAAATGGTTTAGATCCCATTCTTTCTGCAACATACAAACCTGGTTTGATTTACTGAATATGAATATCCACTTATTCTTATGCCTCTGGATAATCTCATGTTGAAGCTTACTGAAGACCCATCCTGTTGCTGTGCAAGATTGTTACACCTATATTTATGATTTTTACTTTCACAGGATTTGAAGACCCCAACAAAAAATCACATTTGTAACAAATAGGAGTTATTCAGAATTACTGCACAATGGAGGGTAAAGGCTCCACTGTTTTAAATCATGAGATTTCCCTTGAATAAGCAAAAGATTTTGTGCTCTGCACCTTGAGAGATTGGCCATGATTTTTTTCCCCAGGTGTTGAGTATGGAGCCCTTGGGTATTTGCTTTTTGAACATACTCTGCATCTGAGGCCTCTAAAGAATTTCTTTTTTAAAGACTAAAACCTAAAGCTCCTGCTATCCTGATCACTGTCCTTCAGAACAAAGCAAGCATTAGCAAACTTCTCTTTAAAGTTTTATGTCTGTGAAACCTGAAGACATTGATTTAAATCACATTCATGGGACAGATGTATTACAAATGGAATTTCACCAGTTTAAAGACCAAACGTTAATAAAAGTCACATGAAACTGCATTAATTGAGAACATTATGCTCTCCCATTCATAAATGGATAATAGAAAAATAATAACAGAAAAATAAAAGTTAAAAAAAAATTCAAATTTTTTTTTGCTCCCATAGATTGATGCAGAAATTTATATGAAATCATGAATATATATATGTATATATCTATATATAGTGTCCTTAAAAGCTATGGGGAAACTGCACTATAATAATTATGCTTCTCATGTAGCAGTTAACCTTTTTCTGTTTCACAGACAGTTAAACATGCAGTTACTCCTCAGTCATCACATTAACATTACTGTTCCTTCAGAGCTTTTTCTCTGGCTCCATACACTTCATGCTCTAGATACTGCAGCTCCCAGTACTTACAAATGATTTACACAGATTACACACTGCTTCATTTATGTATAAAAATTATACAAATGCACTGGAGTATGAATTGGCAAAACAGAGCCAGCTTTATGCAGTACATTTTCCAGTTTCCATAGTATTTTCCTAATTCTGTCAAGTTAATTCATGTACTGAGACACTTGACTTTAAAACAGACTCTGATTGTTGCTTCAAGAGCATTATAATGAATGTTATTTGTTCCCCTTCATTATTATGCATTTGCAAACTCCAATAGTCATATTCCACCACAGGAAAATAGTTTTCTACCATAGGAGAACCCTGGTTCTTCCCCTCAAATCTGGGTGTTTTCCTTTATGTAGGCAAGCCTCATAAAACGTAACCATAAGATGGCACCAAGATATACCATGGAACTTCTGACACTGATCCTGATGCTATTGCTGATACACATTTTAGTTCTCCAGTCATATCTTTTTTACCAATCCTTCCCTACTTTTCCATCTCACCTCCTACCAGACTGGGTTTTATATTGCTGCCAGATGGTATTTCAGTTTAAATTACTGAACTAGCCAAAGATTTGACCATCCAGGTCATGCTGAAAAATACTGGAGGCTGTGGTTCGCTGGGATGAATAATCCCTGAGAGCTGCACCCCAGAATGCAAAGTAACAACCAGCAAAGGTCTTGGCAGCTGCCAGCCCTGAAAAGAAAAAAAAAATGGAAGTATATCCAAACTATTGTTAACAGAATCTGAATATTTTCCAGCTTTTTCTGAGCAATTATTATAAAACTGAATATGTTCCTGAGTGATTATTATAAAACTGACATGTCCCTGGGTATTTCTACCCCCTCTTTCTCCTCTGGTACAGCCAGGAGCAGCAGGATGCTCACCTGGCCACCAAAGCACCACAACCTGAACAGCATCAGGACCAGAATATTTCGCTTCCTCCAAAAGTTTGGCATTTCCTGGCTGCTAAAGAGCAGTGGAGCTCAGGGCTGGTGCTTTCACCACAGCTTTTGCCCCAGCTTGTCATTAGCTGCCCTCTCATCGGCCATTATTCCTTAACGATGTTCAGTGGTTCCATCTGTGAAAAGCACCCTGGGTGCATTTTAAAGCATTATAGGAGTATTTCCATGAAAATATTAACAATGGCCTTTTTTTTTTTTTTCCTCTCTAATGGGTGCTGTATGCTATTTGCACTTTTAGAGCAAAGGCTATTTCAACTTTTTTCCATTATATAATTCTCCCCCTGCCCCCCCCACCAATGGTTTATAACTGTGCAATAAAAATTCACTCAGTTTGAATCTTGGCAAATAAGATTTTAAGTTGGAAAAAATATCACTAAAGCCAAGTTGGAGTTTAAAGAGTGTAAAATATGAAGGGGAGTGAATTTTCTTAAATACATTTTTGTGCTTACACAAATGAAAAACAGATTAATTTTTTTATATTTATTGAACTTTGATTGCCATACACAAAACAAGTTCACTGTTGAGGGTGTTTTTCTTGGTCCAAAAATACAGGCATGTTAGGTGCATTATTTATTGTCAGACTGTGAAAAGGAGAAAGGTGGTACCTAGGAAAGAAAAATAATCATATGAATAATTAACTTAAGTTTGAAATAAAGCTTGTAATACGAGGTTTTCCCAAGATTGACTACTTAAGTAATGAGGCAAAGCATTCATTTAAATGAAATGTAAACTATGTACCAGTCTCAAAAACTCTGGGGCCCATTTTAACGCACCATGGATGATGTATCATAATTTTTATCTCATTTTTATTCATCACTAGGATGCCTTCAAGGAATCTACTGGAAGAAAATGCTCTGATACATGTCTTGGATGCATTAGAAAGACTTTTGAGACTGGTGACAGAGACTGAAAACATCCAACAGGTCTGGATGAGTGCAACAGAATAGTCAGAATAGCACTGTAACTAGAAGGAAACCTGAAATACTACATGCTGCTCACAAACCCTTCCTTTGCTGTGACTAAACAGACCCCTTATCCATGCCATGAAAGGCAGATTAATTATTTTATCATTTTGGTCTCAGTGAGGGAAGGTGCAGTTACCAGAAAAGCATCTCAAAGTGCCCAGAACTTTGTCATTCAGCTGTGTGAAGCAGGTGAATGATGTTTTCAAAGCCAAGTAGATAAAAAAGTCTCAGTTTGAAAACACATGAAAGGTGCCTCTTGATGTCCTTACATGGTGTTCTATGGATTTTTCTTGTTTCAGCACAAGGAGCTATGAGCTCTGGAATAATACCTGAAAGGAATTTAGTGGCAATCATTGTAAAAAAGTGCTAGACCAGGGGCTTAATTAGAGATGAAATAATTATAAGGCATTTAGTTCTATTAATGACCTTTACATATGAAAACAAAAGTGCCTGGGAAGGAAGATGAGGAGAAACAGGAGCAGAAAGCCAAGATCCAAAGTGAATCCAATGGTGACAGGTCCCATACTGAACTCCAGAAGTATTTCTCTTGAGAAATAGTTCTCTGACCTCTCCTCTGAATGCAACACATTCTCCTCTGCCCAGTCAAATGCTGAAGACACAAAAGATTTCCCACCCATTCCTTTGCTCACCTTTATGAACTAGTTACATATGGATATGGTGATGATATGATTCCTTCAATCAAAATACCTCAGACTTGGGAAGCTGAAAAAGACTTCCTCAATGCAGTCTGATTATGTATTTCCTCCCCAAAACAATGCCAGTGTAGAATTGAAAACTAGTGCTTAATGGTTAGAATAAAGGTCCAAGAGTCACAGTCTCTGATTTTTATTGCTAATGATGCCACACAGTTGTTCTCTGGCTTTGACAAGTCTTTTACTTAGTATCTCCTGATTTCTCACATTACATTGATGTAAGATGCATAATATATCTAAGGTATGTTATGCAGCATTTCTTATATACTCCATAATAATAGAAGAAATAAAAACACGAGGTAGACATTGTAAAAAACTCTGAAGACCTTCAGCAGGGGTGCATAAATGACATATTTAACAACCATCATTTCAACAGCTCATCAATGTATTTCAATGCATTGTGTGCCATGGACAACAGAGATTAGAGTACAGCAATATTTCTCAAGAGTTGTAATCTCATATAGAGATCTCATAGGTTTGGTTTAGTGTTGCACCAAGAATAAGCTGGTGGAATATAGTCCGTGCTTCTCTTCAGAGATTAGTATTCATGAGAAACTAAGAAATGTATTCCATTTTGTGCTGTTTCCCACAACAGTCTGACACTAAATACATTAGGAGAACTTTGGCAAGCGTCTGATATAATAAAATATTCGGTTTACAAAGCAGAAAGTGTGCCCCGCGCTCTTCCATAAATCTACTATAATAGGCACTTGTGGCAAAAAATACATTTCTGAACACATAGAAAACACAGATTACCGCATAATCATGATGTAATTGGTTGAAAGCCACCACGGCTGTTTTCTGCTGCGAGCCATATAAAAGCTTTCTGACTATTTTAAGTTCAGGGCAGAATGAAGTGAGAGGAAGCCTCCGCAGATTTGACTTTGCTGGAAGTCACATGAGCAGATGAAATGAGATCAACTTGTAAAGCAAGTTGTGGCTGGAAAGATTTCCTCATGGCTGCTGTGCTTGTAAGCTCAGAGGAGAGCTAAAGCCATGTAGACCATTGCTGTGGAGTCAGTGAGCACATCATCCTTATTTTCTACTGTGCTGCACTCTTACATCAAGTTAATAAGGTATAGATGGGGCTCCTTCACTCACCAGCACAGCAAAGGTAAGCCTGAAAAGTCCAAAATGCCAATTCACGAGTTCCCAACAAGTCCTGCACATCTGGCTGATTCTGTGAGCAAACAAGGGGAATTTTTTTTCCAGGAAGAAGTATTGGAAATCACTCAGAAATGTGCTGCATTGATCCAAAACATTTATAATCATTTGACTTTGGGTTTTGGGCACATGATTTACATTTGCACTTGCACACAGGCAGACAGATCCTCCCTGTCTCACTCCCTCTCTCACGCTTTCCTATAAAAGCAGTTACTATTTCCTGACTGGCTTCCTTCCAAATTTGTGAACTAATTTAATTTGGCACCTTTTAACTCATTCCATTATGCCCACCACAAACCTTGCCTAGGAAAAAAAAAAAAATAAAAAAAAGAGAGAGAAAAAACCCCATGGGATCAAAGAAATGAGGTGGACAGAAAAGAAAACTGAATGACCAGGAAGGCAAGAGTGTCAGTGCTGGTGTATAAAACATATGGGACCACCAAAATTGGGCATCCTCTGTGCCACGTGCTTCTGCAGAGCCAAAGGTGAGCTAGGAATGATAAACTCTGCAAATTTCCCAATCTGAGCCCAATGTGGCACCTATGTGACATTACTGATTTAGAGCTCCAAGTCAGCATCTGCACACAACCTTCTCCAGAGCTACCTCCAGCCTCTCCAAGCACAGTGATGTGAGTGGATAAATCCCCCATTAGTACACTGTTCATGCTGTTATGGGTTACTGCCACACTCCTGCATGAATGGGTGGGAAATCCTGGGACTTTCTGGAGGTTTCCAGGTGCTGTGGGGAGGCAGAGGCACCCACACCTCTCTGCCAGGTGACAGCATCCCCCTGAGAGCAGTGAGGAAACGACAAGCAAAGTGTGACTGTCACAGCTGGGTTCTGGCGCCGGTGTGGAGTTAGCACAGCTGTGTGTTCCCCCTCCCCACAGCCCAGCTGGGTGAGTGAAGTGTCCCAGCATCACCATCAGGAAATGTGTGTGTGGCTGCACTGAGCAGACATTGTGCTTCTTCCCCAGGAGCTCTCAGAGCAGTCCTTCAAAAGGTGTAAGACATTTGGTAACTGGTATGAACAGTACAATTTTTTCTCCTGCTACCAGGAAGAAAATAACTCGGCTTCTAAGTCTGGACTGTGTAAAAACACCTCAAGAGAAAGATTCAAAATACCTAAATTAGATCAACCCAACTGCATCCTCTCCAGCTAGTGAAGGATCATGCAGCAGATGTACAGTTTATGTGGCACATCCACAGATCTATTAATCACCTCCAGGGTTGCTGACGCCAGCTCCTTCCCTGGGCAGCCTGTTCCAATGCTTGGCAATCCTTTCAGTGAAGAGATTTTTCCTAATATCCAATCTCAGCCTTCCTGGCGCAGTTGGAGGCTGTTTCCTCTTGTCCTGTCACTTGTTACTTGGAGGAAGAGACAGATCCTGCCCTCTCAGAGAAGTCTGGGACCCAATTAAAAGGACAGTATTTGGTTTCTCAGAGCTGCCACAGCTCTGCATTGAGTCTTCTACTCAGTTAGTGATTTTGGGGTCAGGAGTGGAGCTACTTAGCATGCCACATGACAAATTCAGGATTTGCAGCTGAAGTAGCAGGAGTAACTGATCCATCCAGCAGAAAGTGAGGCTCACATGAAATTAATCAGCAGGATGAGGCTGGGAAGGTGTGCATGGCTGCAGAGGGGGTAACAAGTGTTCTGGTGTCCTGCAACGAGATTATCTTGCGTAAACAGTCACTTGAGATTCATCTCTGCATGTTATCACTGCTAGTCCTGTCAGAAGCAGTGTCTGAACCACTGCAGTGATGTTATACAGGACTTGCACATTTTCACAGTTCCAAAAATCCCTCTCTCCCACAAGGACAACTCCCAAAGGAACTGAGATTGTTGTCACAGTAAACCAATAAGAAACCTAAACAAAACTCCCCAAATTGCCGCTGCCTTGTAACCAGAATTTCCCAGTGTTTCCTACCAACATTGGGGGTGGAAAAACATGAAAGTTTTTTCCTTTTTCTTCTCTGTATGGTGCTAAAGAAAGCTGGGAATGGTCCCACCTCACCTGCTGAGCATACAGCCGTCCCACCTCCATCTGCATCAGCCTGACAAGTGTGTTTATCCTTCCTAAAATGAGGTTCTCTTTCTGTTTCTGTGAATTATTTTTATGAATTCAGACTAACAGAGTGGACAGGTGAAATGTCTCAGGAAAGACAATGCAGCCTCTCTGAGAACACATTTTCCTGCTTAGAATATTGGAGAGTTGGAGCACGTTGGTGACAGTAGGAGCACAGGAAAATGGCTTTCCACTCACTCAGGAGTAAAACAAGGCAGCTGTCAGTCAAATACAATACTGACACAGCTATAACTAAAAGCAAAAGCTTTGCTAATTGTTGACCATATTTTTTCAAAATCTTGATTAAGCTTTATTCTCAGATCATCATCCATTGAATCTAAGCCTGTGCAGGTTATCTAAGAAGGGAATTTCATACCCACCTGCAGGAAAACAAAAAACAAGTGGAAATCTCATGACATCTGGACTGCCTTACTAACAAAGATGTACAAATAATTTCTTTTTCTTTGTGTATCTGTAAATTTTAAAATCACTTAAAAGAGATCCTCTTTAGGGAAGTAATCTGAAGCTTACAGAATTTTCTGATTTGCTTTCATCTGGAATGCCTATCTGAAAGACAGACTAAATAGAAGCTCAGTAGAACCTCTAAATAATGTGTTGGTTAGAAATATTTGTTGGATAACTTTGCTAATTAACCTCACTAACACTTTTATCAGAAGAGTTATCTCTTTCTTACACTGACATCCCTCTGCTTTAGTGACACATCGTTCTTAAACTTGGAAAAGCAACCCCAATTCTAAAATTTCTCTTCAATACAGCAAAACCCACACATATCTTAGTCATCTTTTCCAGTCACCAGTTCACAACGTCTGATTCCACTGTAGCCAAATATTTCCATTAACCCAGTGACCCTAGTTTAAATGTCATTATTAGGAAAACTTTGATTTTTGTCCTTAGAAGGGAAATTTTAAAAACAAAATAATTACCAAAAAAATATACTGTTAAAATATACTGTTTTATATAACAGTATATAAAAAATATACTGTTAACATGTTACAACAGTGATAGCATCTAATAGTTTCAAGTACATCTTGTACAACTGTGATATACAGAGGCACCTCCTGATAAATTTGTTAGAATCATAACTGAATGTCCATCTGTACTGAAGTACACAAACCAGACAACCTCCTCCTTTTCCTCCACTTGCCAATGCCTTTTCAATACCTTGTCTCCTAAGGAAAGCCTCTCTACACAGTATCTTCATATTGCTATATGATTAATAAACCCTTTCTGCCAATATTCACATGTAAATAAATTTAAACTAGATTTCACATGTGTGTCTCTCTTTGAAGTGAAGACTGAAATTTATTCCTCTCCACTTTATGTTGAAGCTGGCTTTTTAAAAAATTTTTTTATTGTGTCTAGAAACAATTCTGCTTGAAACATTCAAAGCACAAGGCTGTTTTCAATAGATTGACAGAAGCTTTGGGGGGAATTCTCTGCCTTTACTGAAGCCTGGTAGAGCTAGCAAAAGAAATTAGGAGCAGCTGCAAAAATTACTAATGCAAAAGAGGCAATCCATCCTAAAATATGAAGTTCTTGCCGAAGTTGAGAAGAGGCAGGAATTTACCCTCATCTCCTCCAGACCAGCTCTGAGAAAGGTGTGAGGGCATCGCAGTCACACAGACCCAAGGGAGATGGGAGACAGGAGGTTATAAAGGGGAAGCACAATCACTTTTCTCTCTAGTCTGAGTACAGTCTCAAGGTGTTTGGTTACAGCAAAAAACATGCCAAATCTTCAGAGGGAACAGACTACGATGAGAGCCATAAATCTATTTAGATTAACTGAAATTTTCACCATTTGGCTTCAAGGAGAAGAGCTAAATATTTTTTCTTGCAACTAATCTGTTTTGACTCTATGAAAAACATTTTCATTGCAATGAAGTTATTAAAGTCTTAGCACTTACTGTTTTGTAGTTAATATAGGAACTTTTTTCTACCTGCCTGCTAGTTTCTCTGCAATAAATTTCTTTGCACAGGTCGGCTCTTCACTCTACTTCTCTTATTACTTCATTTAAGAGAATGATTTATTTTAAACCCCAAACCAAACATGGGATCGAAGAGTAGAGGTTAAGAAATGAAATAAAAAGAAAACAGACCTTCACCTTTCATTATGCTTGTCTTAAGTATCCGCTTTATTAAACTTACTCAGTGTTTAAGTCTGGTTTATTAAAAACCATCAATGTTTAGCTTATGCTATTTTTGAAGCAGTCTGCACTGAGTAGTGTTTAATAGGCTGTCCAAAACCAGATTTTTTGGTGTTGCTGTTTGAAAAGCAAACATAGAATGCTCCAGGATATCCATTTGTATAATGCAGTTAGCAGTCACAAAAGCTTGATCAATATCATATCATTAATTTTATAAACCAAAACCTGAAGTGTGTTTACTACATCTTGTAGGGCTACTCATTAAAGATATAATCTAGTTCCCTGTTGTAAATCTCATCACACACTGACACATCAGTGTTTAACCAGGCTCTTTACCCATATGAAAATCTCTTCACACTCTCAAGAACATGCGAAGAATCACCTGCGAGTAGGAACCTGATTTTCTGTTCCACTCCTAAAATCTCAGTTGATGCATCAAGAATCACTTAGAATCAGCTACACTTTACTATTTATAATATATAGAAAATATAATTGTATATATATTGTACCTGGTGCAATCAGTAGGAACTCTGAAAGGATTTAGATGAGAGGAGGGTTGATGTGCAGTGAATTCAGAAGTAGGATCTTGTTGCAGACACTACATTAAAAATGTTACCTCTGAGCCATTGCCCATGTGATCTCCACAGGGAGTTCTGTCAAAATAAGGGATGAGATTTTGCTTATCAAGTGTCATTAGCAGTGTAATTGTATAATCTGCATTGTATAATCATTTTTAGAAACAGGGAATTTGGTATGAATCATGTGCATCTCTTTTCTGGCTTTTTTTCCCCCTATTTCTTTGTAGGACACAGTTTGGAGAGCTCCAGCAAGAAACTTCTTCATTCAACTGGGAAAGCCCCATTTCCTCTGGTCCTTTTAAAATGAGAAGACTGCTTAAAACATGATAAAAGCAGATTTATATGATACAAGCAGAGTCAGTCACAGCTGAAACCTGTGCCCACAGAAGCCAGACAGCTCCTCCTGCCCTGGACACAAGTCCCTCTTCAGCCACCAGAGAGACACAACAGTGTCACCAAGGACAGCATGGTCCATGTAGAGGCAAGGCCATGCCCTGTCCTTTCCTGTAAGGAATGAAGCACAGCTCGCTGAAAGGCTGTTTCCAGCACCCTGTAAAAATATATCGGCGTTTTGCAAAAGCAAACAAAAAGCCCCAAACTTTGCTCCGTGTCAGAATGAAAAGTGGACATTTTTAAATTCCCAGTAGATAAGGCCGTGTTTGAGCAAACCCAAATTGCTGGACCTCACAAGTTGCCACACAGCAGAGCTGTTGTTGCCCTTCAGTCAGCTCTAATTTTGAATTAATTGAATGAGTTTTTGCCTCAGACATTTCTGTGAACAGCCTCGAACTACAGAGTCACAGCCAAATATCTTCATTTAAAAAGTTGCTCCTGCCTCTAAACTCAGACATATTGCACACCCCTTTGGAATGCCCTGGAAAGCAGGTAAATAACTCAAAATTTGTCGCTCTCCAGCTTACCCCAAATCTAATGTCTAGCACCTTATAGAAATAACAGTGAAGGGAAATAAGTGCAAGAGAGAGAGAAGACATAAAACAAAGCTCTAGGAGGTTCCCATGTAAGGTCACCAGAAGAGTTGAGGGTGTTGTTTTTCTTCTCCCTAAGAGAGGAGCCTAAATTTAATTTCTTTTCACTTTTTCTACTTTGCTCTGCTCTTTTCCTCTCAATCTCCATCCTAGTTCTCCTCCTTTCTTCTCCTCCAGTCTGAAATTCCATTCCCAGCCATATGTTTCTCATTGTGATCCACCTTCCATTTTTGGTCATACAGCAGAATGTGGTTTGAAGATCCAAGAAAGTCAGAGCGTGTTGACACAAGGACGTTGGATTCTAGGTTTTGTCAACACTGAGCTGAAGAGCTTTGGGCCTTGAATCAATTTTAGCCTCCCTGACCAAGGAAACCCTGCAGAGAGTTAGACAAAGATCAACGAGAACAGATTTCCAAGTGAACAGAGCCATATAAGTATAACTTGCATTACAGGGGAGTGGTTTTTATTTTCCTTATGATCTGCCCTTGCTCCAGTATTAAATTCAAACACTACTCAATTTTGCTTGGCATGCAGCTTTTTGCAATGAGACCCTAAAGTTTTCTTGTAGGTGATATCCAGTAATGAGAGCCCTAAGACAAACTTGAATTTCAAACATCAGATGGATTTCTTCTAGAAATTGAGATAAATAATAAACCCAAAACTACTCCAAGGTCTCACTGTGATCTATTCCAAGAGCAAGTGATGGAGAGTCACAGTCTTTTCCCAGATGACCTGGGGGATTTCCTGCTAAATTGCTGTGCTTCCAGACGTCTGGGCATGTGAAGTGGGTCCACCAGCTAAAAGTCCATTCCCGACCTAGGGCTTCAACTAAAAACATGTGTATAAGGCTGGGTAATGGAAGAGAGTGTAAGGGAAGGAGAATTAAACTGATGTTGACATTATTTGAAATGTGCTTTAATTCATGCTCTGCCAGATAGCTGAAGATTAATCTCAAACTGTTTATTTTAATGTATCGTATTTCTGACTTGCAGCTAGCTATCAGCTGGTGTAATATAAGCTTTAATTTTGGCACCAACGAGTCATCATTGTGTTTACATTTTCACTCACACTTTCTTTGGTTTTATCATAAGCAATTTCATGATTTAATGGCATTTACTTTCCTGAATAAGAAATGGTGTAGCTAATTTTTGGTGATGGGAGAGAGAGTTTTTATAAACTACCTATTTTCTTGGTGTAGTTGATTGTAACAACAAGGTCTTGAAAGATCCCTTTATTACACAGCCATTTCTGAGGGAAAATGAAAATGAAAGAGAGGAAAATCTGTTTTTAAATTCTGGATTAAGGATCTAGCTGATCTGAATAAATAAGAAAAGTTTTAGCCATTGTTCTAGCTAACAGTCCAAACTGCACATTGAAAATATCACTGTTTCTTTGAGCTCAAACAAAGCTATATTATAATCCAGAAATAACCAGGAAAACACTGTCAATATAAAATCATAGCAACTAGAAAAAGCAACCAGGTATTTTGCTGAACAGAGTTACTCTAGCACAACCCAGTCTGGGAAAGAGCTTGGGTTAATTTATTTGATCCAATTATTTTTAACCACTTGAAAATATGGGTTCTTTAAATAAATGTAAACTTGGACAGGCAGACACTTGCAGATCCTGATGGCCATGGACAGGAAGTGCTCACTGGATGTGTAGTCAAGAGCTGCATTCCCATCTTCCTTAGGACAGGACTGGGTTCGTGCTCCCTCCCTCCTGCCGAAGGACAAGCCCAGCTCCATACTAAATTTACAGCTGGTGGTCTGGTTTTAGGATCTGTGGCAGTTTTCCAAGATGACATAGTGGGGTGCTCAGATGCCTCCAATGAGCGGCAGTGACATGTCTGAGAGGAATTTTTATAAAACACATGGATATAAAGCTCAGGGATTCATGTTTTACACGAGGCAGCGCAGTCTGAAGAGTCAGCCTTTATATCCGAGTAATGCCGAATACTCCCCAGCTATGCTCCAAGTATTACAACTTGCAAAACACTGCAAGACCTCACAAGTGTGGAGACACACAAGCAGGAGGCAAAATACATCATGACTTCTAGCCAGATTTCTTGGCTTAAGAAAATTTCCCAGCGACAGAAAGTTCGTCTGACTCTGGAGCACGCTAGAGGAATTCAAACAAGAACCATACATCTCAAAGATGCATAAAACTGAAAACAAAGACAAGATTTTGGTACCTATATCTTCAGACTTTGTCCTCCTGGGACAGAATTTGCATATAGCCTCTCTGGGAGAAAATGAATTGTGGAGGGGTAGCAAAAACAGAGAATGAGAAATTATAAAGCAGGCAATAAAAAGAAAAGAATAGGAAGGACTCCTAGACCTCACACAGCCTCTGTTAAACAATGGGGAGAAAATCTTCCAGGAATTCAGTAAGACCTGAGAAGAAATAGAGGGACTGCTGGAACAAATGGCTGCTGGCTCCAGTTCCACTGAATGACCTTGACTGTGCACATTAGAGCTAGTTGTTACATCAGGCACTGAAATAGAGAACAGACCATAAAAAACTCTGAACATTTCCTCCCATAAGATTCCTTTGTTATAGGGCTCTTTTGTAGCATTTAGTAATAATTTCCTCTCTGACAAATGTTCTTGTGCAAATTATAATGCCATTATGTTCTGATGCGAGCTTTTCCCTCGTTTCTTAGTTAATTCATCTTTATGGAAGTTCTTCAGCTGCCAGCCAGTACTGGAAAGTTATTAATTCCAAGTGACTTTAATAATGCATGGGAAGCTGAGGAGAAGTTTAGCAAACTCTCAAAATATTTCTTTACCAACATTTAACTGAATATTCTATTTGTCCTCTAATTTCTTCACCTGGATCTCTGCCATGCTTCACGGGTTTTTTTCAGCTCTGACAAGGTGGGTTGCCAGTAGGAAGCTCAGGAAAGATGGGGAGCAAATCATCTCTCTATTCCCCCATTTATATAGTAGGTTGATCATAAAGTTTCTGTAAAAACTCCCCTCTGTTCCCTTCTGCAGAAAACGTGAATTTTGTTACACACAGAGCACAGCCAGAGAAGTCAGACAAAGCAAGTGAGAAACAGAGCTCCTCTGACTATTCCTTCCTGTGTTTCAAGACAGCATGAACTTATTCTTCAACCATTAATTCTCTTCTGGTTGTCCACAATTTCTTCGTCTATACTCAGGTATGTCCAGAAGCTCTGACACACCCCCTAAGTTGCACTTTAGTGGTGCCAAAACCTTCATAAATTGTTATTTTCTCTGCTTCACTAGCAAGTTAACTTTACTAACTTGTGCTCAGTCTGATTAAAAACTTGGCAAAAGATGTCAAGTGACTGATGCACCAGAAAGATTGACCTTGGGGATTCATCTGATGCTCACACAAAAAGGAGGTAAAAAAGACGTGTATAAAGTAATTTGTAGGAAACTCAGGTTGCAGGAGGTAGCACATTTTTGCTTCAGTGACATTCAGTACCTGGCAGCCACTCAACTGATCAAGAAGAAAGATACTCTCTCGTCCTGAACAACCTCAGAGGAACCCCACAAGTAGGAGCTTACTCATACTAAAGAATTTTTTCTGGGGAAGGGAATATTTCACCCTTTTGTAAGTTTCCAAAAGGATTCTTCTGACTGGCTGTGAAAATCAGCATGATCTCTCTTCTGTTTAGCTTTGTTCAAGTTTAACACAAACAGCTTAAATTCTGTGTGGTTACTGGAACAAAATATACTGCCAAGGACTGAAACTATTAAATCTTTTCTTTTATCTGTTCCTCATGGATATCACATGCCCAGACAAATTAGATTGTTCATAACAGTCTGAGCTTAATAATATTTTCGCCATTAAAAGGGAAATCCTTGTGATAACATATGCAGAGATGAACCTCTCCACAGTGATTTTATAGGTTTTTTTCCTCAGTGAGGCTCATGAAACAGATTCATAAAGCTGAATACTTCCAGTGCTGCAAGACATAGGCATTTGCAGTCATGCTGTGTTTGGAAACTTGCTCAAGGCCTTAAAATCATAAAATTATGTATCTTCTTTCTAAGAAGCTAATGACACCAGGGGACAGTTTTGGTAAAATTCAGGTGAAAATACAGTATCTAAATTAACAGTTTTGATGAGGAAACCAGGAAGGGAGAGGGAGGAAATTGAAATGAGAAATCTTGAAATAAAATACTGAAAAACTGAAAAACATTACGAGAAGTTCATATGGAATACCAAAGGCTCAAAGTTTGCCTCTCAGCTGAATTATAGTTCAGCCTGACTGACTAAAGACACCTTCTGCACACAATTGCTCCTTGACCACTGTTTGTAAGACATTAGCACAGTTTTGAAAACATAAAGGAAAAATAATTGCTTTTAACATTTTCTCTATTAAACAAGCTAATTATTCAGATTCTTTTTAATGCTCCTCACTCCAGCCAACCAACTTGTTTGTTTTTGCTGTGTTATTTGTGCAGACATGAAAGCCATCATAGCCTCACAAAAAGCTACAGCCCTTGATCATCAGTCACACCACAGCTGACTAATAGCCTGACACACTGATCTCTTCTTTCCTCACTCCAAACTGTGATAAGAAAGGACCATCTTGCTGTTTCTTGCTGTTTCTCTTTTTGTCCCAGAAAAAAATCCGGCCATCTAACCTGCTCTCTGTTGGCAATCCAAGAGTGGAACATCTTCCTGGCAGGAGAGCTGTCATTTTTAAAAATGAATAATCAAAGTGTAAATCTGACTGCTCTGAACCCACAGCCAAACAGAAAGTCTGTATTTTCTGTGCTATGTAAGAGAATTCAGGCAAACCTCAAATGTATTTGCAAATACCCTGAAACCTTGTGTCACCCAAGGTTTGTCTGTCATAGTGGTGTCAGCTCTTGTGCTTGGATTCTTCTGAATTTTATCATGTCATTGCAGTGACAGAAAATCATTCCAGCATGCTGAGCTATCCCTCCATGAGGTCAGGGCAAAAGAAAATTGGGGTTTGGCCACCCAGAGGAGGGAGGGATGCAGCAAATCTGCTGATGAAGAAGTGACTAAACAGCCCCATCTTACCCCAAATCACACCAACATCTGGAGCCCTGCCAGTGACCCCCGTGCTAAAAGAACATGTTTTGAAAACCTGAGCTCTGCCTTTCAATGGTGAAGTTGCTGACTTGAATCATTTTAGGCTGAGCTTTAGGATATGTGGCACAGAGAGAATATCTGCTGCCCTTGTTTAATTTTGTAGCATTTGGGGTTTTTGTATTAAATTTTTAACTTTATAGAGCTTAACATTTATAACTTTCTTTAACATTTCTTAAAGATCACCTAGATTTCCTTTCATAATTTAGAATGAAATTCATTAGCCTTTCTTAAAATGGTGAAAAAAAACAGAGTTAAATTGCATGAAATAACAACTAAGTTACTACCTATCCACAGAATTACACTTTCCTAAAGAAAAGTGTGTTTACCAGAGTAAACTCTAATTCCTTTTGAGAAAAACTAGCAAGAACAACAAAAGAGGTTGATGTAAATATTTAAATAGCAGTGGTATTGTTGCAGCTGTAACAGTCTAAAGGCACAGGAATCACTAGTAAGAAGATGCAATAATTTTTTATTAGACTGACTGACACAGCTGTAAAACAGTGGAGAATAATGGACAAAGCTGAGAAGAAAAGGAAAACCCAGAAATACAGTAAATCAAACATAGATGTCCCCATGCCTCATAAAGGACATCTTCAAACAGAGCTCCTCCACTGAGGTTCCCAACACTGTAAGGTTTCACCCCTCCTGGGGTTCAGACACTGCACAGAACATGGGACAGCAGGGACCCAGCTAAACACAGCTGTACCTGGGCATGCTTATCAGCTGAAAAGAAACATATTGATATGTCTGTTAGAGGAGGTTATACATCACCAGAGGCAGGACAATGAACTCCAGGGAACAGGCTAAGAGATGTCACTCAACGTGATTTGTTCTCCTGGAATTTTATTTATGACTGCTGCACTTAAAAGCACACTGAAGTGCTGGCCAAAGCAAGACTTAAATTTAAATTTGGATTAACCCTGACTAAAGTTTATCCCTGAAGAGGATGAATTTGTATTTATATCCAAGGCTCAAGTAAACTGTTTTCTCTCTCATCCTATTACTGCACTTGAGCCACGTGGAAAAAAAAAAAATGAAGTTTACTCCTCTACTAAGCAAGGAAAAAGATTTGCAATGATTTACAATCAGACAGTTCTGTTAACTTGTAATGAAATGTAGGTGCTTATGACTGACATAAAATTTAAAACCTGAAACTGAGATAAAAACCAGTTATGGGCATATCCAACACCTCAAGCAGTTTGTACATTAAATCAAGTTGGCATGCTACAGTGGCCAAAATCAGGATTCACTGTGGAAGAAAAATGTGATGAGGGATCCCTAGTCCATCAATTCTGTCTAACATTACAAAAAGTCTATCTTTGAGTTCAATTGGCCTTGCCTTCCTATGTACAACTCCAGCAGGACTCAGCTTCCAGCTCCAAGGACTTTTCCAGTCAGTTTGACATAGGCAAACCTAAACACTTACAGGATCAAGTCAGATGTGTGCAAACATAAAACCCCCAACTTTCAGTCAGTCACATATTCAAAACAATTTGTTCATTTCACTGTCTCTACATACATACATAGACTCAAAACCCCTGCCCCATTTAACAAAATTATTTGGGCACAGATTCACTGGTGCTTCTATATTCCTGCCTTTAATTCTGGCAAAGATGACAGAAGACACAGAAGATAAAAGAGCATTCTCCTTTCAAAGAGCCAAATGAAAGAAATGCCTCTGAATACCAGGATTAATTTAACCCTAATTGTTTTAAATGCTCTTCCCAAGCACCACGTTGTCCCCAAAGAAACAAACGGAATTGGGATGCTGCCCTGAAGCACATTGTTTTGCAGCTTACAAAACCAGAAGTTATTGAATGCAATTGAATGTGTAACTGGTCACCAGGAAGACAATGGAAACCTAAAACCAGGCTAGAAATGGGGAATTCAGTTGGGGAATTCACCAACCACCCATTTCCATGCAAGAAGGGAGGCTTCAGAAAGTTTTTTCATTAAACTATAGGCTGAATTTGGCCTCAGTGTTAAGAATTCTTTTAAAAATATATTCCTACACTTCTTGTTGAATCTGTGAAGACTGTGTTGAATAAAAGCAGTGCCCAGGAATTACCACACCTCTAGGAATACCAGGTGCCAAAAGGTATTAAGATCAAGGCATCTTTTCAGGCTATTTTACACCATGAGTGCTGAGAAATACAATATTAAATTGCTGGTTGTTTGTTGGTTGTTTGTTGGGTTTTTTTGGGTTTTTTGGGGTTTTTTTTGTTTGGTTTTTTTTTTTTGTTTGTTTGTTTTTTGAGTTTTGGCTTTGTTTGGGTTTTTTTTCAAGCTGAACAGAGAGAATAGAAAAAAATATTGTTAGAGATGGAAATATAACATTTCCCTCTGACTGAGAATATTCAAGCAACATATCTGGCTGAAGCATTTAGATTAATATTTTTGTGTGTGTCGCAGTGGCCACTCTGTGGAAAAAAAATGAGATTTGTGTTTTGTCAGATCATTACAAGTTTTAAAGTTTTTCTCAAAAATGTGTGTATCACAATAAGAAACTTTGTTCTTTTCTCTCCTTTGTCTTAGCCAGTTTAAGTAAATCACAAATTTTCTTGTTTTGTTATAACCTCCTATATCAGGGGAGGGAAAACAACAGAGGATAAACAAAAAACATCTCATTTTGCATAAACAGGTGGATTTATGTTTCAGCTGTAATATACATTAATGTAGTTTCTGTGGGCCACATATTAGACTTAGAAAAGTCTTTTCTGTCAAATAGCTACAGCTGTAGCAACTTCAGGTTTTATTGTTCATGACTATGCAAAATATGACTGACCATCCGATAAATCTTCTTTTCTAAACTGCTGAGTTACAAAAGAAATGTTTTAACTCTGTTACCTTCCTCTTTCCTACTGAATGTGTTGTAAAATGCTTAAAAATGAATTACTGTGTAAATTCTCAAGCTGAAGTTTTTATGTAAATAGTCCACACACAATTTATAGCATTCTTGTTTGTGTAACATCCTAGCTTATTGGCATTTGTCCTATGAATATACTGTTTTGGAAATTAGGCACTAGGGTTATAAAACATTGTTTTCCCAATACACCATTTTAAGAAAAAAGAAATAATAATAAAAATCAGCCTTGAAAGACCTGTCTGGTAAAATATTTTAAATTTAAAGATCAGGGTGAATATGTACTTTCATGAGGTAAGGAAAGAGTAGCTCATTATTAGAAAAATGACCTCTGCAATTGTTCATGTGGCTTTGGGACAGGAATGGATATTATTTATAACACAGAGACCTTGGAAGGGCTGACCAGCTCATACTGACAGCAAGAATAGCCATGGCCTGAATAAATAGATTCCAAGGCTCAAAAAATGGGTGATATTGATGGAACCATCCTCAGGGTGCTCTCTGGGAAAAGCAGAAAGCTTCTTCATTTGACGTAATGACAATTTTTGTTTGTTTGTTTGTTTGTTTGTTTTTGTTTAATCCCTCAATCATTCCTTCTTTGTATTCCCTCAAGTGTATCCCAGGCCCCAGAAAGATGAAAAATACCAGCAGACAGCCACACCTTCCCGCAGAAGGAGAAGGTTGAAAGGAAAAAAAAAAGGAGAAGCTCTTATACTAACTCAAACCTGGACAAAAAGTGATAAGAATGAAATTACTGAATTAATAATTGAAAATTATTCCATTTACACAGAATAATAGGGACACCTTTTTCTTCTGTAAGGTTGAGATTTGGCCACAGACTCCAACTGGACTGACAAGGGGTAATGTTTTATCTTCCCAGTATATTAAAAGCACATGTATCAGACTTAAAAGCACACAAATCGACTCCAAAAAACAAGCTAAATAATGGATGAAAAAGAAGTAAATGAGGGAGAATAGTAAAATAAAGGCTAAACTAAACTTTACAGTAATGATAAAGGATCAATCTCATGATTATTAATATAAAGTTTAAAAATATCAGTGGTGTGGTATCTATAATTTTAATTTGTTGGTTGTTTATTATCTTACATTTGACTTCTGCTTTAAGCACTCAGTATGTTCTTGATCCTGCAGCATCAACAGCAAAATAAACAGAGAGACTTTCTCATTCTTTGCTGGTTGCCTCCCATCTCTGCACTCCACTGGAGATGGAAGATGTCAATTTGGATAAGGTGTTTTCCCCCAGAGAATATAAATTTCACCACAACACTGGAGAACCCTATCAAACAATGAAGCCATTGAAACATGTCCTTCTCCAGAGCCTCACTAATGCCATGTAACTTAGACAGCTCAGGCAGAATCTGAGTGCTGCTACAAGTTCACCTCTGCTGAACAGAGGTTTCCTAAACCCCTTTGGCTTCAGTGACACTCCACCACCATCTGCACGAGGCTGGGAGGGAGCAGGACTTCATTAGGAGTGCAGCAGACATAGAGCTGGCATTACAGAAGCATCCAGGCCCCAGGCTTCCTCCAACCACCTTTTCTCCCTCCAAATCTAAGCCTTATGTCTTGAACTTCCCAAGTACTGACACTGCATTTTCCATAACCCATAGCCTGCTGTGGTCTCTTCACACAATTGCTTACCTGAAGTTCATAAGGGAGAGCTGCCAACAAGGGGTTACATGGAAGAAAGGCAATTCCATGATCATGTAATGAATTAATAAATTATTACAGACAGGCATAGGAGGTAGAGTGTGGTTTAGATCATTACCCAGAACAGTAATTTGTGTTTCCTCCCAGGTTTCACGCAACAGTTGAGGAAGAAAGCCTTGGTAACACCAACACACTACATGTAAACAAGTAAGACTTGGAAAATCAAGTTGAGTCTTCTTTACAGAATAACAGCCTGCTTGTGATCCCAACAGTGAGGGGAAAATGTTACCCAATGTTATCTCGTACCCCAAATCAGAATTTCTTTGGGATTAGGTCTGCAGTTTAGGTAAGAACCTCCAGTTTTAACCCAAATCCAGCCTAGCCTGCTGCATCCATTTGTATTTCAAATGGATGGTACTTCGTACTCTTGAACATTTTCTCAAACTTCTCCAGTTTCTATTGATCAATGACTGATTTGCATCACTACTGGCTGGGATTTTGCATCCATCTGATATTTTGATGGTGAAACATTAATTCTACCTTCTGAGCAAACCAGAGCCATCAAAGTGTTCCCAGTACTAAATTACTCTAGGAAGTCAATTTAAAGTATCACCCTTTTGCAGTCTACCATATCCATAAATTCTCATTCCTCCCTGGATCTCCTGGATTTTCTCCTACACTGTGACCATCACCGCCCATCATTTTCAGTGTGGCCCTGTGCCTGTGGCATGGAGCAATTGCCTCTCAGCTCTGGAAAGAAATTATCTCATGCTCTGAGATAATCCTCACCTTGAGCTAAGCCTGACCTATTGTGGCCTGATTTTCTTGTGTCTCCCTTCACCTTCCTGAGTAAAACACGTTCTTCAGCTCTACAATACTCTTTATAAATACCAAGAAACACAGAATGGTGTGGGTTGGAAGGGATCTTAAAGGTCATCTCATTCCACACCCCTGCCATGGGCAGGGACACCTTCTGCTAGGCCAGGTTCCTCAGGGGCCCATCCAGCCTGGCCTTGGATACTTCCAGGGCTAGGGCATCCACAGCTTCTCTGGGCATTCTTTCAAGTGTGAACTTGGAGGGAATGGCTTTACAAACCCTTCCCCATCAGGCTGGGGATGAGGCACGGAGGGAGGCAGGCAGACAGCAGCAGGCTGGGCTTGGCATGGCACAGCACAGCTTTCTGCTCCCCTGCTCTGACCAGCAGCCGTGTTGCAGACATCTGTTCAAAGGCTCCTGCCTGAAAAGAGAGCCCCAAACTGGGTTTCTTCTCTCTTTCAAAGTCAGCTGTTCTTACTGAATCCAGACTTCATGGCCTTATGCTCTTTGAGAGTTTTCTGACTGATGTGATGAGGCAATGGGGTGCCTTCTCTGTTCACCTCTCAGAGCTTAACGTCTGAATAAGCAAACTGAAGAGGTCTTCATTGTTCCCAGACATCAGACAAAATGATATCACCTCCAGCCCATGTATAAACAGATTTCTTCAATCTTTTCAGAAATTAATCAGCATCAGCAAACACTTAATTTCCTTCCTCTAGGAAAGCCCTCTATCTCAGACTATGATATTTGCAATAGGAAAGGCAGCCAAACATTTTCTTGGGTTTAGTTTTGTACTATTTTGTCTGCCCAAAGGGTATCTGGATGGTTTGCTCTCTCCCAGCTCAGGAGCAGCAGCTCTGGCAAGCACCACAGCCCTCAGCAGCAGATTAGGCACAGCCAGTGCTCCTGCTACAGCAGCCCTTTGCTGCCTCCCTGGCCTGCTTCCTCAGACAGCCTCCAAGATGATGGCTTTGAGGAGAGTGTCTGATGTGCTTGCAAACCCCTGCCTCAGAGATTCAAGTGCAGAGCCTCATCAGCACCTTTGTTTGAGTTGATAAAGACACACCAACCTTGATTAAAAACAAGCTCAGCTTAAGTCAGGCACCATAAAAGACCACATTTATGCTCCCCTTCAAATATCCCCTTGTCCAAGTTACAGAAGCAAAAATGCTCTTATTTTAAACAAAAACAAAAGGAATTCTGAAGAAAAGAAAGAAATAAGGAGAAAAGCTGCTGGAGTTCAAGAAAATTACTAAAGTAGAAATAGGAAGTAATATGTCTTCTTTACATATATATATATATATATATATAATGTGTAAAGAAGAAATAATAACAATAGCTTAATAATGATAAGAACATAGCATTAATAAGGCCTCATTCTTTATAAAAGCTTAAGCATGAGCCTCTCCCTTCCAAGGTCCTCCTGGCTCAGCATCAGAATCTCCATGGATGTGTAGCTTTTTGACACTTCTCAGAAGAGCCACTGTCCTTCATCACCCCTTCCTTCCCATGTTGATGGGCTGCAGGTGGCTCCTCTGCCTGCAACAGGCTGTCCTTGCAAGGGGAATTTTCCTGGGAAGCACTCATTTTTTAACCCTGCCCCTGCCAGATGCTTCTGTGAAGGGATTTGACCCACCACTTTCCTTAAAAGCCACGTACAGCACATAAAGGGAGGCAGAAACTGCAGTCAAGTACCTTTCAGTGTTTGTGCTGCTCTCCTCAGTAGCAAGGCCACAAAATGATAAAATTACCAAAAAAATGGCTTTTAACCAAAATGGAATGGGTTTAGATAAGATATTAGGAAGAAATTCTTTATTGTGAGGTGGTGAAACAGTTTGTCCAGAGAAGGGATGCCTCATCCCTGGAAGTGTTCAAGGCCAAGGTGGGACAGGGTTGGAACAACATGGTGTGCTCTCCTGGGACACTCAGGGATGGCAGGGTCCAGCTGGCTGGAGGTGTCAGCAGGATTTATCTCCATCCACCCCTGACCTTATGGACTGGTTTTAAATTTAGCCATGCCATGTACCATCACCTGGTCATATCTGACCCAGACTCAAAACCCTTTATTCATTAAGGTGCAAAGCTGTTTCCATCCTATTACAATTCCTAGGTTTGGGCTGGCTCCTACAGAGGTGAATAAAGCCAAGGTATTTTTAATTTAGAGAAATAAGGCAGCTGTGCCCACTTTCCCTTTCCTCAATTAACTGAGGAGCTCCCATCCAGCTTATGAAACACCTAGACAAATTTACTCTTCTCCTTTCCCGATTCTGGAAACAGTCTTTTTGGTAACACCCAGCACTTCAAATCTGGTTCCTCACAGTCAGCAGCAATGGTACAATTGATGACAAATAGTCAAGAGTAGGCTGAACATGTACATTACCAGGCATCTCAGTTCATGCATCCCAATATTCTTCCCATAAATTCAGCAGCAAAAGCTTATCTGACAGCAGTGCTTTCACACTGAGCCTCTGGAAATCAGAACAGAACAGGGCCCTTCTGCTTTACATTAAATTAATTATACCTCCAGAGGATGGAGTGCAGCTCCATGAGGCAGGAGGATAGATCAAGGCAATTCAATCCCTTAAGCCAGTGATTTTTTTTTTATAGTATTCAAAATTCATAGGGAGAGCTATGCTGAAACAGCAGCTCCTGACTGGACATAAGAGAAAATCAGTGTGTGTTCTTGGGACTGGAGTTGACTGGTGATGCTTGTGGGCATCATTTCAATTGTACTTGGAATTTAGGCCTGGAGTCTTGGCTAAATACAAACCAATGCAATTGGTCTCTGAAAATCAAATTAAATTTTCAAAACTCTACTCAAAGTGGGTTAAAAATCCACAGTGATTTTTTTTTTTAATAAAATAAGTGTTTGCTTTTACAGAACTGGGCTCTTGGCAATGGTATTTCTCTGCAGGTTTGGCATGTGTTTGGTCTGAAGCAATTTGGGGGATCATGCAGCCCACAGCAAAGTCCCTGCCACTTGTTTGCACCTTTGCTATGCTGTACAAGTGCTCCAGGGCAAATGCAGAAGGAGGCTCATTCATGAAAATCAGTATTTCCTTGAGGGGTCTGCTCAGGCTGCGGCACTCATTCCTAATAAAAACCCCAATGCCTTTGGAATTGCAGGGAATGGGACCAAACTCTGGGAACTTTGGCTAGAGCTGATTCCTCATCTAGGTTCCTCCCACTCTCGTTCAAATCAGGAGAGGGGAGAGTGGGAGAAACATCTGAAATACAAGCATAGGAATTTCCATATTGATTCAGAGTAGTGTTCCACTTTATCCTTTCTCTCAGAAGAGAGATCTCAAAAGGAGAATAAAAGTGGAAAAAAGGTCCCCATGGAAAACACTGTGAATAGTTGGTTTATTTCACAAAGCATGAAGATCTCTTACTCTTTTTCTCTTTTCATTCCCACAGTACAGTTTAATCCTGCGCGTTACAGATGGGAATTTAAATAAATTTCTCAGTTCCTGTTAGATCCTTTATGTGGGGTAATGACTTCTGAGAATGACATTCACACATTTCTTACAACCTGCCAATACACATAAGAGTGTGTTTGTGTGTGCATATTTTCTAAGTTTTTAAAGTGCTGTCATTGTGTTCTGTAGATTCTGTTAAATAAGCCAAGAGAAACAGAAATAGCAGCAACCAGCTATTTAAGGATAGAATAGGAAAGAACACCATTGATATATAAATCTGGAAAACAAGGGGAAAGGATTTATAGCTTTATGCTGCTATTTACAGAGCCATACACCTTGGAGGGAATATAAATATTAATACCATTCTTTCAGCAGTGAAGTATCCCTCCCTTTACCATTCCTCTGGTGACTGATCAGCCACCTCTTCTCCCTGCACTCTTTTTAAAACTTTGGTACAGTGGACACAGCCAGAGCTACAGAAAATTACCTGCATTTACTTTTCACCTCTCAAATTCTGAAGAAGAAGAGTAGGAATTTATGTGGGCTCTTTCTTAACATCCCTAAGGGAGCACAACATTCCTGCCTGCTATTCCTGAGCAGTGGCTGAAGCCTGGCACATCAGCATATTATCAGTTTAAAAGTATTTCAAGGCCTACTTTCTCTAAGGCTTTTGGGAGATTGTGACTGAAAAATCCTTTGCCAGGTTAAATATTTGTGTTTGGCTTTGTAAGGCCAGAGACCCAATTTGCTAATGTTTTATGCTGATCCAATTCCCATAATCAAACAGAGATTAGATTAGGACACTCTCACAGAAATATCACAAAAATTCTCTGGTGTTCTATATTCTTCTGTTATCTTTGAGGATCACTTTTCCCATACAAATGAGAGCTACCAAAAACAAAAAAAAAACAAAAAAACAAAAAAAACAAAAAAAAAANCCCACTTGAATTTGCTGTGCTTGAATAATTCCTGTAGAAGGAGCATCCATCAGAGAGCTCCGATGGGACTGGCAACAGTCCCTGCTCTCCGCCCCCTGGGAAGTTAATGCCAGATGAAAACTTCTCTTTATCCAAAACTCAGATGTTCAGTTAAATCATTACATATGTACTTTATATTACCTATTACACACGACACAAAATATTTGCCTGATTTTAATTAGACCGATGTTATTTGACCATCAGGGGGAAAGCAGAATGAGATCAGAGGACAAAAAAAGAACAGGTAGCACTTGAGCAAGATCAGAGTGTGGCTGTGCTGTGGCTGAAGTGTCTGTCACACTGTAAAGGTCCACCCTTAATATTTTCCAGTAATTTTTACATTAAATTTACTTGCTGTAAAGAAGCAGCAGTTAAAAAAAAACCCTACCAAACTGCTTTTAAACTGCTTTTAAAATGGAGCTGGACATGCTCAAGAAAGATATATTGATAACCCTACCTTATGACAGCCCAAACCACAGTTTGAGGAGGTCCCATAGCCTGGCTTTGCCAAAATCAATGGGCTTGCTAAAGTCACAGCAGGGAAAAATTTGCCACATACTTTTTCTAATGGACAGGTGTTCAAATCATCCAGCAGCAACTCTGTTTCTGGAATCAGGCATAGATTATTGAAATTTATTAATACACTTTTATGTTGTGAATAAATTACCTATTCAGTATCTTCCATGAGTGAAGCACCTTTTTGTTTGTACTGCTCCAGTGCCTTGTCTTCAAAACCAGGAGGACACAGCTAGGATAAATTTACTTAACAGTAAGCAATTTTCAGTGGAATCTCATCCCATTCTGAAGTTGACAAGCACAGAAACTTTCAATCCAATGATTGCCAAATTTATCTCATGCAACAATTGCAAAATTCTGATTTTCAATTACCAGAAAAATATGTTCCCAGATCTTCCTGTGTACTTCAGTGATTCCTCCTAGATTGGATGTAGGATGTGCTTTCCTTTTCCCCTACAGGTGACAGTTTTATTCTGTTTAGAATTGAAGTGTTGACTTGCAATTAAGTGCTAAACAATAAAGGATTATTTTTGTTAGGCTCAAGATCCACAGATAATTGTTTTACACCGATCTGTGGAAAGCCTTAATGGAAGATGAGCCAACTGGGAAGGAAGTGCATTAGCAAGAGGAGCATTTGGGCTGTTGACAGCTTTTGTCTCTTCTCTCCTCCTTTCTCACTCTTCTTCCACTTGCTTTAAAGCTCCTTCTGCAGAAGATCATTAACTGATGTTTATGGGTTGGGTCACAATTTAAAAAAAAAACCTGAAAACTCCACTTTGTTTGTTTGGTTGGTTGGTTGGCTTTTCCCCTCAGAAGAGTGCCCAGCTGAAAATGTATTTGATACTATTAGCAGAAATTCCATCTGCCTTCCTAGCAAATCCACTTTAATATTTGTGAAATGGCCACCAAACACCTCATTACACAATATCCTTGATCCCATTGCAAAGTAGGTACTCAAAAGGAGGGACTTTCCACAGGATTAAATTAATATTGGAGACATAAGGAGCTGGTGTCCAAATCCATCTGCAACCCTCCAGGACAAGAGCCCCTCCGCCAGGGACAGCCAGACCAAACCCTAACTCTGATTTCCTGCCTTTGTTTCTTCATTCCTTTTTAGGCTATAAGTCATCAGGTGATGTTTCTCATGCTGAAATTTGATGGACAAAGCCAAGAAAAAAGGCTTCTCTTTGCTCTTCTGGAAAGAGAGGCGGAGCAGGGAAAGCGCTCGGGGTCAGGAGGCGTACGAGGAGCAGCTGGATCGCACACGCTGAGGGGCAGGCTCAGAGTGAGCTCATGCAGCTGAGCCTGGGGGAAGGCAGCTCTGAGGCTGCCCAAAATGCCACTGCAAACAAACCCTCTCCAGTCCCAGCTGAATCACAGCTGTGTGCGTGGAGGCTGCGGTAGAAACACAAGGGAAGGCACCAAAACGAGTGACTTTGGTCATGAAATCACTGCAGCATCCCTGAATTCCCCCTCCAGGGCAGAACAGCTCGGCACTGCATCCAGATCCATTGCACATGCAGTGGGTAAACCTCCAAGTGATTTGTCAAAGGTTTAGGCTTTACATTTGTTTATAGAAATGGGTAAATGCTGGAAAGTTGGGAAATTCTTTCCAGTCTTATCTGAAACATCATGAACTTCCTTAAAAGGTAAGTTTGGGACTACACTTTCATGATGGATTCCTGGGACTTTGAAGATCTTATTCTGCTTGGAAAGGTCCAACAGCTTCAGGCTTTACTGAAACACAGCTTTTCTCACTGTATTTTCAATAAGTTCAAGTAATTTCAAGTAATGCTGACATGCCAGAACCTTAAATAACCACAAATGGTCAAGAAGCAAACCCATGCTTGTTCAGTGTGTGTATACATACAGGTAAATGTACAGTTATTTGGTTTTATAATGTCTGCCTATTTAGCAAAAGCAGATTTTCAAAATAAAATAATAACTTTTGGTATTCTGGTTTTAAAACATTTATCACTACTTATTTCCTTCAAATTACCCATTTTCTTCCAATGTCACTGAAGGAGAACAAATTGAATGAGCAAAACAGCACAAATTTTACATGTAGCATAACTAAAGGTTTTTGAATTACAGTCATAGCTCCACTACTGCAACTCCATTTTTATTTTGCTCTTAATTTTTAAATCAGATTCTGCTCCTGAGCATGTCTGAGATAGCACAGCCAGAGACAGAACTACAGAGGGACAGATTTCACCCACCCTGTGAAAATTTGGCTGCCAGCTGAGAGATTTTGGAGCTGCCACGGAGCTGCCTGGCTTGCTGTGACACACCGACTCTATCAGGTTTTAGTTCTTCTGCCTCCTCAGATTCTGCTCACTTTCTCTCTGATTAAAATGCAATCAGTGTAACTGAGGTATCAGAAAAAAATCAAGAAAAAAACCCAAACAAACAAACAAACAAAACAAGAAAAACAAACCAAAATAACCAACCAACCAAACAAACAAAAAAAAAAGGAATGGCAAAACCTCAGTAATATTTGGTCATGTTTAACTGGTACTGACTGAGAGGAGTCAATGCATCCCCGCAGCATAAATGCTGCAGTGAAAGAAACTGAGCCTCTGACACTTTGAATGTTAGTAATTATGAACCCAAGCTTGGCTGCTGAGTGAAGATGCCATTTGGAGGGACAGGGTTTGCAGGAGCAGCAGTGCAGTTTGTGCATGGCAGATAGACTAAAACAAGTACAAATTACTGTGGCAATGCTGGCCTTCAGCACCTGCATCACTAACTATTCATCAGCAAACTGCATTTAGCTGAATGAGCAGTTTCTCTGGTGGGTAGAAGACTACTCAAAGCACAGAATAATTCTGCTGATGGACCTTCCTCACCTCTGTGGAAAAGGCATTATGTGCTTGATGGTGATGCCCAGCAAACCAGGGGAGTTTGGGATGATGCAAAATGTGTGAGTGCTTCACTTTCATTTTGTGGGCAGGGTACCATGGTGGTGCTGGATGGTGCTGCCAGGCAGTCTAGCAAAGCACAGCATTTTCCAGGCTATTTTCATAGGATGTCACACAACTGTACACAAAAAAAAAGGTTTCAATACATCTCGTATCTGATTCTGAGCTCAGTTATCTGAATGTCAATCAGAAATAACTCCCATGAAGCCAATGGAGTCCCAGTAATTTAAAACTAATGAGGACAGAGACTCGAGCTGATTTCTCCCTCTGCCTTATTTTCTGCCAATTACTGCCTTCTACTGGGGCATATTTTTCCTTATGAGGCTACAAGCCTGAGGTGGATTTCATACACCAGCAGTGCTGGGTTCTGTCTCTGTCACTGAGAGCACCAGTGTGCCTCTGCAGCCACGGCCCCACCACTCCTGCCCACTGCACCATGGTGCTGTCACCCAGGGGACACCTGGAAATGGACACTACCAGCTTGGAAGCATCTAGAAATCGATACCACCTCACACCATCTAGGTAACTCAGCCTAAGAAGAAACCCTGCAAAGCACTGAGGTATGGGTAGGCAGTAGATTGTTCCCTTCACTCAGTGCCAATATCAGTTTGTCTCTCTGAAAAGGATTTTTTCACTTCTGTTTGCATTTCAAGACTATAGTAGTGCAAGGCACTTTGGGATCATTTTAGCTTGATTATCTCCCTCCCTCCTGAAAAATGCAACCAAGTGTTCTGTGACCTGACATGATGCCAACAGATGCAACATGGGCTAAAAAAACCCCCAAAAAAAACCAACAACAACAAAAAAACCCACCAAAACAAACAAAAAAAAAAAACAAAAAACCCAAAACAAAACAAAAAAAAAAAAGCACATAGGAGAGGAAAAAGTCACAAAAAACAAGGGAAAATGGGAAAGAAAGGGATCATCTGAACAAACTCACTGAAGTTTGCTAGTTCTTTGAGAGACAAAAACAGCTTCAGCAAATACTGTTTTGGATGGTTCAGTGCTGTTTTCTCTCACCAGCATTTTTGGAATGACTCTGGCAGAGTTTTACTGGTCAGACTGTCAATATATACAATGCTAATACAATAATAAACATCCAGAGTCATGACTCCAGAGCCAGGCTGTTGATAGAGGAAAGCTTTGGAAAGACAATGGTTTACTGAGGGTAGTCCCCCTTCCCCCCAGGCCCAGCAAGCTTATTTATTTTTTCAGGGTCTTCTTATCATGGAATATTAAAAACAACCCTTCCCCTCCAAATAAAAGAACCACCCAGCAACACAAAGAGGAGTGTTCTTGTAAAGACAATGTGCAGATAGCAAGAATAATATCGCTATTTTTTTCTGCTTTAAGGTCGAGTGTTTGCTCCCACTTAATCCATAATAAGCCTATCTTTATTTCAATGAACTCATTCTGCTGGTATAAATGCCAGCAGACCCTTCCAACAGTATTTATGGAAATAAGCCACTTTGACAATGCTCTGCTACACTTCCTGTTATTATGAAAGCAAACTAAAGTAATTAGGTCGTGACAACTCTGGAATCACTGGATGCTGAGTTAGGCTTTTTGATTTTATAGAATAAAGTTTATCCAGGAACGACATAACCAGTAAGACATGGAAGGGCCCTGCTTTATGCACAAAGCTGTGGATGCCCCACCCCTGGAAGCGTCCAAAGCCAGATTGGATGGAGCTCTGAGCAACCTGGTCTAGTGAATGTCATCCATTCCCATGGCAGGGGGTTGGAATGAGATGATCTTTAAGGTCCCTTCTAACCCAAACCCTTCTGTGATTCTCTACAGGGCCCACGTGGACAGAGCATAGGGTTCATATGGGGCTGCATTGAGAGGGTCACATTTTAGTTTGGCTGTCCCTCCATCAACACTTTGGAAAGTGCTGCATGTTCCCTGAAGTTTTTCCTAGGTTTACAGCTTCTGGCTATAATTGACCATCCATATATAGAGCACATAAACTGCCCAAAGAAGTGTGATGTTAACACAGGGGAAAAGTCATCCCAGGCCAGGAAAGACTGAACAACAAAATGCAGATCAATTACCCCAGTTCTGTGCAGACTGTGGAACTAGGAAATGGGCCCAAATGCTAGTCACATATCACTGCTTGTAATCCATGATTTGGAGGATAATTCTTTAATTTGAGGAGAAACCAGAAGGATATCCCAAAAGGGCTCCATAGCCTGAGTTCTTCTGGACAAAACTTGCTCTGACAAAAGCTGCTACATCCTCCTGATGCATTACTAACATGAGACTCAAGTGAGAAAGCTTTGGTAGTTTTCTAAGTGTCAGAAACTAGTGATTCCCTTTGCTTTGGGAATGGAGTTTTCGGCAAGAATGTGGCACTTTTTAAATAGGGAGAAGAGAGGAGGAAAGTAAAAACCACAGCTGGTGTCCTCAGAGAAAAAAAAAAAAAACCAGAGAGTGGCAAGTCTGCAGTGGGGAACTCCTTAAAAGGGTCTTTCATGTGGTTCTGCATCAGACAAACTCATTTACTGAGCTATTTCAGCATTTTTGGTTAGTGGGTGACCAGGTCATTATGATGTAAAATATAGCTTATATATATGTATGTTTCTCTTTGTTCTTTATTCTTGACCCCAAATCCCCATGGGACCTGGGGAAAGCTAATTAGATATATTGATGAAAGTTACTGCAGTATTTTTGTACATAACTTGAAAAGGGGAAAGCTTCAATGCAATAAGCTGCATCCTACTGCTTAACCCATTATCACTCCTCATGTGCTTCCACTTCAGCACATGAACTTTTGTAGGTTCTCTTATCCCTATCTCTTATCCTTGAGGGAGGATGTCTCAGTACCTATACTCAACTGGAAACCCTGTCAGGGGAATGCATCTTTGTTTTCTGTGCCCAGGAGCCTGGGTTTGTGATGGGGGTTAGAGCTGCTGCCCACTGCAAAGACCCCCAGCTGCTGCAGCACACCCCAGAGATGCAGACCTTGGCAGAGCAGGCACTGGTTTGTGGAATAATCAGAGGCAGACCTTGGTAAAGCAGGGGCTGGTTAGTGGAATAATCAGAATTTCCATTAAGGTAAAAGGCAATGGCATCTGGATTTTTTTAAAAAAACAAAATACATGCTCTCCTCTGGCTCTTTTGCATGTGCATGTTGTCTTCATGCACACAAACCTGGAGCACAGCGTTTGACTGAGCTCTTTTTATTGCAGCTGCTTATGGAGGAATAACAGCAAATGAGAAGCAGCACTCCAAGACACCCATTAGCCTGTTCTGCGGGGCTCAGAGTCCAAAAGAGACATTTGCTAAGTGTGGTGTGTCTTTCAGCACAGGCCTGTTGGAAACATTAAAACCAGGATCAGCAACTGCCATAAACACATGGTCCTTAAAGCATCCCAGGACAAGCAGCATGTTTGCTGTCACTCCCAATGCTGGAAGTCCTTCCACAGACACCATTTTTGTGACAGCAGACAACTCATGACTTCAGGAACATCGTGTGGTGAACGAGTCTGAGTGTGTGTGCACCTCTGTGCCCACTAGGCAGTTTCAGTGCCTCATCATGCAGCAGCCTCACCTCTGCTGGATTTCTCTCCTTGTTCTGGTTCCACCCAGCAGCAATGTCCCTGCTGTGCTGTGGATCTCCCACTACTACAGCCTGGTCTTCCCACCAACCTGGAACCCCTTACATGGCTCTGTAAGCTCCCCTAAACACCCAAGGTCCTACAAGAAGCCAGGTTTGATTCTCTTCTGCTTGATTTGCTCCTGGGAAGCCAGCTGGGAAATGGGGATGCAGTCATGTAAATCAGCTCCAAGTGGGCTGCAAACACAGAAGTCCTGCAATGGCTCCAAAGCATCACAGAGGCTCTAGATAGCCAGACTAAAAATGGAAGGGATAACCTAAACACCTGACTGCCTCATGGAAGTTCCAAACATTTGGTATCGTCATAGTTTGGAAGTGACCAGATTTTATAAGAATGACAGAACATCCTCAAAACATAGTGCCTCAGTGCCTCAGACCTGACCAGATCCACAGCAGCAGGAGACCTCACAACTTGGCTTGTGCTTATTGAGCTATTATTATTACCTTTATTATTACTCCTAATAATTGTATTACTATTACCTTTAATATTATTACCTTTATTTCTGTGGTGAGCAAGTAGGTTTGGAGTGCTCGTTTAACATGAAGAGCTGCAAGGTGATCCCTGAACCCCAGGAGCACCCAGTCACACTCTGAAGAGCCATTTCCTCACTATAAATGCCAGAAATCAGGAAAAAAGAGGAAGGAATTTGTCCTACCGCAGCCGCTCCCAGGGCAGCAATCCTCAGTGATGTATGGAGTGGAAAATATGTCAGAGCAGTTTAGCAGGAATGAAAAAAAAAAAAATCACGATGAAGAGAAGGGCAGCTGAGTGACAAAAGAGTCATGAAACAAACATCCAACCACAAATAATTTGTTGGTTTCATTGGTTGCCATTCTCCTGCTGACACGGCATGTTTTCCCCTGCTGACTGCGCTTGCCGTATCGGCACTGGGGCCTGGCAAACTTGGAGGCTGCTTGCTCCAGAACAAAAAGGATCATAATCCATAGGCAACTCCTTATGTGTCACTCATGTCTGCACATGAGATCAGCATAACCAAAGAAAACAGACCCTAGGATGAAATAAAAAGATGAAACAGAGGAGATCTGTGTGATGGTTGACTATCTTAGCAGCAAATCTGGCCTAGGAGAAAGGAAAGCAAAAGGAAAGGCTCATGCTGGAAGCTGAAAGCTCCCTGGTGCTTTCTCAAGGGTGGACAAGGATTTCTCCCCTCCATGTGTGTTATGTCAGTATGGAAGGTCATCTGCAAGTCACGTGTGACCCTCCCAATCACCTCTTAATCCTCAAAAAGCAGAGGAAAGAGCCCACTAGAACCAAAAGAAAGTAAAGCACAATAGAGCAGTTAAGACCATAAAGGGCCACTTAGAAGGATCCTTAAAAGTTTAGTTCCACAGAACCCTTAAGAGTTTAGGAAAATGTAAAGGACCCCTTGAAAACATTAGGTTGCCTGCTGCTTTTTGTTTAGGAATCTCCATCCAGCCGTCACAGGAAAGATACACAGGCTCTTGGACACTTCCCTAACAGTTCTCATTTTAGGTAATGTAAATAACATTTTTTACGTTAACATCTTATTTATGTAGGATCTTCTGTCTGAGCAGATGTCCTACAGCTGTAGGTGTACAAAATACAAAGCAGGGCTGGGGGCAGCAGGGGAGGATTAATCTCTTCCTTGTACTCAGGCAGCTGAGGAGGCAAACCAGTGGTGCCGTGGAAGTGTTATCAGCTAATATCACACAAGTTGGATATCAGGCCACAGCTGACTAAAACTCAGTTTGTCTCATCCCTTGATGTTCCACATATAATCTTTTTAAGTCAAAGACATAGAAGTGGTGTAATTATTTTTAGAGAAGCCATTTCTATTTTTAGGTAGACGAGAGTTGGTAGAAGAGAATCACAGAACAGTTTGGGTTGGAAGGAGCCTTGAAGCCCATCTCATTCCAACCTCCCTGCCATGGGCAGGGACACCTTCCCCTGTCTCAGTCTGCTCAGAGCCCCATCCAACCTGGCCATGGACACTTCCAGGGATGGGGCAGCCACAGCTTCTCTGGACAATCTGTGCCAGGGCCTCACCCCCCTCATAGGGAACAATTTTTTCTACTAATGCATATTTCCCCTACTGCAACTACTCACAGATGTCTGTGAAGCTGTGCTGATATTCTTGAATAATCACAAAGAACCAGCTCTTCAGCTGCTATAAACCAGCCAAGTGTCCCTGTTTCCAGAAAAAAAGAGGCCAGTTTTGGACCAGGAAACCCTTCAGAGAAAAAAACACCATGAGGTAGTCAGACATTGGAATTTGCACTACTTAATCCTATTTAAACCATTTATCAAAGGCAGATTTTACAACCTTCACAACCTGCTTCTTGTTGTTGAGGAACCCCACAGTTCTGCCCATTGCCTTTGTTTTCCAGGCACTATAAAGTCTGCAGGTTTGTTTTCCACCAAGTGAATGTCTCCTGCCAAAGGGCAGGGAAGGGCTGATCAGACAAGTTGGAAAAGGTTCTCTAAGTTGTCATACCAAAGCTTTTCTCTTGTCACTGACATTTTCCAGATTAAAAACTCTCAGTGCTCTACAAGATTCATTTGTAAGTGTAAAAAAAAAACCAACCAAAAACCCTTTCAAAACTAGCTACAGAGAAAGCCTATTAAAAATCCAGGACATGGTGTACTGCATGAGCAGAACAGTTAGATATGTACATGCCTGGCTATTTCATGGATGGAAAAAGAAAAATTGACCCAATTACAGACCTGTCATACTCCACTTCTCTCTTCAGAGTATTGAATGTCACTTAAACCAAAGCAAACAGCCAAGCTCATTTCCCGTGACAAACATCCAGGGACATCTTAAAGTCAAAACAGGAGCAACCAAAATGAGAAGGCAGAGGAAACTTTGACAAAGCTTCAGAACCTCGTCAGATGCAATTATTCAGTGAATGCACTCAAATCAATGAAAAAGAAAGACCCCCTTTGCCACAGAAAGCCTTGAAAAGTTTCAGGGGAATCTATTTGCAGCATTAGCTTCAGAAAAAGCTGCTCTCAGTTTTAATGCTAAGAACAGGTGAATAAAACCAACACTGAGAAAACCAAATGGAATACAGAACAACAAACAACAACAGAATTTCTGGTAACAGCAGGAAAAGGATCAAAGTGAACAGAATTTAATATAATATCTCTCATAATAAACTCCCACCTCACCGTAATTAAAAATTTCAATCAAAAATCAGTTCTGTTGAAGTAACAACAATATTTCTTACCTCCTTCACATAAAAGAGCTGCAAACTACTCTGGAGAAAAAAAAATGGATCAAATCCCTAACATAACAGGATTAGAAAAGCTCCAAGTGACACCCATAGCTAGTGCATGATTTGCCCCAGCTGGAACAAATTTCCTAGTAAACCTAAGGCTAAAAGTTTCAAGCATTACTGGTACTTACCAGTGATGATCACTTACCAGGAATGACCTCCCTCAGGAGCAGTAGAGAGCAATTGTCATCCTCAGGGACCTATTTGTTCCAGCAGGATCTCTCTCTTACTCGTGCTTTGAATGATTGGATGGTGCTGTAAATGCAGCCAGGGCACTGGAGACTCTGTGGGTAATTTTAATAGGAGTGTATTTGACATGGATAAAATAATCTTGTTATTTGGATTTTCTGTGGCATTTCTGGGAAGCCAGAGTTTAATGCAATTGCATAAAACAATTGTTGAAATGTTGGGGTGCTCCAGTAGATTAGATACACTAATTTTTGGCTTTCAAAGAATTGCATTCTTACATGTTGTTACCTTTGGCTGCTTTCAGCTTTGATTAAATCTCAAAAAAGCCCCTTTAGTTCCCAGTCTATGTTGCCTACATAGACTCTTAATTCAAAACCAGAACAGGGGTGATGTTGTGGATGTCCCAACCCTGGAAGCCAGGTTGGATGGGGCTAGAAGCAACCTGTCTATTGCAAAGTGTCTCTGCCCACGGCAGGGGGGTTGGAACTGGGTGATTTTTAAAGCCCTTCCTAATCTAAAGCTTTTGCCTCTTCTTGTTCCTGGTGACAGTAACAGGCTCAGATTGAAATACCAATCAATTTCCCCTCACAAAAGCACTTTCTCCCTTGTAAAAGAGCATTTAGGCAGAAATTCACAGGCAGCTAGGAATGTTGTCCTGGCAATATCAAAAGCCATGGCTGCCTTGGGACACCAGCATGGTCCAAGCATTCCGAGGCTGAGGGTGGGTTTTCTTTATCAGAAATCACTGCTCTTTCTCAAAACTAGCAGGCTGCCTCTGGCAGCAGTTCAGAATAACATGTCATGTTGCTTACAGCCCCTCCTGCAAAGCAGGGAGGTGTCCCCACCAAAGAAAAGGCATTCCCTGCCACATGGGGTTACACAGCTCTACAAAGTCCAGCCGGTTCTGATGATTGTGATAAATTCTACAGGTGAAAAAAAAAAATGAATTAAACATTATTCATTTTCCTTTTTAATATGCTTGACATCAGTTGTTTTAAGAGAGGCAAACCATTCCAGCTCTCACTTTGCTTTCTACGAACTACAAGGAATTCTTGTAAAACGATGCTGTCACATAGCTTCTTTGCCAAAGTTTAACAAATTGTTTTAATAAAGACTTGCATTATTGAACGAGAGTTATATTTTAAAGGAAATTACAGTGCTTATTTGTAAGGATTCTAGATTATTGCACCAAAATGTGCTTTTTGAATGATTCATCAATATCCATTTCTCATCCCCTATGTTCTTCCATGTTAATGTTTGTTTTCTATATTAATGTTTATTTCTTATTCCCTAATTCTCTGTTCTAGCTAATTGCACAAGATATGCAAGGAGAAACACTAATTACTAAATCAGACTCTGGCTTTTAAAAGTCTCAGGGGAAATAAACCAACAAATGGGAAGACAGGGACCTGTTTATTTTCCCTGCTCCTTGTCTGATGGGCTGCACAAACAGTCGCAGGGCTTTAGGGGAACGCACGGAATCACACGGAACAGCAGTTTGGGCTTTTATGGCTGGGGGCAGGCAGGTTGCTGATCTGTTTTCCAAACCTGGAGTCCTGACAGGGAATTTGCAGGGCATTAATTGCCACCTGGAATGAATGTCCACGGGTGTGTGTTGCCACGCACACAGAATCACTCAGCCTGGAAGAGACTTCCAAGATCACCAGGTCCAACCATTAACCCAGCACTGCCAAGTCCATCACTAAACCACCTCTCCAAGTGAGACATCCTTGCGTGAACATTTCCAGGGATGATGATTCCACCACTTCCCTCGAAAGCCTGTTCCAATGTCTGCTCCACTTTGTTCTCCTGACTGATGACACAACATGTGAGTTATCCAAGACACCACACGTCATCCTTGGGACTCACTCTAGAAAGACTGAAATGTTTTTAACCCCTTTGCTGTTGATTTGTCTTGACTGACACAAATTTTCTGATGTGGGGCTTTCATCCTTATTTCCTTCCAGCTGACACTGTTTGGTGACTCCCTGAAAATGCTCCCTCTGAGAGGATGTAAATTAAAGTTAAATGAATGTAGTTTAACATTCCTGTTTCCCAGAGATTAGGAATTTCTACTACATTTCTACTCATTCTCCATCTCTTGCCAGGTGTGCTTGCCAGTTGTAAGGGAAGAAGGAAAGCAACACCTTGCTGGACCCTCGTTTTGTCCCACACTGGAAGCAGAGGAGTGGGAAGATTGTGGAAGATCAGGATGAACCAAGCTCCAAGCAGGAACAGTGTGATCCCTACAGATGCCTATGGAATGCTGACATTTGAATGCCTCAGGGCACCATGCAGGGTCTTCCCTTTGAGGGTTCTCATCAGAAAATGGGCTTGGTGGAAGCCACTTCTGAAAATTGCAAAAAAACCCCGGAAAACATTTCTGAAAATACTTCCTTGGAATGACAGATGGAGAGTCTTCTTCTTCCCCACCAGTAAATGACAACTTAGAAGAATAGATATAGGTCACCCATGTGGGGAATTAGCATTTTTGCTTTTTTTTTTTTTTTTGTACAGGCTCACAAATTAAATACATGTGGCCCTAAAAGTGAAGAGCGAATCTCTTGAGGATTTACTTGGTGAAGCCCAGAAATAAAGGTGCTTTTAAACTCAAAATGCAACTTAGAAAGACTCTATTCACTGCTGATCCTCTCAATACAGGATGATGAAACCTGAAAGCCACTGAAAAAAAGGCTGTAAAAATAACTAAGAATCCAACCATATTTTATTGCTGGAAAAAGCTCTTGTAAGATGGCTGAATGGAAGGTGAGATTCATACAAAATGTAGGAAAGGCCAGTTGAGTGTAAGTAACTGAATTTTAAAAAAAAAGACAGGTTGTGGTGTTGACAACCTAAACACAAGCTGTCAGTCATCCTCATTAAGTGCTCTTTATAGAAAACCAAAGTGAGCACATTGGGATGAACAAAGCACTAATTTCACACAGCAGAGGAAAGAATGGTGGAATTAATACACAGATGGTCATAGAAAAGGATAAAATGGTGAACAGTAAAATGCTAGGATGATAAAGCAGAGAGATCAACATTTTCACTTTCTTCCCTCAATCCTACTTAATAAAATAGCAACTTATTCTCTTAATCATCTTCTTCCCTTAATTGTCCTTCCCAGTGTCAAAGGATCCATAATTACAAGTGTCTTCCAGAATCCAGTTAAGAAAATACCATTTACACATCCTAACACTCAAGAAGAATACTATTACTTGAATTTTGTGCTTCAAAAACAGAGTCTACAACAAAAACTCAGAGTACTCTCAAAAGAGCTTCCACCACGTCTAATTTACCTTATGAACATTGGCAACTTGAGTCCTTTGGCTGGCTCCGTCTCCTGCTTTTGAAGACATCAGTGAGATCCTGCACCCCCTTCCAGCCCCAAGCCTTCTCATTCCCAGACTGGAGTAATGTGGCTCCAGCTGGATTTTGCACTGCTAACCGATACTCCCTGACACAGGTTGTGGTCTGCAGCACAGACTCACAGTCTGATCCTTGATGGGGGATGTTTTCACCAAAACGTGGGACTTCACATTACTTTTCAATGTAATGCATTTTACTTTTAATTTTGTGGTTTTAAAGTTACAAAACTTTGATGAAAAATACTGAAAGGTCTTGGATCGGCTAAATCTAGATTTCACTCCTTTTATTCATTTATTCATCTACCACAAATCACAGCATTCTTACAGTTTCCCCTTCACATTTTCCTTTTCATTCTCGAAACAAGAGAATGCCAAGTAAATCTGCCATTTCTCTGTCCTAATTAGTAACATCATCAGGAGAAAACATCTCCACCTGAGTTGGCAAAGATGTTCAAGCACTCTACCAGCAGAAAGACAGGTCAGAGACAAATTGCTGACATGAGATGTGTGTGGAGGCTCCTGTGCACCGCAGTGAGCGCTGCAGACTGTTTTTCTTTCCCCATATTTATGACTTATAATAGGTCCCAGATCTTGAAACAGGACCGTGTAGCTGTGATGATGAACCAGGGGAATTATGCAGCTCACTCCCTCACAACTGGTAACTTTGGATGATTGCTCCGCATGATTCACTTGGATCCCTTTGCTGATCCTCATCATGAAAGAATTATAAAAAAAAGGGCAGGAATGGATCGTATGTTTAAGTGTCAAAAACATCTCTACACCTTTCAGAAACAGGGAAACAAGGAAACCAGTAAAATATACAGTTGTCTACCATAAAGTGTCAAAATTTAGAGGAACACACTACCCCTCGATAAATTGTAAACTGTGCTAAAGTTATGACATGTATTTTGTGTAAGTCCACACTGCATATTATTCCCCTTCAGCAAAACTTTTTGATAAATTCAGAATGCTTAACAGGCATAACACAGCCCTCAATATGTTTGGTGTTACATTTAAAAGCTTTCATTTGCTAAAGTTTTCATGTGTTATTAAAATCATGGCTTGGATGTGGTACAATTTGTATTAAAGGATAATATTCAAACTAAACATACAGCTTTTTAACAGATGTTTAATTACAGCAGCTCCTCAAACTCTGAAATCACTTGTGGAACTCATGTTATTTCAGATGAAACTACTTACATACCAATATGGACTAGTTTGGCCCATTATCTTTTCACTTTTGTGGGGCATGATGAAGTTGGGAGCACTTTTAGCCAAAAAGAGCTGGTTCCTAATTGCCAGTTTTGAGACAAAATAAACTCTAAACCAAACAAGATACACATACCCCTCCCCTTGAGTTGTTGTCCTTTTTCTAAGTTCTTTACACTTACCACAAATTCAAAGTGTAACCTCAGAACTCACCTCTTGCCTGCAGCCTTAACTTTTTCACTCTCTGCGTTCTCCAAGATGTTGTCCAAGTCTGATTTATCCCTTTGTAAGTATAAAAGAATGCAGTTATTTATTGTTCAACTGCTGCTTTATGACAGAAAGATCTTGTTCTCACACTCCTCACTGTCTGTGTACTGGAAAGCTCCAGCTTGGAGCAGAGGTGGAAATCGTGGTTAACAAATGTGAGGCCAGATGCTGCTTATAAAACCGTATGGACTAAAATGCAGTTTTTATTGTTTCATTAGAAATATGAAAACAGATTTTGTACTTTTTGACATTATCTTGGGCTCAACAAGCTCTTGATACTCTTCTCCATCTTCCTGAGATACGTACTTGCTTCTTAAAGCCTGTTTTCTGATTAAAAAGTTTATACAGTTTAAAAACCTTGTAACTTAAACCCCAAAAGTGAAGATCAAGTAGTAGAAATTAGAGAGAAAAGACAAAAGGTTTCCAATAAAACACATGAAAGATTTTAAATAAATATTTTAATTCTATTATTGGCATTTACAGGTAGAAAGCATACAGTATGTTACAATTTTATCAAAATGTGAAAAATATGGATGTTACATAAGTAACAAATGTAAAAAAAGTATTTTTCTTACCTTCCCTGAAAGTAAGAAAACTATTCAGCATAGGAAAATATTGGTATAAAAAACACAGCTTAGGTAAAAAAAAAAAAAAAAAAATTGAAGTTTTTACACAGTACAACAGGTTCATCAGATCTGCATGAAGATGTAAGGACTTTGTGAGATTCTATTTCACCTACAACTTTAGGGAATTGGGAGCAACTGGTAAGCTACATTAATGAATCTACAAGTAGTTTTCCCTCATATCTGCTCCAAAATGCTAGAGTGCAGTAATTTTCTATACAATAAATAATTCTTCAAAGTTTCCACCATAGAAAATCATAGAATGCAGAAAATGCCACTCCAAGGTCACAGAGGCTAGGCAGTGCTTTAATAATAATTATGATAATACTTATTATAGTGCTTTATAATGTCGAAGCACTTCAGAAGAGTTAACTATTTAGCCCTCACAACACCCCTGTGAGGCAGGGAACCAAGTGTTTTTCCTACCTTTCCATGGTACAGATGGGAAAATGGAATCAGGGGAGAAGCACAGGCTGCAGCAGCAGGACAGCCAAGCTGGGAAGCCAAGAGATGTGGGAATGGACAGGATTGTCCCTTGCTGCCATGAGCCAGGGGGCTAGGCTGGGCTGACAAATGACCATCAGGAATCACTGAGGGGGGGCAGGAAGGGACCAGGATTAAGTAAGCATCCCCAAAAACATTTCATAGAGATTCAGAAGCTCTCACACAACTTTGTCAAAAAAAACCCAAATAAAAACCAAACCAAACAAATAAACAAAACAAATGAAACAAAACAAAACAAAAAAAAAAAAAAAAAAAAAAAAAAACCTGAAATGAACAAAAAAAAAAACTGAAAAGAAAAAAAAAAAAAAAAAAAACCCCTAAANNACAAAAAAACAAACTGAAAAGAAAAAAAAAAAAAAAAAACAACTCCTAAAGTGCTGACTGGCTTGAGCTGCTTCTAGCACCTCTCGTATGGAATAAGACTTACAGCAAGCACTGTTGCCAGCAATTATTCAAGCTGATTTATTCCATAAAGTCACATGTGAGCAACTGCAGGATACGGTAACTACAATTTTTGAGACACCTCACTACTGTAATTCCTTCATTCACCATCTTACTTCCATGCACGTCTTAAGGAAAATGGAATCCTCAGTACTCTTGCATCGTAAAACATGTTAGTAGCTGGAGACAATATGCACATCCTTCACAATTGAAACAAAAAATTAGTTCATTTTCAGAACAAAGCATTATTAATTTAAGAACCACGAACCAAACAATGGTAAATAGGAAAACCCTTTCCAAAGGCTGCATGCCGAATATCTGGTTTGCAAATACAATGCATGCAGGAGAAATAAATTCATCCAAGCATAATTAAATTAAAAATGTCTTAAGTCTCTTTCAGCAGCATAATGGTTATTATTTTTAAAGTCTCCTCCAACCAGACTGGCCTGGGGATCAGATGCTGACCTTGGCTTTTCTACAACCATATAATGGTTTGAGCAGTCCCCGTGGCTTTGCACTGTGGCAGTACCAGGAGACAAAGCCTATACATACTGTTCTGCTTCCCCCTCCTTGGAAACAGGCTTCGCTGTACCATCTTTGCTGTCTTCACTCACTGCTGCTGCTGCTGCTGTTTTTTCAGGAAGTGATGCCAAATCTTTGAAAACATCCACATAATGCCCAAAGCCCGGGCCCCAGTTCAAGAGGTTGTCCCAGTTGAAGCTTCCCGCTTGCTGCCCCAGCTTCCCGGGCAGGGAGCTCTCCCCGGCCGCAGTGCCCGCTGCCTGTGCCCCCACGGGCCCGCCCTCGCCGCGGCGCCCCGGGTACCGCCGGGGCTTCAGCCTGGAGCCATAGTTGTCCTCGTCATCCGCGTCCGACTCGTTGACCTGGGATAACTTGGGCATCCTGGACGTGTACGCCACGGGCTTATCCCGGTCGTACTCCATCTCGGAGCAGGTGAAGGACTCGTGCGAGTCGCTGTCGGAGGAGGACTCGGGCGCGGGAATGCCATCGGCCGGGTTCCTCGTCCGGGACAGAGGCCTCCTGCAGTCCTCCTCCGAAGAGGAGCGGCCGTGGTCTGCGCTGCAGATGCTGGGGTTCCTGGGGCGGGGGGTGTTCAGTCTCTCCACCTCTTCGATGGACAGCCCCACGGGGGGAGACGTCTCCAGCGGGATCTGCCCGATGGGCTGCTTCAGGCGGCTTCCCGGGCGGGAGCTGTGGCCCGCCATGGTCTGTGGGCTCTTGCTTCTCCTCCCCAGCCGAGTGGCGTAGTTGAAGATGCCGGGCTGGCAGACATCGCCGTGCATCTCCAGCGGGCTCCCTTCCCTGATGGCGAGGTGCAGCTCCCTGGCTGGGCTGTGCCTGTAGAACGTCGAGGATTTGGAGAAGGGTGCGGGGCTGTGCCGAGACAGGGGGTTGGGAGTGGGGCACGCCGAGTGGCTCAGGGACGTTGTCCTCAAGCCCTGCCCGTAGGGGGGCTGGTAGGTCAGGCTGCTGGCTCCCAGGGGCATGGGGGACTGCCGGGCGAAGCCCAGCGGGCTGTGCCTCTGGATGGAGAACTTGGGAGTGTGGCTCCGGAACTGCTTGTAGTGCTGGATGATGTCAGCGTCAGAGGGGGCGATGCTGCTGGCGTTGTCGATGTCGTAGTGCTCGATCTCGGGCTCGGGGGATGCCAGCGGGGCGCTGGGGATCGTCTCCGTGGCGTGTGGGATGTCCGTCTCGTCGTAGATGAGGTAAGGGTTTTCCCTTTCGATGATGTCGGGTTTTGGGTTCCCTTCGGGCTGCTTCCTGACAGTCATGTCATCACCGTAGGGCGGGATGTTGTCAGGGTCATCAAACGCCACATTCTCGCTCCCTTTTTTCTTCTTCTGCTTCGTTTTCTTCTCCTCTTTCGGCCCCTTTGACTTCTTCCCTCGGCACTGGTTGCAGAGGATGAGGCTGAGGACCAGCAGCGCCAGGACCGTGGCGCAGCTGCCCACGATGGCCGGCACGGCCCAGAGCGGCAGGGACAGCTCGGTGGGGTGCGGGGACGGGAGGCAGACGTGGCCGCCGTGGACGCCCGCCCTACACTCGTGGCCGGGGGCACACAGGACCCCCAGGCAGGCCACCACGGCCTCGCACGTCCGTCCCGCGAACGCCTCGGGGCAGCTGCAGGTGAAGCCGGCGTGGGGCCCGGGCTCGCAGCTGCCCCCGTTGAGGCAGGGGCTGGAGGCACAGGCGCCCGGGGGCACGCACTGGTAGGCGAACCAGCGGTTGATGCACATCAGCTCGCCCCAGCAGGGATTGCTGGCGCACACGTCGGGGCCGCGGCAGCCCATCTTCACCGAGGGGTCTGTTTTGGAGAGCGTGGCGAGGCTGTGCTTGCCGGAGAAGGGAAGGCTCTCCCCGCCGTACTTGATGTAGGAAATGCAGCCGTTGAAGCCTGAGAAAGGGGAAAAAAGGGAGAGAGTTGTTGGGAGCTGAAGGCTGAGTATGCACTGTCAACAGCGCAGTACACACTCACTGTACATACTCACTGTTCATACTCACTGTACATACTCACTGTACATATTCCACTATTCACTAAATAAGCCAAGAATTCACATGGTTACCACAGGGAAACATCTATTCTAACAGCACTTAATGTCTTTAAATTGAGTTTAAATAAATATGATGCCTAATGACTTCATTCAATATACTGAAATGCTTTTGTCTCCCGATTTTCCCATATTTCTAAAACTTCTTATCATTTCCCACAGAGAATGCTGAGGGCAGCTGGCTTGGCTGTGCTAGCGCCAAACATTGTTTGGGTTTGCCTACTGTGCTTCAGCTAAGCCTCCTGTCCCCTAAATTCATGGCAATGCTTTTGTTTCTCTGAATCTTGAGGGCCCTTTTTCCAAACTTCCCATATCTTGGTTGCAGTGCTACCCTACAACAAGTTTTATTTAGTGCTGTGAGAGCCCAGGGAGATGGAATTATCCCCAGGCTGTGTGCAGTGGTTGAGTGAGGTGACAGGAAAATCCAGTCTCTTGCCAGCCTAATAATCCTCTGTGTTTCCCCAACTAAATCCTTTCTGGAAAGGTTTTGAGGTTGTGCAACCTTACGGTGATCTCTGCTTGGAGCTGTGGCAAAATGGTACACAGAGATGGATACCACTCTGTCATGAAACAGCAAATATATGTGAGTTGTATGAGATGCTATTAAAGGTTTATAATCCCCAGGGTTGAAGATTTAGGTTCAGCTGGGAACCCAAGTGACAATCATGCTTGCTGCATGCGTGGCAGCTCCTCGTAGTACTGATGTGATGCGATAAACAATTTGTCACATCTACCTGGATTTGGAAATTTTATTGGACACAGCAACTTCACAGCCCTGTCACCTCATGAGTTGTCTGTCTTTAACAGCACTGCAGATATTTTTGACTCTGAGTTCATGCAGAGTTTTATACCAGAGCCTTGTAAATCCTTGGTATGTCGTACCCAATGTAATCCAGTATTAAAATAAAATAAAATCATATGAATAAGGGATTTTGGACTGTGTGTGCTTAATGGAAGCCAGACATTCCTAATTTGTCTGCCACAGCACTGGGCAGTGGTGAGAGGTTTGTGTCCTCAATTTTCCTTGTTCCAGCTTTCCTAAAGCCTCTGCTTTTTCCATGCACATGCTGCTCATAAAACATACATGTAAAAAAGGGTAAAGGTCAGCACAGCATCCACATGATTTTGTACCACATTTCATACACATTCACAATACACAAGTGTAAAGTGTGAATTTGCTCCACTCAAAAATACTTTATCTGGTCACAATTCATGAAGCCAGGAAGATTTTTCAATATAGAAATATGTGAAAAATACATCTGTATTGTCTGGAGAATCTCATGTTTTGCAGCTAAAAATCACTTCCATCTTTACCTAGCACTTGAGAAATGATATCAAATATGTGTTATCTACTTCTTTTGCCAGGGTTTGAGACAGTTACTTTAAATCTTAAGGGAGAATGATTTGCTCCTCAACAGCTAGACATCAGTCAGAGGGTGTTTCCTTATTGTCCTTGCTCAGAAATAAACCCTATTCTTCATTTGACAGCAGGATAAAGCAGCAGGACCTTGGAGTTGCAGAAAATATTTTAATCATATAAATAACAGGGTAAATCCTGCAGTACTTACCACATCCCTACAAAGTTTTTGTTTAGCATTTTTGCCCAAATGAAAGATTTTCCTTGATTTTCCAGGTTATGTCTCAGGTAAAGAATACATCCTTTCTTCTCCACAGGGGTAACAAAAATATATGATGTACAGACAAGCAAACCCCCTGTCTCAAAAAAGCCCTGCAGATGGAGTGCCTGGTTTTGGAAAAAAGAAGCCTGCAGTGTGTACTAAAGGAACAAAGTCTGTAATCCTTACTCATTCAATTTACATTTTTTCTGGCAAAGGATGGACGTACACTAATTACTAATAAAGAATTGCAGTACTTGGAGGGGGAAAAAAAAATTACCTGCAGCTGTGCTCTTGAAAGGCTGGCTGGATGGAATTCCTCCCAGAGAAATGGTGACAACGTTCAGCCCACCGAAGTCTTGGGTGGCATGGAGAATGTCCCGGCTGTGAGTCCTGTCCACTGACAGGGTGGTGACAGAGCCGTTCTTCTCCAGGAGGACCGAGTGCCACTGGCCATCTGCAGCATACACCTCAGGGATGTTCCTTTCCACTTTCCCAGCAACTCCAGCATCAGATATGTAGTGCACCTTCCCACCTTTTATCTGCTCAGAAGAACACGACACGTAATTTTAAAATGGTGTCACATAAATCCTATGCACACGCAACCAGTGCGATGCCTACTCAGTACAGCTACAGTAAAACATGGTTTTGGTGTAATAGAAAGCTGGGGTATATTTTTACCCAAATAATTGCTTTGTACTAAAAAGGCATTAATTATTTAGCACAAAAAATTTGGCCAGATCTAAATACATCACATTGTAGAAACTTCATCAGAAAATTTGCATCTTAGAGCTGCCACCCATTCAATCCCTGGCTAACTCTACTGAGCAGCAAGCTATAGGTCATGCACATGACAACACATTTTAAGCAGAGTAAGAATAATTCTTCCTCCTTCTTCAAGGCAAGTGTGGAAAATGCTTAGCAGAGTGAACAGATGTTGTCCTTGCCCAAGAAAATTGCATCCAGTTTTTATTACAACACAGTAGGAATGCATAAGGCACGGCAGGGCTTGAGCAAGAGACCCATTTCATATCTGCTTTTTCTGCTAATTGGTATTTTGCAGAAAACTTCTGTTGTATTTCAGAAAACTTTCTGAAGAGTTGCAAAGTGCGTGATTTTGTGAGAATTTTCAAACCGTACTTTCTTGAGCAAACTGCTTTAAAACTTGTGAACAGCTAGGGAAAAAAGGAAGAACATTTTGCCTTTTTCTCTTAAGAATGATGCCTCACAATTCTACTGAATCGTGAGATGAGGGATTTCAAGCCTCTTATTATGATCCCAAAATGAGATCAGTGCAAATTCTGCACTTAAGATGTAGGAGCTTAAGAAGAATCCCCAACATCCAACCCTGCCAGTTTTTCAAATATTGCATAAATTTGGGTATGCTGGCTGACCTCCTGTGGGTGTACAGAACTGCACAAACTCATATAGGATGGCTCTGAGACTTGCTGCAAGTCTCCTTTGGTGCTCTGCATGTTTAGTCACACATATTCCTGCATGTTTGGTCACACATATTGAATGGAATAACTGCTCTCCATCCTGTGCTCCCCACTGCGGCTCGGTCAGTCCCAGATCCGTACCCCGAGCGTGCGGGACGTGCGCAGGCAGAGTCCAGGAAAGGTCACAGCCCCAGGTCTGCTGGAAGCTCTCAAAGCCTTGCATCCTTTCTTCCAGGAAAAATAAGGTTCACCTGGGAAGAACTGTGAGGTGACACACCGGCTACAAGAATGCTGCTCTCGTTTCCAGAAACTGTTAAATGTTCTGGATTTGCTCCTCCAGTGATGCAAGCTGAGGACTTTGCTCAGACACTCCAGCTTTAATAAGGCTGTAAGACCACGCTCATGTCTTGGCAGCTGCCTGAATGAATGCATCAAGCACGTATTCCATTTGGATGGAGGATACAATGGTTAATATGTGCATCCACTTCATTTATGATGGCAGTAATTCAGACTATTTGAAAATGTATTGTTTGAGAAAGCTCTCCTCGCAGACAGGATGCTTTTGTTACTGATAAAACACAAGTGGCATGCGGCTGAACTACCAGACAGCCCAAGGAAAATCCCACATTTACAAATGCAGCTCACAGACTATTAAAACATATTAAACACCATTTCCCACAATAACTTACAAAAAGGTTGACTGAGCTGAATATATACATATATTTATGTCTGCAACCTGTAATTGGTTTGTTGTGTCTTATTCTGTCTTTTATGCCCCATAAAAATACTGCCTTGTATTTTAGTCTTTTATGTAAACAGAAAGGAATACACCATGCCAGACAATACCCTCCAAGCTTAAGGGAAGACTGAGCACAGAAGCAAAATTTTTAATTTCACCTTAGAAAAGACATGTAGAATTATTTACCTCCCAGCAATTGATATTTTCCATAATAATTCATGAGTCTTTAACCCTATTTCTGTATCCTTAAAATAGCATGTGACTCAAAAGACTCATAAATAACATACGAGGGGCATTTGGAAAAGAAAATTTCCAGAGACAAGACTGATCCATAACTGCTTCAACCAGGAAAAGATATGGAATGGTGCCTTTTTAGAACATGTTTCTAAATTTGAAACAAAGGCTGAAGTTGACAGCACTGAGTAACACAAATTTCTGGGTTTTATTTAAGTGGCTGAGCAACTGACACGTAAAATACAATGAAAAGAATGAACCACTAAAGCAAACATATTCCTAACTACAGGGCTGATTCAACTTTACTAATATTCCAAGTCACATTTGCTGAACAAATTGGGTTTTATTTGTTGTAAAATTGCCCATTGAATGGATGTCATCTAAAAGGGTTATGTTCTGATTAGTTCCTACAACATGATAAATGCATAGAACCATGGAATGGTTTGCGTTGGAAGTGACCTTAAAGGTCATCCAGTTCCAACCCCTCTGACATGGTCTCCCAAACATCTGAGATGCTTTTCTCTATCTCAGGTTCCTCAGAGACCCATCCAACCTGGCCTTGAGCACTTCCAAGGATGGGGTAGCCACAACTTCTTTGAGCAGTGCCCAACCACCCCTCACACAGCAGTATGTTAGCTAGTATAGGTAAAATGTAATCCACACCCTCTACCCATACAATTCAGAGATCTTAGAGCTCCATTTATGCTAATTTAATTATTTATCTAGAAATATCATCTAATTTATCATAAATTAGATTGTAATTCCAGATAAAGCAAGACAAGACAGGCAATTTCACCTTTAACACACTGTATTTATCCCATTACCCCTAACTAAATTTCTTGTAATGTGAATTTGTACGAAAATAAGCTGTGACAAATAGCCCTAGCAATAAGGAATGCCCCACCCTCTTCATTGTAGTGGACTTTAGAGGAAGCATTTTCCATCTAAATTTGACAATTATTTAATGTTAGCTGCAGAAGTTTGTATCTTTCCTGGACAAAGGATCCCTTTATATCTCAGGTTCTTTGGAGGGAGTTTGCATCCATCATTTAGTGAATCAACTGCTCACAATCTCAGTGGGTCTGATTTATTACCACTTCTCTTGTTTTACCCCAATCCCAGCCACACCAAAACCAATTAGCTACAAGAGGAAAAATGTGAAGGCATGGAAGTAGCCACAGGACTCGTAGCTTTTCCCAGCATGGTTTAATATTAAAAACACATGGCTGGTTTTCTCTGAATGCTAATACCTTGGATAACAGGCCTATTAAAAGACACAAAAATCAAGTTATAAAATTGTCTGCTTTGAAGATTGACAACAATTGTAAACACAGGTCCCTAAAGCCCAACTTCTGTACCAGGAGTGGACGGAGATGACATGGGGACCTTTCCTGGGTTGGCTTCATTGGCATCTCAGGCCATCACTGAAGGGAACATTCATGGTGATACCTACTCTGGGAATGAGGAGCAGTGCAGAGGCCATACTGCACTAGCTACAGCTAAATTACTGCAGTTTTACTAACTAGCATCATCACCTGGGAACTGCTTGGCAACTGGCATGGCTCTCCTTCCTCAAACTTCTGCATCTGGTACTAGGCAAACCTCTGCTCTCTTCCCTTGCACAGCTGGGGCTGGGACTTGACACCCTCTGCTTGCTTGTATAACTTCACCAGTATTAACAATAACAAGAGTGTTTGCATAAACACAGCACCAGTGCTTTTAGCCAGGAAAGGCAACTCTTACTTTTTTTTTTTTTTAATAACGCTTGGAGAGCTCCCTAGCAAATTCTGCTAGGGGGGAGAAAAAGGTTTTTTCTCTCCAGAAGTCAAAAATAATATCTTATCTGCTAATACAAGCTAGGCAGAAACTTCCTATGAAATAATGAGGTAAAAGCATATGCCAGGGAAGAAGTGCAGACTTGCTTCTTAAATGCCGGTGTGTCAGGAAAGCTTCGTAACTCTGATCAGGCAGGTGGAGGATATCCACGGGGCTGAAGCTTAGAAAGTGTGAATTTCTGTATGAATTTCTCTAAAAGTCAGGGAAGAAAGAGTTGGAAAGCCTTGCAGCAGTCAAGGAAACTTGGAGCTTACACCAACCCAATAAAGGGGCTTGCCAACATCACTGCTGTACTCATTTAGAGTTATGAGTAAATGGACTGAGTCATCGCCAGGAACCAAACCATCGCTTTCTCTTGAGAAAGGTAACTTCTGCAGCAATAAGCTCTTTGAGGAAAGAAAAAACACCCAAAAGCCCCAAAACAGTGTGGCATTTGAAGCATTAATTCAGCTATGTAAGCCAAAATAATTTGATATTGAGGTTACTGTGAGTAACCTCATGAATTCAAGTTATCCCTCACTTCCTAGTTTGATAAGCTTGAGCCATGTTGGTAGGAATTAATGAAAACTTTTTGGCAATCATTTGCTAGCTTAAGGAGGGTCTGGGTTCAAGGCTCAAAAAATCAGAAGATAAAAGGCCAATAACAAAATGATTTGTTCTGTAAAGTGTAATGATGATAATAACCATGGCAATGAGCACCGTTCTCGTCGCCTTAAAACAGTCATTATTTGGAGTCTAGACAAAACTGATTAGATATAAAACCATCAAGATCTTCTGATACCTTGGCAAAAAGGAAGGGAATTGTTGAGAAGATGAATGATACTGGAGCAGTGCCTAGTCTCAGTTAAAGACCTAATATTTCATAAAGGAAACAGTAAGAGTAATGGAAAAACGCGATTTTGATCACTGCACACGAGTCAGTCCAATCAAACCAAACTCGGCCTTGGCTGTAACCTTACCTTCACGGTAGTGAAGTTGCTGCTCTCCTGGACGTGCAGCAGAACGCCGCTCTCGCTCCTCGTCATGAACTTCACTTCCAGGCGCTCCACGCCAGGGCGGCCCGCGCCCCCAGCCCCGAGTCTCATCAGGAAGTCCCGCTTCTTGCTGGGGCTCATGTGGTAGTCCAGCCGCCCCTTGCCTTCCAGCGACAAGGCCGTGTCAGCAGTAATATCTGGGACAAGCACAGGGAAGCCTTGAGCACGCAGCTCTCCTTACAGCTCCAGCCATCATCTGCCTCACCGCGACCGCTCTCGCTCGGAGCAGAGATCAAGTTCAGAGCAGGTCAAGGAGGGGGGGAGCAGGAGTGAATGGCAACTGCAGCCCCTCTATTCTTTGGCTCCCACCAGAATGTGTGTTTGAGAGTGGGAGTGTGCGAGTAATTTACTGCTGCTATCAGTCAAGAGTAAATTAAAACTCGCTAGGGAACAAGTGAGGGAGTAGGGAAAAAAATTTGGCTCTCAGAACTGTAATTCCTTCCCAGGGATGTTACTGTTTCCATTACTGCATCGGGGTTTCATGATATATTGAACTCAAAGCTCTTCAGGGCAGAGATAATGACTTTCTATTTGTTATGGCATAAAAAAAATGTGAATAAAAGAGGCAGAGCATTGACTACCAAATGCTGTTAAAATTATGGTCAAATTCTTTTGTAAACTGGTGCAATAAAAGCATATAAATCAGCTAAACAATAATGGGACATGTAAAAAAACAAAGCTCAGTCATTATACTACAACTACATGGAAATAAATCACTTTGCTCTCCTGAACAATCCCATATTGATTTACAGGGCTACTCCTATGAGAGTTAATCACCCCCAAGCGTAAATGCCTTGTTTTCATTTACTTTTACAATATTTTCTTGCATATAATCCACAGTCAATTTGATGAAAAGGACTTTAGTTTGGAGAAGCCATAAGCACACGAACTCAATGTTTACGTGAAGGGGTTTTCGCTTACTCTCTTACCTCCCCATAGCAGACAAATCCCTCCTATGGGATACCTTTATTTTAGTTACAGATTATATGTTATTGGGAAGCAGGACTTTAAACAAGTGCAAGTTACCTGAAATGTGATATACAGACCAGAAAACATTATGTATTCAAGTTGTTGCCATTTTTAGCTCACGAAAGGACAACAGTGCATTGTGGACTTTTAAACTACTTAAGAGGCAACATGTGGCTTGTTTTCATTATTTTATAAAATTCATTATCCTGTGGCCCTGAAAAGAAACTATTAACAGCCTTTGGTTGAGCCACAGTCAGGTGTATGTTAAAGACAGTGAAACCTCCTCCTCACATTTTTCACAGTGCCTTCCTGTCAGTCCGTCCTTGCAGTGACACTGCTGCCACGACCACTGATCGACACAAGTGCCACCGTGCTGGCAGGGGCTGGTCGTGCAAGCGCCTTCCAGTCTGGGACACCTGAAAGAAACCAGAAAAGTAGATGCTGAAAAAAGTAGATCCACACAAATAAGCAGAGCAAATGCGCTGGAAGTGTCCTCTGTTTAAATGGTACTCCCTTTTTTCCCCTCAGAGATGCAAAAGTGGCTCTTCTCCCCATCCCTGGAAGTGTCCAAGGCCAGGGTGGAAGGGGATCAGAGCAACCTGGTCTAGTAGAAGCCCCATGGCAGGGGTGTTGGAGCTGGATGACCTTTAAGGTCCCTTCCAACCCAAACCATTCTGTAATTCTAAGAATTTCTGTAGACAGCTCAAGTTTCTAAGCAGATCCCAATTTTCAGCATCAATTTATAGCAGTCTTACAAAAGAGTAAAAAATTCAGAGACAGCCAAACTCCTACTATCTGTTATGCAAGAGAGAAGAAATCTTTTCAGGCATTTTTTTATGCTGCAGCCTGCCAGAGCCTTTGTATTACAATGATCAGTGCAAACATGGGGGTTGAGAGAGGGAGTGTGAATGAGGAAATCTGGATGGAAGACTGACATTATTGCTACAACTGCGACTTCAAATACTGAGATGGAAAAAACAATAGAATCGGATAGTTCATCATTTCTGAAAGACCACTCAGAGGATATGAAGGAAATTCAGTGATACTCGAGAGGCAAAGTGAGAGAACAGACGTGGTGGATTAAGAGGAAATAAAAGGGAGTAGAGGGCTAGCAAATAGTATGAGCACAGTCAAAACCAGGTGGAATTTATAAAGAAATCCAAGAACAGGGGCTACTCAATTTCAGCCCACAAAGCAACTTGAATAATCACTGACAGTCGAAATGTAATGATGCTGCTTTTGTTTTTAAGACTGTAATCTTTAGTGAACCTTTAATCCAAATTCACTTTCTTCCTACATTTTCCACATTTTATAGTAGGTTCTACAGTCTTTTTTTTCTAACAAGAAGTATCTGTTGGTGTCTGAATAGAATAGCATGACAGTTTCATTCATGACAGTTTCCTTTATTGCAAATGGAGTCTATTTGATCCCAAATATAGCAGACGTACTGATCTAAGATTCCTTGGGCTGCCAAAGCCTGGCTGGGCTCCAGGGGACGTCCATTGACTGCAAACTCCATTATGCAGCCCACAAAATCATGGCTTTCCACCTGTCCTCTCCTCTGAAGGATGGGCTCTATGGACCTGATGCCACCAACAGTAACTCGATTTGGCTGTACATCGAGAGTCCTGTGAAAGAAAAAGATGACTAATCAGTACCAGACATCAGGATAGTGATGACAGCACAGGAACTGCAACCATCAGTTACAGCCTGTGGCTAAAATTTCTCTTCCCAAATTGGTATTTCACATTTAGAAGGGGAGACAGAGAGATCAATAGCACTTGAACTAACAGTTATAATGGGTATGACTCTAAATTCACACTCAGTTTGCATGTCAAAATTTCTATTCACCTGACTGAGCAGTGTGCTTGAGATGACAACAAATGAAGTTTTTTACCCAACTATAAATTGAGATTGTAGATGATACTTAAATAGCAGGAAGATGGACTCATTGTTTTACAAAGATGTAACACCTCTGCTAGCAGGGAAACCTTGTGTGGCAGGAAACATGATTGTGATTATTGTAAGAAATTAGCCAAAGTGATTGGGATTAAAGCTATTGTTATCTCCAAAGATGCAACCCAAAGGCTACTGAGTTAGTTACAGTAGACACCAGACATAAAGTTTGATTTCTTTACTGGACACTGTTTATAAACTCAAAACTGTAACAGAAAACACCTGAAAACAATGTCAAAGTAATTACTAGTTGTTTTTTTTGGTTTTTTTGTTTTTTTTTACGACAGCACTAATCAGGTGATTTTATTTCCTATGTCTTTATGAGCAATGAGAGGTGCAGTTTAAATAAAGACATGGCGTCAAATCATTAGGCAATAGATCTTAACGTCATTTATACCACAGTGCAAACTACTCATGGCCATGTATTTCCTGACTGTCACCAGAGCCTGGGGACAGAGATGGTGTTGAGAACTGGGGATTTTTGAGCAAGCTCCTTGTTATGATCCAGTTCCATACAGAAATGTAGCCTGAACTAGCAAGCAGCAGCACATGCAGAAAATTTAATTTGCTTCCGCAAAGATGGAAGAAACTGACACCTGGGAGCCTTATCATTACTCCAACTTTCTCTGGCTCTACAGGGAGATTTCTTCTTAACTTATTCCAAAAAAAATTCCACCCAAGCCCCAAACTAACTTCACAAAATGAAGAAATATTTACCAATCAGTTGAAACAGCAACGTTGCTAACAGTGCAGTAGCCTGGCTCCTGGTCCTCAGAGCAGGAATCCACTGTCAGGGATGCTGCCTGCAAAAGGCACACATACAAATATGCTGAATATGACAAGGCTTTAGTCCCCAGCCACATGAACTATTTATGCTTAAGTGTATTATATCAAGGACTTGGCTAGAAAGGAGCACTTGTATGCCACAATGTCACTTAGGATTGCAGGGTGTTTCAGACCCACTGCTCAACTTCCCACTCTGCCAGCACAGCGTGGACACCACCAAGGTGTGGATACGAACACAGAGGGAACCAATTGTCTGCTTCACACAGAGATAGATTTGAACACCAATTTTTTACATTTGGACAGGGTTTCTCTAATATTTGTTTGCTTTACTCCTGAACATTGAAGTTATTTTGGCTCATACCATATCCTACTCCTGACGTGGTTCAGATAATCTGAGCAAAAAGCTGCCCCTTCCATTCACAAAGGGAGTTCCTTCAGGGGCTTTACCATGACATTAAACATATTGAACTTGATAAAAAGCATGTTACAAAAGCTGGGAGTACATACATTGAGATTACCAGTTAAAAAAAAATGACCCTGGGAGTAGAAACACTGAGATTACTAGTCAAAAATAATAACCAAGCACTCAATGGAACTCAAAAAATAACCAAATGGACCTGCCTAAGGTAACCCCTTGACTAAGAGGTCATCAGGGATCTCAACTTTGATAATGGAGAAGCATCTGGNTGACCCTGGGAGTAGAAACACCGAGATTACTAGTCAAAAATAATAACCAAGCACTCAATGGAACTCAAAAAATAACCAAATGGACCTGCCTAAGGTAACCCCTTGACTAAGAGGTCATCAGGGATCTCAACTTTGATAATGGAGAAGCATCTGGACACATAGAGTGGGATCGAGCTGATGTTCAGAGAACTACCAGGCATTACCACTACTTACAGCAGTCTTACTCTTTAATTATTATTATGACTATTACTATTTTTATCCCCAAGCCATCAAGTCCCAGACAACAAGGTTGCCTCAACCTGGTCTAGCAGACAGTGTCTGTGCCCATGACAGGGGGGTTGGAACCAGACAATCTTGAAGGGTCTTTCCAACCCAAAGCATTATGTGATTCTGAGACTACCCATCTAACTTATTTACACTAAAGCTACTCATGGCACTTCTATTTGTAATCTATAAAAGTCTAACCAAGGCTGTCACTAAAATCATGAAGTAACTCCTGCTGATTTGAAAAGGAGTTTTTATTTTATTCCTTATTTAGCAAAGAATTGTCCCCACAGTGATTTATTAATAACAGATGCGCTGAAAAAAAGAAACCCCAACCAACCCTGAAGGTTAGTTATTCCTTAAAACAAATTTTCAGAAAAATAAACAAAATCTCCACATTGTACATCTCCTCATGTTTCACCTAGATGTGTGGTAGAGTTTTACAGCAAATTTAAATCAAATGCCACCTTTAAAAATGCCTGGGTTTGTATTTTGATTTAGATTGCTCTATGGGAGCTGAGCAAGCAGCACTGGCTATCAGTATACATCATTACTCTGCAGAGGTTTTTTCCACAGCCTGCAAATAAGTTTGGTAACAACAGCCTGTTGAAATCCCCACAGATTGGCCGTGCTAGCTCCAAATACATGCTGCAAGCTGACACACTGTACTGACCAAATAAATTCAGAGCTCTTAGCCCTAAATCATGCCCTACAGTACGATTAAATTGTTCAATCTGCTATTTTTAATGGAAGCTTATCTTGAATTTCTTTCCATACAAATGAGCAAAGTGCTTCTCCCAAGAAATGTCAGTTTGCAGTTCCAAAGAAGATTATAGCCCCGTGTAAATGAAACAATTCAGAGAAAGAATAATAAACTGGCTGCTCTGTATGCCACCACATGCATACATATTTTTTCTTCAGAACATCAACAACAAAAACTGAAATGAGTTTTTTGTTCTTAGCTCAATCAGCATAATCTCCCTAACTTACATCGCTATGTGCTCTGCAAGCCAAGCTCCAGCCCCAGCTGAAGGGCTGGATATTTGAGAATATATTTTACTTGGAACAGAGTTCATACAATTTATTTTCTAATGTTAGTCAAATGTTCCTGCTTGTTACTTAAGCATTACTCTACAGTTACCTTGCCACATTATGAGCCTTTCTATCCTGTCACTTTGCAATAGCTCAGGACTGACAACTTAATGATTTTACCAGTTTCCGATAAAATCCCACTGTGCTGTAGGAAATGACAGATTTGGAATCCTAAAGGGGGCCTATTTTATACAGTTTTGGACACCTGGGAGACATTTTTCCTGCAGCAGAAATATCTAAGACAAAGGCGATTCTCTTCACATACTGTTTGTAAACAGCTGACATTACTGAATAGGTTTAAACGTTAAACCCAACAAACAAAAAAATCATACAAAAGGTATAGGTTGTCTTAAGTATTTGCTTTTAGCCTGAAGCATTCACAGATGATATTTCTATAAATAGCCCTTTTTATGTTCTCTCTTCTTCTATAGTCTTCTGGCACACTGACAAGTAAAACATTTTCTTTCTCTGTTTTTTTCTTCAGTGTACTTCATTTATTTGTTGCAACTTTTATTTTGTGCCCCTACACTTATCCATTTACATCTTATTTATAGAAGTAACATTCTACTTTAGTTACTAAAATGGGAACTTGGTGCATGTCAAGATTAAAGTGCACCTTTGAGCTCTACCATTAGGAAGCTGTGATGTAAATTATTAAATTTGCAGGATGCAAATTGAATATCTGATATCAAAGCACATTAAACCAAACTAATTGCTCAACATCACAATTACCCTTCATCTTATTTGGATATGTAAGTCCTAAAAACACACACAAATTGGATTTGCAAATCCAGCTGAAGACTGGATTTCACAGAACCATAGAATCCTTACTGTTGAAAAAGATCTGCAAGAGTCCAACCACTAAGCCAGCACTGTCAAGGCCACCACTAAACTATGTCCACAGGTGCCACATCTACACATCTATTTAATACCTCCAGGGATGGTGACTCAACCACTTCCCTGGGCAGCCTTTTCCAGACATTGACAACCCTTTTGGGGAAGAACTCTTTACTAATACTCAATCTAAACCTCCCCTGCTGCAATTTCAGGCCATTTCCTCTTGTCCTGTTGCTTGTAATTTGGGAGAAGAGACCAACACCCAGAGTAAATGGAGATACCAGGTCTTGCACACCAAACTGAAATGGAGTTTTGGGCTCAAGACTCTGCAAGGGCTAGAAGGGAGCCACACTGGGTAGAAGTGTGTTTTATTCCCTCTACTGCTTCTAGCTTGAAATATACAAACCAAAACGGGGAACCCCATTGTATATTGTTGTTCTATTACTTTAATTCCAAACATGAATTCTATGTATGCTGGCTATTTCTGCCTAAGAAGAGAACTGTTGGGCAATAGTTAGTGATTATGGATGGCAAAAAGATTTGGTTTCATTTCTAACTCAAACACTGGAGTCAAAAATCTTGGCTTGGATTCAAAGAGCATTTGGTTTATGTTCTGCTTTGGAAATATTATTAAAAAATGAGAGAAGAGGAATAGAAAACATTTACTGGAGGAAAAAAAAAAGAAGGCAGGAGAGGAGTCAGAGTGCCAGGCATATAACAATCAGTTGTCCCAGTTTCTGGCAGAGTTCCTCACCTCAGATGCATTATGGGGGACAAAGACTTCCCTCCTTCCCCTCAAAAAATTCTCTTAATGTAGCACCTTTTAACTCTTTACATGTATGCTACAGAGGAAAACCAGGCTCCCAGTCTGACGAGATTGGAAAAATTTCTGAATTAGCTCAAGGAGGTCATGGATGTCTAGAATTTTAAGACTGTCCACTTCTATTTTCCAAATGTTGAGAAAAATTATTTTGAGGCTTTTTTGCAATTACTGTGGTTAATTAGCATTCTCTGACAGTCATCCCTGTAATCTACAGCAGTTAATTAGCCCCGTGTATAATCATCTATGTCATTAATTATTCCTGGCTCTCATTTTTCACATTGAGACTTTGGGGGCACTTTGCACATGTTTTTTTCATTATACTTTATCATCATCATGCTAAACAAACCACCACAGGGCTTTGAGTCAGTTGGAATAAGGCAGAAACGAAGGAGGCTTTTTCCCAAAGTTGGAGTTTCTGCTAGCAAAAGCCACGTCACCAAATTCCCGTTCCTCTGAGTTCGCCTGGAAGCCAAAGCGATTTGGGCTGAACTCGCCTTGAGATCCCCATTTTAGCGTTTCCTACCATTCCAGCCCGGCGGGCGATGGCGGTGTGGAACTGTCCATCAGACACCTTCTTAGCCGTGGTGAGCTTGTACGTGCCGCTGCCCAGGTTGTAGGAGAACCTCAGCCTCCCTCCCGCTACCTCCAGGGCCAGGAATTCCGCCCGCTCCCCCGTCTGGTTGTCGTAGTTATACAGCAGCAAGGCGTTACTCTTTATGGTGGCAAACTTGATGTAGATGTAATTGTTGTTGGGATCCATACTGGGGAACTCCATGTAGGACAGCTCTTCAAACCCGTAACTGTTGAGCTCGCAGTGATTCCCAAAAACACCTGAAAAACAAAAAGCGAAGTCTGGAATCGGGGAGTTTATTCCTCAGCGTGCCTTCTCCCAGGAGCAAAGTATGGATGTGCACTCCACATGGCTGTGGAACCCCTAATGTACAATTTAAATCACACAGCCAACAGAAGAATGCTATTACCCACAGCTGGGGGCTGAGGCACATTATATTTAAACTTAAAAATCAAGGTACAAAGGACAGATGCATCTATTGAAAAGCACTTTGTTGAGCTCTGTGGTTTCTTTGGAAAACACCAAACCATGCCAACTTGACAGCTCTGTCAAGACATGGTTGTTAATTATCATCAGGCATTTATTAATCCAGCTATGGAAATAAATGTGCAAGTTGAGTTTATTTTTCACTCTGCGGTTGTTATCTGAACTGTTTCTCACTGGGTGGTTCATTTTTTATACTTATGAAATAAGTATATGTGTGATTAAAATATTATGTCTCCTTGTGTTTTTACTGATATTCATATTTTGGTGCATTCTACATACTTCTTTTCAGATGTCTGTCACATTAATTTCCCTTGATTTTTCTTTTACTGCAGCAACAATGGGAAAAAACTTGATTTAATTTATGAATATTAGTTACATTTACAATGGGAAATTAATTAACCCTGAGGAAATGTCCAATAAAGGAAATAAAAGGGAATAGAGAAATTATTCCACGTTAATAGAAAAACATATTCAGCATTAGTTACAAATGCATATTGAGAACTATACTTTTGTGAGAGGGTTTTCAGCAACCTTGAAACACTGTAGATGATTTCTGGACGCTTCTGGTTTTTTTATTAATTTGTTACATTTACTTTCATACTTTTCCATACGAACAATGGCAATTCTGGATTAATCTGCATTCAGAATCAATCTTGCTGCAATTGTGGCATGGTGCCTTAAAATATCCATGTTATTCTATGCTTTTATTGGGTTCGTTCCACAGACAAAATCTGGAATAATTAAATTCTAAAAATTATGAAACTATTTTGGCACTACTATATGCTTCTCTCATGTAGAATACTGATGTTATTTACAGTGGTCTTACTCTTCAGCTCCACTATAAGTGCCTGTTATTCATCAGGAGAGCTTTGTTATCATCATACTTCCTCCTTCAGACTGAACTTTGGATATTCTTGGTGGTGAAGGCACTTCAGCCCTGATTCAGCTGTGGTTAAGTTTCTTCTTTAGAAAGCCAGCGGTCTTGATTTAAGTATTTCAAGCATCCATTCTTACTTTTGGACAATTATCTATATCTATCTATCTATCTATCTATCTATCTATCTATCTATCTATCGAATCAGAAATAGTCTTTCTAATTTTTAGGGACTGAGTTGTTTGGCTGGGTCTTACGTTTTTTCTGTGAGAGATAAAGGACCTGCTACTTGGAATGACAAATATGTATTTGTAGTGACCACATCACTTTTTAACTTTCTTTTGAAGAAAAATTAGTTCATTGAACCTCTAAACACATGCAGCTTTTCCAGACCTTGAATCATTTTCAAGCCAGAAATCATTTATGCAGGTAAAAATAAATAGAAATATGAATAGGGAAAGGGGAAATGAAGAGGAGAGAAGGGTACTCACCGAAGGGACAGTGGCAGAAATACCCCTCCAGCCCACTTTGGCAGGACCCACCATTGAAACAGGGGTTGCACTCACAGTAGTTGACAGTGGAGTCACATGTTTTCCCTGTGATGAGGGAACAAAAGCAATTTCCAAGTCAGACTATTCAGGGAAATAGGAAAGTCAGGCTGGTGTTGTAGGTAATGAGGCTATGAACACATGGCCAGGAGAGAGGGTGCCAGGGACCAGCTCTGGGATGGAGAGAGCAATCACAGACAGGATGCTGGGCTGCTCCCAGCCCTGCCATAGGCATAATGTGTGGCCCAGAGAAAATAACTCTACTTTTCAAGTGCCTCATTGTGATTATAGGTACTGGTGGACTGTTGTTTTAATTGAATTATTTTATTAACTGGAGTCTATAAAGGAGAGATCATGCAATTAAAGGCGATGCTGAAATACAGAACTGTAAAAATGTATTTTTTTTTTTCTCCCTGTTGAGTGCAATATACTCATGAGTGCAAAGGAGATACAGACAGCCCTTGCTGGACCCTGCACAAGCAGGTCATGCTGAACAGAGGCTGCTATTGTACATTATATGATTTTTCTTATTTTTCCTCATCAATTACAACCTCCTTCCTGGCTTGGAGAGACCACAGTCCTCTGGAGCTAACACAAGCTACCCTGGATCCAGTCCTTTTCTAAGCAGACATTGTCACATGTGGTAAATATTATTCCCCAGAGAACAAACTGAAATCACATAATTCATTTCAGCAAGGAAGGGAACCAAGAGAAAAAGTGAAGATTTTAACAGACACCAAATACAGACACATGTGAAAAACTAAAATTTTCTTTGTACGGAAACATTAACTACAAAAATATTGGTCTTCATTTCTAAGGTTTTTCATTGCTTGGCTTTGATGAGTTTAGCAACACTTCCACTACATCCCACTCTTGGAACCTGTCTTCCTGTCGCCAGCAGTCCCAGCCTTCACTGCCTGAGCTCAGCAAAAACTTCAAAGTGTGGTTATGTTTGTCCTCCCTGTTCCACTGCAAAAATTCACAAAAGCAGCCACAGTCTTCCAGACTTCTCCTGAACTTCATCTCAGCCAGGCTATATGCACAAAGCAAGGGCTAAGATTGCCTTAATGCTTCCTTCTGCATCGATAATTAATTGTTTTGTTTCTTACACCATATGCCTATGTTTAAGTTAAAAGTACAGCATGAGCTTGCACAGAGGGTGTCCATTCTTGTATGTCACATATATCTTGTAATTTTACATCTCCCATGACAGGAATGCACCAGTCCTTAGAGGCTGCTGGTGCAACTTAAATCTGTAGCAAACCAGAACTGTGCTTTACGAACTCTGCTACCTTTGATTTCAGAGTTTAACAACCTGAGTTACCTAATGAAGAAAACCTCTTGCTTCTCCCCCCTCTTCTACTTTTCTGTTTAACCTCCAGTTTGCAAGCAGCTCTTCCATGTGAGCAGCAGCTCTCCATGTGTGACTGCAAGCAGGGTGGAAATGGAGCGCTGGAGGATTCCTGCGGTTAATACGTCACTTGTAGATGCACCATAAATCCAGGAAACTTTTCCAGTGTCTGAATCCAATTATGCTTTGGGGGTATTTATTTATGTTTTATTCTCTAATGGGCATGACTGAAGGATGAGCTAACTTTTTATGTGAGATTTTGCTGTTTTCTTTGTTTTCAATTTATGGTCCATAGTAGACGTCTTTGACTTATGAAGGAGAGCACATAGCAAGAGTGAGACAGATATGCTTAAAATAGCTCAGTGATGCTGCTTAGTTTTTCACTAAAATCAAGTGGAGCTAAAAAGGCTTACTCACATTTTTGCAGTTCAATCTAACTAAATACTCTTTCTCAACTAACATTAAAGCTGGCCCATTTGCTGAGTCAGCAAGAGAATATGGATATTTATTTCAGCTGCACTTACTTTAACCAATGAATAACAGCATCTTCTTTATGCTTAACTGTTGTCTGAAGAGCTCTTGAAACCAATACAAGTGTGTTTAGAATAACAGAACTATGGAATCATAGCATGGTTTGGGTTGGAAAGGGCCTTAAAAACCATCTTGTTCCAACCTCCTACCATGGGCAGGGACATCTTCCATGAGACCAAGTTACTCAAAATCCCATCCAAATTGGCCTAAATGAAAACTGAAGTTAGCTGAGTTTATAGATCAATTCTTGGCTGAAATTCTGAAAGATGCAAGGTATTCATTTCTGCATCAGAAAGATCTTTTTCTGAAGACTGTGAAAATTAGGAGAATGCTGGATAATTGGTAACAGACAGCATTCAACATTTATCATTCATCAACTCCAGCTGATGTTATCACAGGCAGGGGCTTATGCAAAAATCTAAGTTCCTCAGACATTTTTTTTTTCTGTTAATTGAAAAATGTAGCAGGAACAGATACCAGCTGAATGTTCTTCAGTTAAGATTTCAGCTGATTTGGGAGTTTTAGTGGTTCTCTGTGTCCATCTCTTAAAGTGGTTGTTCTAGCATTCTAATCTTGCATTTGAAACAACTTCACAAACGTACATTCCTTCATCTTAATGAATCCTGGAAAACAGGAAATGAAGGGTTCAAAGGAAGGGCAGACAACTACTGTTAATCACCAAGCATATTCCCTCCAGAAAGCGATTATTTTAAAAACAAAACCTGTTCATCATTAAGAGATATAATTATAACAGATTGTTCAAACCCTAATGATGTTGCTCAGAGGTAATCAGTCTTTATAATCCTATCCAGTAAAAAGAATGACATTACCTTTTGCAGTATGATGAAGTGAAATGCAGCTGACAAAACATAATAAATCAAGGAAAAGTAAGACTCTCAGTTTTCAGGTACACCATTATAAAGGTCTAAAGCTCATGTACTCTAATTTACAGTGAACAGAGAGTCTGCCCCAGAAAATTCTAATTTCTACTTGCATGCACTACCATGTAAATGTTATTTTTTTTACCAAGCATGCAAATTCAATTATGAGACTGTATTTTCATTCCAACAGAAGCAGCAAAACTATGTATATGGGGAATTGAATTAGAAATCCACTATTTTGGATGCCTGTTTTTTGTTGTTGTTGAGGCACTCAAGACTTAGATTCATGAAGAAACAGTTTAAGGCTTTATTTTCACATCTACTGTGGCTATCTTTAATCACATATGAATGCAAATTAAGAGCCCAAGCAGCTGTGTTCTCTTTCTGTTGGCAGTATAATAATGACATAATAGCCTCTATGTCAAGCATTCTCAAACAATCAGTACACTGACATTTGTTTGCAGAACCTATTGAATATTTAATTTGAAGAATTTCAAATATGCTTTTGCAGACATAAAATGTCTAAATATACTGCGTGATAATTGTGATCTTATCTAATAAGCTCTGTTGATATTAAACTCCAAAGATATTTTGTCTTTTAATTACACTGGTGCCATTTGTTTTCTGTCTTGATCAATTAATTTCAGGACACTTTAATAACTCTTGATTCTGCAATGGCCAACTGATTAAACAACATCTGACTCCCAAATAGAAACGTCTGCCTCAGTGGCAGTCTATTTTAAGGTTATTTGTGTTGACAAGGAGTTTAAGAAAGCTCCTATCAGATGCCACATTTAATTCATGGCATGAAAGAAATCCAACACTTCAAACTCTAAGAGTCTCTCATCACATTCTCTTAGTAAAAATACTCATCTTTTTATTTTAAACTTGTCACATGCAGGGCTTGATTTTTAGCTGACATAAGGATTGAGCATTAATGTAGGAATTTAATACCAGAAGAAATCAGCTGGATGCTTCATAAATGTTTCAAATTACAGTCTAGAGGCATACACTGTAGTTTGCTGTGAGAGTGAAGTGTTTTGCCTCACTGCAACAGCAAACACATGCCCATGTACTCTCTGGTGCTAATGACTTCAAGAGTTACAGGACATAGGTGCTCTAGAATTATTTTGTCATGCTCCTGGCAAAATAATTTCATATGCTAATACAACATGAAATAAAATCCTGGATTAGTAACTTAATTAGAACTGCTTGTCAATTAACAGCAATTGCTTCTGACCTGAGGCTCTGGAGCCATATTTGTGAGGCTCATGCACAAGATCTCATCAGTGTTCTTGATACTGAATATGTATCCACTGCTGCAGCTGTGATTTAAATTAAGTAATTAAACCTTTACTTTGAAATTAACTTTCTCCTCCATTCTCTCCTGCTTTAAGTAAAAACCCAAAGGAACAGTGGATCCCTTGATCCCTCTGTGGGTTACAGGTGAGTTGTGGTGCTGGCAAGTCCCACACCAGAATGGACACAGCTGTGCTGAGCTGGGCTGCCCTGGGGCTTCTTCAATGAAGAAATACTCCTTAGTAAAAGGCACTGAAAGCCTTACCTAATCTCCTCTGGTTAGATTTTTTTTTTCTGATTTCTAAGAAAAATGGCTATAAGCACTGGATAAAATTGTTCAGACCTTCCTTAAATATCCTACTTATGGCAGAAGCACAGACCAGCCTGCTTTTCTGGGTTACAATGTTGCTGTGTTTGAATGTGTAATAAATATAGGATAAAAAATACTCAGAAGGGGTAGGAATGCTGCAGACATTTCTGCGCTTAATGAAAAAAATAAATGACAAAGGCACAAAATACAGAACAGAAAGGTTGACCATTTTGCCTGAATTCTGTTTTTTTTCCCATATTCTTCATCTGTTTTCTGTCCTGCAAGTAATTTTGAGCAGAGGCTGATTTTTTTTTGCTTGGCACACTTCTAGCAGACTCGAAATGTTCCCACAATATGCATAACAATAACACGTACAGAAAAATCATACTTAAGCATTGGAAATGGTTTCCACACATTTAAAGAATTTGAATAGCTGTTGCAAAAATCTTTCTGTTCTAATGCAAATCAGGCAAGTGAGATCTCTCTTATTTGAGAGAGAGCTAAAATAAAATAATATTGCAGGCACCTGGGTATTCTGAGTTTTCACACTATTAATACCTCATTTTGCATGACCCCTTCATCCCCTGGGGATGCTTGTGTTCAGACAATCTTGGGCTAAGAAGGCACATCTCCACACTCTCGCCATCTTTCCTGGACTGTGAGGTATAGAGAGGAGTAAAAGCGTACCTGTGTACCCGGTTTTACAAACGCAGTTGAAGCTTCCTGGGAAGTTCTGGCAGGCAGCACCATTTTTGCAAGGGTTGGAAAGGCACTCGTTGACGTCCCTCTCGCAAGCCATGCCGGTGAAGCCCTCTGGGCAGCTGCAGGAGAAGCCCCCCACCAGGTTGTGGCAAGTGCCGTCGTTGTGGCAGGGCGACGGCAGGCACTCGTCGATGTCGGTCTCGCACAGGCTCCCGTCGTACCCCGGCAGGCACCTGCACACGAAGGGCCGCAGCGGCTCGTTGGCCACGATGATGACGGGGACGCTCTCCTGGGTCCTCAGGGTGGGGCCCACCGCCAGCCTCCTCAGGCAGCTCCCTCCGTTCTGGCAGGGGCTCTGCAGGCACCAGTCGTGGTCCACGGCCTCGACCCGCACCCCGCTCTGGCGGAAGAGGACGTCCTTGATGCTCTCGAAGAAGGTGGCCACGCCGCTGGGGTTCACGTACTGGCTGCTGCCGCGCTTGACGGCCGCCATCAGGAAGGTGTGGTTGCTGTCCTCATAGAGGCCGTAGAGCTGGATGGCCGTGCCCAGCCCCGTCAGCTGGGAGCTGGCGATGCGCAGGAAGTGCAGGTAGTGGTTGGTCAGGAAGTCCCGCACGCTGTGGGTGCTCAGGCGGAGGAGGACGCTGTTGTCGATGGTGGTGTTGCTGAAGCCCGCAAAGAAGATCCGGACGCTGCTGGTGACGGCTCCGTGTAGCCCGTCGTTGCTGAGGACGGCCAGGTCAAACGTGCCATCTGTGGACCTTGCCTGCGAGTGCAGCTCACAGGTGCCCCCAGGAATGCTGAAAAGGCTGGTGACTCCTGAGGTGAGGGAGCACTGGAAGCTGTCTAGCACGTCTGGATCCTGTGGCTTTACGTTACCCAAAATTCCACCTGGGAAGAGGTTGCCATAATAATGAACAAAGATTTCTACTGTTCTGGGCTGAGACGGGTTGTCGTTTTGGTCTATTACCTTGATCTGCACAGTTCCTGTGGAAGACATCTGAGGAACGCCAGAGTCCCTCGTAATCACTGAGAGGTAGAAATCGCTGATTTGCTCCCTGTCAATCTCCCTCGTCGTTGTCAGGACTCCAGCGGTGCTGAGGCTGAAGTAGCTGGTGGCAGGGCCAGTGCTGAGCAAGTAATAGGTGAAAGGACCTTGGTTGGGAGGGAGATCGGGATCTGACGACTGAAGCGTCATCACCAGAGTTCCTGCACGGTTATTCTCCAGGACTTCTCCTTGGCTGGTGGACAAGGTAGGGCCGTTGTCGTTGATATCTTCCAAAGTTACCACCAGAGAGGCACTTCCTGTCGCAGACGGCGTACCCGAATCGATGGCCAGCACAGAGAGGTTGTAGACAGGCAGCGTTTCTCGATCCAGCTCTGCAGTGACTGTCACCTGTCCCGTCTGTGGGTTGATGGAAAAGGCGCTGTTCTCGTTGCCAGACCCGATGAAATAGGAAAACCTGCTCCAGCTGGGGACAGAGTCTGAATCAAAGGCACTGACAAACGTGACGTGGGTGCCCGGAGGAACACCCTCGCTGATCCGTATATTGTAGGCTCCCAAGGTAAAAACGGGAGGATCGTTGGCATCCAGGATTGTGATATTAACAGTTACTTCATCTATATCTGCGCCACGAATGCTCCCCAAATTTTTTGCAAGGACTTTCAAAGAGATTCGTTCTTCTTTTTCTCTGTCAAGAGGTCCTGAAACGTAGATCTGGCCACTTTTCTCATCTATCTGGAAGCCCTTCTTCCTGCTGTTGCCAAAGATGAGGTAGTGGACTTCTCCATCAATGCCCATGTCACGATCACTTGCAAAAACTTCACCTACAACAGTACCTTTGGAGGCTGCCTCTGAAACTTCAAAATAATAAAGCTTGGACACAAAACGGGGTACATACTCATTTGTCCCTTCTAACTGGATGTTGACAGTAGCAAAGCTGCACCGCTCTTCATCTGGAACATTAAAAGCCTTTACCGTTAGATGGTAACTCTGCTTTGTTTCATAATCTAAAAATCCCTGGGTGGTGATGGTTCCTGTGTTGGGGTCAATGACAAAGAGGTCGCTGTCTGAGGATTGGATGGCATATGCAATCACAGCATTAGATCCAGAGTCAGCATCGGTGGCATTTAAGCAAATAACAGTTGTCCCACTGGGGGCATTTTCTAGCACGGTGGGAAAGTACTCCTCAGGGCTGAATGCTGGGGAGTTATCATTGACATCAATGACATTAACAGTGACACTGCAGTAGCCTGTTCGGGACACCCATCCTCCATCGGTGGCAGTAACAACCAGCTCGTGCTTTTGGTGTAACTCAAAATCAAGTGGTTTGGCTAGTGTCAGTGTACCAGTGGTTGTATTAATAGCAAAGATTCCAGCTTCATTTCCAGAGGAAATATTGTATCTGATTAATCCGTTCATAGCAGCATCTCTGTCTCGTGCTGAAACTGTCCTAACCACCGTTCCAACAGAGTAGCTCTCCGGGATAGTAACACTCATGCGGCTCTGGGAAAACTCGGGGGTATGGTAATTTTCTTCTGTCACTACTATTTCAACAGCTACCTCGGATGAGAGTGGGGGATTACCCTTGTCCTTGGCTTTCACTTTAAACAGGAAGTTTTTGTTCAAATCAGCCATTAGTGAAGATGACACGGAAATCCAGCCTGTACTCCTGTCCAGTCTGAATTTATTAGTTTTGCTCTCATCAGAGATGAAGTACTCCACTTCAGAATTCAAGCCAAAGTCCTTGTCATCTACCGCAGTAACTTTAATCAAATTTGTGCCAACCCTCACGTTCTTAGTCACAGGAGTGAAATATTTAGGGGCGAGGAAGAGCGGTGCGTTGTCATTGCTGTCTACTACGTTTATGGTGACGGTGGTCTCACTCACTAACGGGGGACTGCCCCGGTCTGATGATGTCACGATGAAGCTGTGCCTGTTGATGTTGACATTGCTGGAACCACTGGAGTTTTGGTACCTTAAGTACTGCTTGTTGAAAATCTCTCCCGTGGTTGCGTTAATGCGGAAGAACTCGGACTGGGATTTCATGAAGTAGAAGACTTGACCATTGGACCCTTCATCTGGATCGGTGGCTGAAACCTGGGTGACCTTTAGCCCAATCCCAGGAAGTTCGGGACACTCCAGGTAATAGGACGGTTTTGTAAATCGTGGGGCATTGTCATTGATATCTGTGACAAATATGGTGACATCTGTGCTCACCGTCCACCCCGAGTCATGCGCAGAGACCCTGATTCTGTAGCGGTCAGTGTCCTCCCTGTTCAGCGGTCTGCTGATGGTGATGTCCCCAGTGCTGGGATTTATGGTAAACGGGAGACTCGTATCCCTTATGGAGTACCTGCTGACTGCATTCACCCCAATGTCCTCATCTGATGTTGTGACTCGCGTTACTGTAAAACCCAGAGGAGCATTTTCAGGCACAGAAGCACTGAATATCTGTGAAAACCTTGGAGCATTGTCATTTTCATCTAAAATATTAATGATAACTTTGACAGTCGTGCTCTGGAGCGGAGTGCCTTTATCTGAAGCTTTTATGGTTAGCGTGTACTGAGACAATTTCTCCCTGTCCAAGGGCCGGACGCTTCTGATCTCACCAGTGGCTTGATTAATACTGAAACTGTTTTCGGTGTTGCCCTCAATTATTTCATAATTTAGCTGTCCATTCAGACCACTGTCTCTGTCGACAGCAGCCACCGTCAGTATCTTCCGTGGGGACAGGTTCTCCGCTATTTCTGCAATGAAGGGATCTTGCTCAAACTCCGGCATGTTATCGTTGACGTCAATCACCGATACTTCCAATTTCTTGTAGGAGGAAAAGGGGGGAAAGCCCGTGTCTCTGGCCTCAATCCACACCACGTATTTCTGCACAGCTTCGAAATCTAAAGCCCGCCCGACAGAAAGCTGTCCCGTCACCTGGTCCACCAGGAAGGTGCTGCCCAGGTTACCGCTGGCGATGTAATAGGACAAGGAGCCTCCTCTGGCTGAAGATCCAGAGACGGTGGTGACGAGTGTCCCAACTGCTTGGTTTTCAGGGAACGTGAAGGTCTCCTGCTCTGCCTGAACATGAGGAAATTCGGCTTTGTCCACAAACCTCACGGTGACAGTGGTAGAGTCTGTCTTGGGGTACCGGCCACCGTCCCTCACGTGAACGGAAATGGTGACTTCGGACTCTCCCGCCAGCGGTTTTGCAGCCAGGATTGCCCCCCTTGCTGGATCAATGTGGAATTTCTCAGAGTTCTTCCCCACGAGAGAATAATGGAGCTCAGCATTGGAGCCGGCATCTGCATCAGTGACAGTCACAGCAAACACGAATGAGCCTGAAATGTAGAACAAAGCTAGGTCAGTCCTTTAATGAATGCACTGACTGTGAGAAACATGCCAGTCTTTCACTTGGAAGCACATCCTGGAGCAGCATGCTTTTCCTCACACTGCCCTGAAAATGAACCGCTTTTTTCCCAAAAAAGTGAGTTCAGCAAGGGGCAGGTGAGTCTGTGAGTCCACAAGACATGCATGCAGCCAAAAAATCTTGAGTTGAAAAATAGGACACTGCATTTAAAGAGATGGACATACAGATCCATCTCTTTAAATGGGAATCAGACCTGCAGCGCTTTGGAGGCCTAGCATCCTGCTTCTAGAACATTCACACAATAAAAACCATAAACCCAGTAAGACTGAATGTTATTTTCATTTTTAAAATTACTGTCAGCCTATTTATCCATGAAAAAAACTTCACCCTGGAATTCAATGACTATTAAGGTTACATTAGTGAACAGGCAGAACCCATGGATATTTACATTACACCACTATCCCTTGCAATCCCTTTTCTTCCTATTTCCCAGGTGCTGCTTCTTTCTCCCCACTAGCCCCTTACTTCTAATTTTCTAAGAGTATTCCAAGGACAGTAACTAAGAGGACTGCATTTTTAAAAGCACATTGGTAAAATAGAAATACAAAACTATTGCACACTAGTACACTAATATGACTAGACTCAGACTTTTCAGGTCTTCTGAATTTATGCTTCACAATAAGCTTGACTTGTGCACCATTGGTATCTGCACCATTTGCATTAGCCTCTATATTTGCCCACTTGCAAGGAGAACCCAGGGTGCTCTTGCTCACCAGATATTACAGATCTAAAGCATGGTATGTCTTTCAAATTTGACATTGTCCAACCAGTTTGCAGAATACTGTTGATGTTTTACTGTTACTTAAATTTAGAAAATACCCAGTTTTGTGTAAAAATAATGCTGTTTTCAACCTCTTAAGGGAAAATCATTTACAGGCAGGAATGACTTTGACAGCATCCCTTAAAACTATACTTCATGTCACTATTTGTCATGTGCAGTGATTTGTACTCCAGGGACAGGAATATTTAGACAAGAACAGTATTCAAGCCCCTGTGAGAAATGGGACAGGAAGAAATGAAGATTTTGTGCTTCAGTTATTCAAATTATAATGTTAATATTATTCCTAGTTCCTCTTTTTAAACTCAATTTAAAAATACCTAAAAGAAAAGGAAGTTGCACATAAGGAAAGTGGATACATCCCTAGGTTTTTGCTAAGTTAAAAACAGAGTAAACATAGCTCAGGTTTCTAGTTATAAGAGATTTCGTACAAAAAGTACCCAAAAAAGACATTGCCAGAAAACATCAGGTCAACCTGTGTGGACTCCTCATGAAAAGAATTTAAAGAAACACCCCCAAAACAACCAAGCAAAGGCACTAGTCAGATTACACAAAGTTTCACCAATGCAGTAATAAAACAATTTCATAATGTTGTTCTGGAAACAGAGAAGAACTGTAAACAAATTCATTCTTCCATAAAAAGGAGAAGTATTTGCAATTGTTTAAAATTAAGAGACAAAATCCAAGACATGGAAATAATCTTTTTTCTGTTAAAAGAAAATTAGTTTTGTAAACCATTTGTCATGCAATCCTCTCTGTAGGGATCACATATCCATGTATGTGTGTGTATGTGAAAACAGGGAACATGAACTGAACAAGAAATTAACTCCTGTGTTGAGTGAAGAAACTTTAATTTGGGTGTAGGCTCTGCAAAAGGAAGATTGCTGCTTGATTACTTTTATTTTATTTTACTTCACCACTTGGCTCAAGGAAAGGCAACATAATTAACATCTGACATGGACACAGCATTTTTGGAAGAGGCTGTCAAAATCCTGTTTAGGAATTGCTCAGAGGAGATTTTCAGAAATGAAAACAGGCCATTGTCTTCCTAAACCTAGCAAAATAATAACTTTTTTGAGTGGGTGATCATTCACAGTACATGTACTTTATGTAACTACAGGAACATAATTTAATTTGGATGGGAGGAACCCAATTGAAAAAACCTGCTAAAATGCGGATGGTAACTTGACGTTTGTTATTCCACATTCCCATGCAGCACAAAGATAATACCAGGAGCACAGCTGCAGAGAAACACCTCAGAAGCATTTCTGGAGGCACAGCTCAGCATTTCATTAAGCTGTTCCCCAGAGAAGCCGCGAATGCCCATTCCTGGAAGTGTTCAAGGCCAGGTTGGGATGGGACTTTGAGCAACCTGATTTAGTGGAAGATGTCCCTGCCCATGGCAAGTGGGTTGCTACTAGATGACCTTCAAGGTCCCTTCCAACCCAAACCATTCCATGATCCTCTGTTCATGGAAGCGCTGGTGATCAGGTTACCTGAAGTGGTGGGCGATGGGACGTGGGTGACGTAGGGGTGGTGCTGGAATTTGGGCGGGTTGTCGTTGACATCGGCCACGGACACCAGCACGCTGGCGGAGCTGGAGAGAGCCCTGGGGAAGCCCCCGTCGCTGGCCACCACCAGCAGGGTGTAGTTCTCCCTCGCCTCCCGGTCGAGGAGAGCGCTGGTGATGATCTGTCCCGTAGAGGGGTTGATGGTGAATTGTGAATTGCCGCCCGTAAGCCTGTAGCTGTTTCAGAGGAAAACCAAGGAAGGAAAATTGGATTAGCATTTCAAAAGGCAGCCTGCTGCCTTAAGATAATAACCATTTTCCATACTCTTCAGACCACCATGCTGATGGGTATCAATACAGATAGTCACATTTTCTTCTGACTCTCCATCTATCTTTACTGTTTGACTTTTTCAAATTTCAAGGCCTGTCATAAATGACATTTCTGGGGATTTCCAAGCACAGCTGTTTAGCACAGATTTCCAATACATGAGCTGGCTGAGCCTTTGGATATTTGAAGATACCACTGGACATACTCTGAAAACTGCCTACTGGAGGCATCCTCTAGGGCTGATTTCCTTGGGCTAATGCATTAACTGTTACTCCAAAAGGCTGATGTACCTCTTAACTGGACCTGCAGAATATAATTAGAAAAAGTACTGTTTTTTTAAATAAAATTATGACAGCTTTACAAAATAAAATGAACATTTATTATCCATATTGATTGCTGATACTTAGTTTTGCTATTCAAGATTTCAATGTGAATTTATAGTAATTCATAGCAAATTAGTAACAACGGAGCTCTGTTAACAGAGACTAATTTGGACCAGAGTTAACCCTGTGTGGGTGTGCTAATAAGAATCTGATCTGATAAGAACTGACTGTGTGTCACTGCAAGTGTGTCATAGGGGCTATCCCTGGCTTCCTACCACACTGAGTTTGTTCCTTCTCTTGAAATGCTTATCCAGCTTGTGTTCATACAGCATGAATCTCAAAGATGTATTTTTAAAAGTACTTGGTTAATATTGCCTTTCTTAATAATTCAGATAATGGATTTTTGAGAAAACAATGGAAACAAAAACTGGCTCAAATGAACAATTCTCATATTCAATATCATAACCCAACACAGCTGTAGTTAGCATTACTCCTCTGGTAGAGCATAGCAGCAGCTTTTCAGAGGTATGATTCTATGAAAGATTCAGAATAAATTGGCTTTAATGAAAGAGATTAATATTCCTATCTTCACCTCTTTAAGACCAGAACAGGTTATGACAGCAGTAATAACACAGCCCAGAAGCTGCACTGAGAGGGTTGAGAGCCAGCCTGTGTAATAAGCTGTGGCAACTTCTCCTGCTCAGTCATTAATCTCTACACAATGCCATGAGCATACTTTAATTGCTTAATTATGATATAATGTGATGGCCATATGCAATTATTCTCCAGCCATAGCAATGTGCACCTAGAAAGTAAAGAATGTGCACAAAGCCTAAAGCACCAAATAAATCTCCCTAAACAGGAGCACCAGGCACATTTCATCTGTGATTTGCAGTGATTTAACCCTGAGTGGGGTATTGCAGAGACAGAAACTTTCTCTTCTGTGTTTCCACATATACATAGTGGCTCAAATGTTAGCACTGGAAAGATACCATACATTTATTTTCTTTAAAAAAAGGAAATAGAAAGGATATATTACATTTATTGTAACATATTCTGAATTGCACCTACATATAAACCAACTGGACAGTGTAGATGTGTCTCAACACAACTGCAAAAAATCCAAGCTCAACCCAAAAACAACTAAGCAAAGCCAAAACAAAAAACTCCTTGAAACTCTAATGGTGGCAAGTGGTGTAAAAGGAATTTGATCCAAACACTTAAAATCTGGCCTTTTGACTCTTATATCTACTGTCTTTAACAGGAGTGCTCAACTGTGCATTGCCATTTACAACCCCATCAGCCTCCTTTAATGACTTCACAGGTTATCACCAGAAACTAGAGAATAAGAGGTAGCACGTATGGACAGGTGACAGTTTTGCAGAAGCTTAAACACTTCTTTCAAAATGCAGGACATTTTTTGACTTTATGTGAAAATGTTAGCCAAGGATTTTAAATATACCTATTGGAATCCAAAGGTTAATTCTGAACAGACTCTAACAAGACTGAAAAGGAGTTCTGAGTGCTCAGCACCTCTGACAAGATGACCGTTCATGTTCTGGTCCTTCTGGCTTTCACCAGTTTTGTAATACCAGCCATACTTTAAGATCTCCTTTAAATGCTGAATCTGGACAAGTTTTGTCCAAGAAAAACAAAGTCTGTTCCTGAGCCTAAAGAGTGTAAAACAAAACCTGAAAACAATGTTTTAATAGCTACTTATGACGGGAAAAAAATATTTTTTATCAACTAATTCTATGATGTGGTACTGAGTGAATGACAAAGACTAATGGCAGAGATATTAAAGCAATTTAACCACACTAAAGAAATCCAAAAGCACTCTGATAATTTCTGATTACAGGACACAATCATTACGGTCATTCAAGCTCTGCATGGAATTCTTTTTTTTATAAAGGGGCTTGCCAGAAATAGTTTCCTAGACTATGAGTGAACAGAATTAAAAGCTTAATTGTTTCACAATTTAATAAATGGTAATTTTGGATGATTTTCAAATACCTAAAGATGTCTAGATGTCAAGCTTCTAATTCTGGCTTGTAGCTAGTTGGAAAGAAAATATTTCAGTATTTTGTAAACAGTGTTTTGCCATAACACAGTTCTGTTTTATTTTACTTCCTTTTAATTAAAGTGACACAGTGGTATTCTTATGCTATTTGAAGAAGGAACTGAGGTGAACTAACAAAGGTAAATAAGGAAGCTACTTTTATATCCTGCTTTGTGAGTTTGGAAACAGTGATGTTTGCAGCCACAATAGTTAAATGTGGTAAGATTAAGAACTAATACAAATCTACTTTGCATTCCATTGGCAATGTATCTGTCCTCAGTGGATAATCTCCAGCTTGTCACTGCCACTCAGCATCTTCATTACTCTTGTCTGTGGAACTGGGAAGGGCCAGTGTTCAGCCCAGTGCCCGTTTAAGTTCCATCAACTGAGCCCTGTGCAAAACTGCCAAATTCCAACTTTTTACTGGTTTTCTGAATGGCATAAGCTTTATTATTTACCTTGGGTAATTTTCATGGTAAACCGAAGACATTAATTGACCAAAGCTTTACTCAAGAAGCACATTTGCTTTCACTGAAAATTGCTCACTACATGAAAAGGTGTGAATGCAGTAGCAAGGCAGGTAGTGAGTACAGCTGCAAATTAAACTATCTTGCTTTTCACTCAGTAAAAAAATAACTCCACAACTCTATTTGTCCTCAATGTAACTCTTAAAGCCTATGAACAAGAAAAAGACAGATTTGCCCAAGCAATTTAGTTACACACATAAAGCTGTTCTATGTTTGTCTTACAGCTTTAGGACACGCTGGTGATGGACACTGGGGAAAAAGAAATCTTCAGGCAAGATATGAGGCAATATTACACGGAGCAACAGTAATCGACCTACCTAATAACAGCATTTGTAGAAGCATCAGCATCCGAGGAGTTTACGAGCAAAATATCTGTCCCCGTGGGAGCATCCTCCGGAACAGTGGCAAAATACATGTTAAAGGCAAACGTGGGGACATTGTCATTGACATCATCCACTGTGACAGCAATGGTTCCAGTGCCAGTGAGGGCAGGAGATCCTGAGGGAAAGGGGGGATACAAAGTGCTAGAGGTTACAAACACCAGCATGTTAATGGGAGGTCTGCCAGCCCCGATTTAGAGCCCAGTGCTTAAGCATGTCACAGTTCACAGAGCAAGAAAGCCAGCTCAACTCAGAGGACAGGGTCAGGTTTGTTTCAAAGTCATCTTGACATAAAGTACAAGTTGTGAAAGACAAAAAAAAAAAAAGAAAAAAAGTTATTATTTTTCTTGCTCCATCTAATTCCAGAAATATTTTGTAACACAAGCTCAGTGGAAAAAGATGGTCTTGGAACTGCTCAGAAAGCCTTCCTGTAACAATTAGGACCAATTTGAAGATGTGGTTGACTTTCCTATTTCTCTGTGAGAAGACCTTCAAAGGTGGCACGCTGACAGACGTGAAGGCTCCAGCCCTCAATTTATTCACCCGCAGAACAAATAGAGTGGAAACAGTGGCAAAACCCAGCTTTCCGCGTGGCTTTTCCACTGCCGGTCGCACCCCTGACCTGGGGAGACCTTCTGGGAGTGGGTGAGAAGGTTGCAATGAGTCTCCAGCCCTGTGCAAACTCATTCTCTCTGTAGAAGCAACCATCTATAGCAGCAAATAATGCTCGCTCCAATGGGATACTGGCTTACGGGAAATCAGACTGAACTTATTTAACCCAGGGCTTTCATCCTCCTTGTTATTCTAAACTTAACTCTGATGAGCAGCAAGGAGCATGAAATAACATGTTTATTCATGTGCAATCTCTCAGTATTTGTCCTCTTAAGCTTTTCCTTTGTCAAATCCAAAAAAAGACAATGAAGACTTTTACAAGTTCATGTTAGTTTTGTCAGTCCATTCATTACACTTCTTTTCAGCCAAGAATCAGCAAGACATCTTCTGCTAACCAAATTCTTCCCCTGGAGAAAAGGGATAATTCCTTTCTTTGAATACATAGGAAGGAGAAGGAAAAAGTGATAGCAGAGCATAGAACACTAAAGCTATGGCTGCTTTTACTCAAAAGACAGATGATGACCATGCCTCTTTTACCCAAGACTGCATTGCTTTCCCCTTCCATCTCAGATACACCAACTCAGCACTTGCTGGACTGGGATAAAGTGAGGATAATGAAATGCTTTGGGCTAGAGAGTGGCGGAGTCCTTGCCGCGAGGCAGGCATATTACACGGAGCTGTCACTTGATGGAATGCAGGCCGCCCCGCGTGACCGCCACAGTCCTTCCAGCCCGGCAGATGATTGGGTCACTGCTATCCAAGGTTAGTGCTGGAGCTCAACCTCGGGGCTGGGAAGGAGGCAGGCTCTGCTCTTGGGTCTCATCTGCTCCTGGCAAGGGCTCCAAACACAAAGTTCTTATATAAAAGGAGAAATAACAACCCATTTTCCCACATGTTAACCCTTGAAGGCTGAAGAAGAGAGGCAGGAAGAAGCTGGGAGCAGCCCCAGCACGGGAAGGAGGATTTTTCACCACAAAATGCTTTGCAGTAACGTGGTTTAATGCCCAAATGGGCTGAATGACAGAGCTTCCAATCGAAAGGTGTTATAAATCTCGCAAGGCTGGGTCTGGAGGCTGCTGATCAGAGGGGAAGGATCACAATGCCGAGGAAAGAACATGCAAGCCAAGGAGTATAGATTTCACATCACACAATAGAGGCCTTTCTCTGCTCTGGTCTGAGGTAATTCACTCTGCCAATTAATGCACTTTCAGCCAGGAAGGTTACATTAAGGCAATAAGTCTGACTCATTTTTTAATCTTTTTTTTTTTTGTAACTCATGATTTTGTCATTTAGCCAAACACATATAGATAGAAAAGCCTGCAAAAGTGTTCTTGATTGCTGAAATACTGCCTGTGAAGTGTTTATTATTACTGCATTAAACGAAAGAGAGTCCTCAGCGGCGTTTGCTGTGTGTGTCATCAAGCTCTGGCCTTCCAAACGTATTTTATTGACATTCATCTCGCAGCTCATGAAATGAAAGGTTGAAAGTTGTAAAGTTTCACAGCTGATTAAACAATTTATATATAATTCAGAAATTAATCTTGGGTAAGTCACATTCAAAGAGCATCAGTAATGCAATTCAGCCTGGAAAAGAAAGCTAATCTCACAGCTACAACCTGAAACTCGCTGTTTCAAATGTATTGACTAAGACAAAGCCAAGGCCAGAAAATTCACACTGTGGGTTTAGTCACAAAAATGAACAGAGGTGGCAGCGCCTTTAGATCCCAACCTTTGCCTCATGACCCAATCCCTTATAATGACTAGCCCCTTCCTCCCTGGAAGTGTCTATGAGGCACCATGTGGCGCAGTGTGGGCTCACTTCTGTCAGCCTCAGGGAAGGGACTCAACCAGCCAAGGTTGAGCACTACACCAACAAAATTAGCTGGGGTAACATAAGTAACCCAGACCTCATCAACGTTAGCTTGTGGCTGCAGAGTGCTCACAGAGACATCCCAGAAGTCCCATATTAATTCAGCTGTTTGTAGCATCCCAAATCACTGCTCCTCGGTTCTAAACCCCAAACCTTTCTCATCTTACTTGGATGGAAAAACTCACGTATTTACATTGGTTTCCTGTCTTGTGTAGTTATCCAGATATGTTTTTTTTTCCTCTAAGTAAAATATCACGTCCACAAATTTACTTCTTTATTCTATTACACCGAAAGACAAAGTTGCAATTTCACAGAATCCTTAAATCTTTAACTCAGTTGAAATTAAATGACTAGCTCACATTTCTGCAGTTACCGAGAAATATAAGAAGAGGAAATTACAAATGAAGTAATTTCATATGGAAAAGAAATAGCTCAGGGCCAAATTCTACCGTCCTCAGTGAACTTCCAGTGAAAAAGAAAGCTGTGCTTGCATAAGGACCACAGAATTTGGCCCTTGGTAATAAGCAGGTTTCATAAAATGTACATGTCATATTTGTGGGGAGAGAAGTAGTTTCCATGGTCAGGCTGAGTTCCCAGATTTCTTAGTTTTGCTTCAAGAGCAAATCTTCCCCAAGTCAATTAATTCTTATTATGGTAGAGCATCACTCCTATTTTAATATTTTGCATAAATAACTGCAGTAAATTTAGTGTAAATTCTGCAGTATTAGCCAAACACACAAGATGACCCCAAACCATTCTTAATAAACCAGACATGTTATAACCTATCTAAAATTGCTGTACACAGCCACACAAGCCTCTGAGTACTTTTAAAAACAGCCCTGAGGGCTAAAGCCACAAAGAAACACAGACTTTTCCCTTAGTGAACTTGCATTAAAAATTTCTGTGATTTTTCACGATAGCCTGAACTATTTTTCAGCAGAAGCAGCAAGTATTTCTTTGTCAGACACTCCTCATTTAGAGCATTTCTCTAGTGTTATACAACTAGCAGGTTTTTTTTTCCAAATCCCAAAATACTACATCTTCCAGAGTCTTAGAATATCCAAGTTGGAAAAAAGTTTTCTAGAGGGATGGAGGAGTGAAGGAACCAAATGGATAATGAAAGAACATAAAATTGACTATGTGAACTAAATGGGAGAGATTGAATTGTCGGTTCCCGTTCAGTGAGTATCACATCTTTAAAATTTATAAGATGGTGCCATTCATATATTATTGTCATTATAATTGTGAGTTTCCCATCTCTGTGTGCTGAGTTCTGTTTCTGTGAGCTGCACAGTTTATCTCCTAGGTGGCAGCTGTACATATACACTAAGCAGACAGTCCCACAAACGTCCACACACGTCATTGTTGAAATAGAGATTAACCTGGGATAGTGTCAAAATAGCAACGCGGAGTTCAGGGGGAAAATTGCTTCCCACGGATGTTCTTCCAAAAATTTCAGCATTTTTGCTTACATCTGCAAGTAAACATGTGTCTGGACATGAAGAGAAGGAGCAGATCTTGGGAGCCTGTGGTGGAGGATGAGTTACAGAGAGAGGTTATGAGAGGCCACCTTGGGCTGGACCAGCACTGGGCTGTGGCTCCCCTCTCTGCGTGGGACTCTGGGGGAAGTGACACGAAGAAACAGCCATGGGGAATGTGGGTCAGGCAGGCAGCAGCATGGGACAGGATGTTTCCTGTCCCAGCAAAATGGGACTGGTGAAGAGCTACGAGCAGGTTTTCTGCTCCATTCACCCATGCTTGCTTGAGGCTGATCACCACAAAAAAAAAATGATAATATTTGTAATTTTTTACTTTAAAGGCTGTAACAAGCGCTTTCAATTGTTTCCTCTCTCTGTCCAGGAGAGGTGGGAGAAAAAATATTGGCTCTGTGCAGTAATTCAAACAGAAGAAAGGAAACAGAATGCAGGAAGGTGATGGTGGGGAGAAATATAATTTAACCTGACAATCTCTACTTTTCGAATGCTGGATATCCAGCAAAGAGAGGTCAATACACCCTTCTGGATGAACTCATCAGAAGCCACTCATTGCCCTCACTTGTGCTGATGCTTCAAAGACACAAAGTCACCCCCAAGGGATGCATATAAAGACTGCTTTCACTTTTCCCTCGGTCCATCCATGCAGCCTTGGAAGAAGGGAGCACCGTGTGCTTGTTCTGGGAATGGAGAAGGTGAGCTGCCTGGGCTCCCTGGAATCCCCCAATATGTGGCAGTGTCTGCTCTGGTACATGTTCAGCTCTCCACACCACATCTGGGTGACTGGGGAATGATCAGAGCACTTAGTGCACTGGAGCAGCAAGAAAAAACCATGAAAGGAAACTTGCAAAGCCATTTAGATTCTTCAAAAAAGCTCAGGAAAAGATGATGCTATTGGAAATTATCTCGGCTGTGTGGTGCTGTTTGGCTCACAGCAAAAATTAGAAATAGGAGAATGTGTCCAGCACACCATCCACATATTGTTTGAAGCCTTAATGGTTTCTAGGTCCTGTCTGCACCATGCTTAGCACAGCAGATAGTAAAACCATCATTCCTTTCAGAAATGAGGAACTCAAAAGTTTTTGCCAGCATTAAAATACCAAAATCACGTGCTAGAAAACTAACAGTAAACTTCAACAAAAACCCCACAGATACATTTCACTAAAATGAAAAAAAAAAAAGTATTAAAATTAAATAAAATTAATCTAAATGACTAATCAAGACTCATCCTGCAAGCAGTTTGCCATGTTTTGTGGTAAATTAAACACATCATTATCCTGAAAATTGGAAAGCGATTTAACAGAAATGGAATTTTTGCCTCAGTGAAACGTGTTGCTTTGCAACAAAGTGGATTTCACTTCTCCAGTCAAACACTCAGTGAATGAGTCCCAGGACTAGGAGTTGTATGTGCTATCACAGAGAATTAACTTTTTCACTGAAGTAAACAAGGCCTTTCTCACAATAAAGTGGCCAGTCTTTCTAAGTGCATTTAAATGCAGACAGAGTGTGCTGAGCCTCACTCAGCTGGTGAGTTTTAAAATAAATACAGAGCTACATTAAGTGAAAATGCAACTAGCCTGCATTACACTTTCCATTTCTAGTGCACACGAGGCTTGATTTGGAACATGGATGACTTTAAGTTAAATTTTCCAAGAACACAGAAGAAAATGCATCTGTGAAAAAGTAGTCCTTTCTACAAGATTGCACCACAAATATTTGTCCTGGCTGGGTATGTTGACTGTGCTTTGTTTTCTTCTTACTCAATTTTTTACCACAGGCTGTCATGCTAAGTCTTAAAAAAACTGGTGAACCTAGATTATTTTGAGACAAAAGCTGAAATAAGTGGCTAATAAAAGATATTAAAAAGTTAGAAGCAATCCATACTCTCAATCACCCGTTCAGTGGGTGACTGAGAAATGCAGGAAACTCAGATTTTCAAAATTTCTGAGTGTGTCAAATTTGAATTTATCTCATAGTTAGGTACAAAGCAGTAGTTGATCCCAAAGCTGACTTAACAGAACTTGAACTTCAAAAACCAAGGGAATAGATTGATAGTTGGGACAGATCTGTACTTTTGCAAGGATTATCTAACAAGAAAAAAACCAGAGACTTTCAGTACTACATCAGGTATTAGAAAAGTCAATATCAACCCCTATCAAGCAGCATAAATAAGCTGGGAGCAAACAGAACTAAATCTGAGAACATAAAAAGTGAAAACAACATAATAAATTATTCACTGGACCAGAGTCCAACCTTGTTCAAGCAACAACACATCCAGCCACACTTAGGCTGGTGCATGTGCATGAACACAGATACTCATACCTGTTCTGAGAGTGCAAAAGAAAACTTCATCCAAAAACAGTGATACACGATGGGATCTCTCATCTGGTCTTATCCACATGGGTTTTAAATTTGGATACCAAAATTCCTGGCTGACTGCATCCCATGAATTCATTAAGCTTTGGAGCTCAGGACAGGGGCAACATTACATTACAGTAGATGTAATATGCTGTTGAAGCAACAGGACTTCCAGGCACACAGAGAGGCAATTTTAAGGCCTCTGGTGTATATGCACATTTCCCTATCCCTGTTTTCTTCCTCTGATCAGGAGCAGTTTCCTGTGGCTGTTAACCCAGAGAAATAAAAAAAATAAGCTGAAGCACTGTTACAGACCTACAGGAACACAGACACAGACTGAGGAAAAAAACCCCCGTGCAATAAAGAAAAAGTATAATAATATATTTAGCACAGCTTCAAGATGTTCAACCATCTCACACGTACATACTGCACGTTTCTGAGCCAGAAATGCATTCATTTCCAGAGCAAGAAGTTGCCTTCTACCAAATGTTTCAAAACAAGAACAATTAAGGAAAATGCTGAACTTAATGTTCATAAAAATCGTGGCACATGACAGGTTGTAAGGGTGCAAGGAAGAAATTGCTCCCTGTGAGGGTGGCAGGGCCCTGACACAGGGAAGTTGTGGCTGCCCCATCCCTGGAAGTGTCCCAGACCAGTTTGGATGGGGCTTGCAGTGACCTGGTCTAATGGAAGGTGCCCCTGACTGTGGCAGCAGGTTGGAATTTGAGGAGATTAATGTCCCTTCCATCCAAAATCACTTTATGATCTCCCTGTGCCTGCAAAAAGCAAAAGGTGCTGGAAGAGTGGGCATGGCCATGAGCCCCACCCAAGGCCTCTGGTGACAGAAGGGAGATTGAAAGAAAGTGGAACTGTAACTCAGGAGAAAGGTAGAGCCATTAAATTTTTTTTTTTTTCTTAAAACCACCAAATTACTCTCCTTGTTATAAGTTATGGCTGTAAACAGAAAAAACAGAGAAGCTGGCTCCTGCAGGGACTGCTGACTAAGACAATTTTTGACGGCTTGTGACTTCTGAATATCCCACAGTGAAATTCCTGTAATGCACAATTTTGAATAACGCTTTAGAAACACTCTGTATAAATAGAGAAGATTAACCAGCAGGCTAAGTGTTCAGGCCATATGTGCATGTTTCACTTGTTTTATCCCTGCAATTAAGGCTTCCTGAAATTGTAGCTTTGTATTTGAAGATTGAGCTAGCAGACTTACAATTTATAAGGTGTAATGTTTAATTTAAAAAACGGTTTAAGATCACCGAGGCTGGAAAAATCTTAGTATTTCTCAAAGGCTGATAAACTGCTTAACAACTACTCTAAGTATTCTTCTGCAAAACAGATTACATTCAGAGATCTCATTAGCAGATATGAAATAGAATTTCACAGGCAAGTGATGTAAGCAGAAGAACAATTGAAAATAAATTTCGATGTAGAAGTTGCAAATTAATCAGAGCAAGCTGGATGAATGAAGAGGTAAGGGAGGAAGTGTAACGGCTTGGCAACTGAAAAAAAGACAATTCCTTCTAACTTGAAAATTTTTAAATACTAAGCATTATCTTCTAGCTTGTTTTCCAGTTTAAATAAATGAACCTGAATCTTATTATTTTTCTTTGTAAGAGATATACCTGCCTTTTTCCTCCCTGAAACTAGTTCAAGTTAGCTTGAAAATGAAGTGCTATGCATTATTTTAATCTGAGTGAAAATTTTTCAGTGTTTTCACAGATATTTCAGCTTGAGCTGGCCAGCTTGAGTCCATTGCCAGCCTGAATATAAGGTCCTCCTGCACCCCACCCCAGAGGAACTTTTATGCTTGGATTTAGCCCAGAGACTCTCGCTGGACTCTCTAGAAAACAGTGATCTAATAATGAAGTCCAAAAAGTGGACTAAATGCCTCAAATGCCATTTGGGGGCTATATTATGATCTCATGGTGTGGTTCTCTGAGGGGATGGGCTAAAGCCCTCCTCTCCTTTGGGCAGGAAACATGTCACATCCCACAGACACTGACATGCTCTCTTCTCTGACAATAACTCCTCAGGGGATATTGGACTGACTCTGCCACAAATGCTCTTCCTAAATAGCTTTTGGAGCTTTTGACTTCTAGGGGAAAATGTCAAAGTGCTAACAGTTTCTAGGCTCTGTGATAGGGCAAGACCCTGCTATTAGATTCCCAGAACCACAAAATGCCACTCTCAATTCTCCTGTCTCCTGAATTTAGATGATGGTAAGACAGTATGAACATTATGAACTCACTGATGAGTGTCACCATCTCAGTTCTCCCAAGGTGCCATTTAGAAATAAATTAAAAAATCAGGCAGAACTACTGCATCAACAGTTCTAGTACAGTATTAAAAGAGCAAAAATAATAAAGGCAGGGAAATAGAAAACCACTAAAACTAGACTAGAGCAGACAGCATTGACACAAGGAAGAACTTCCATGAATACAAGGAAATAAATGGAGCTAGAACAGAACTCAAACTTAATTTTGAAACAGCTCTGCCATAAAACAAGACCACAGAAGGTGGCAATCCTTCTGTCTACTGCTAAGCACCAAGGTGAGCAGACATCACCTTCATTTAGCTCACCAAAGCTTCAGCAATGGGTGTTTTTAGACATTGCACAGAAAACCTGGCAAACAGGACATCTCTAGCTGAAATAAGTGAGTTGCTTGTTTGTTTTGACAGCACCAAAATTTTAAACAAGCTAAATTTATTCTAAAAATAATATTTGTTCTTTTCAGACAACTTTTTTACACTGCAGACTCCGTGTCAGGTAGAAATACAGTGTCTGCTTTGGAAACAGGATGAGTACAAATGTCTTTAAGCCTAGCCAGTTAAATCTCACACAATGTTGCATCTTAAGACTTTCTCAACATTACTAGAAAATACAGCTGTCCTTTTGTTGTTGGGAAATATCTTGAAATGTGTTTAAAAAAACAACACAACTGCACTGTCATCTTTCATTTGATTTTAGGATTGAAGGGAACCAAAAGCCTAGCTCAGAAGAGAATTCCTGAGAAGGATATAACCTCTCTGCTTGGTCATCTTAGTCCCCTCCTTGAAGGAAAGAATGCATAAGTAAGGGACCAACATTTCCTAAAGAAAAAACATATGGCTGTTTTTCATCCAGGCCAGAGATGTATACAAAGAACAGCTAACAAAATATAATAACCAGTTCACTGATTCATTTCTTTCAGGACTATTTATCTAAATCAGTAAATAGGTTATTTAAGAAAATAAAATAAAAGCCCCCCAAAACACAGGAACACAGCTTCTAATTAGAAACATCATTATTTGATTTTGGTTTTATTGTGGCAATGTGCCATTCTGACCAACCCAATCAAGAGATGGTGGCTGCAGTTTATTTGAACAGTAGTCCTGGGCAGTGAGCAGGTTTCCAGATGTGCTACTCCACATCCCTGCAATCAATAAATAAAAGGAGGAGGACTGTGGAATGCTAACATTTGTCCAGAAAACTGCTCAAAGAGTTAAAGACACGGATGATAAAAGCAGCTGCACCAGTTCTTGTCATGCTGCCAGAGTTGAATGTTTACCTAGTGCCGCATCCCCACCAGATGGAGTGAAAAAAAAAATAGCAGAAAGTCTCTTTTCCCAACCAATTTGCCATGAAGAAAGGTATAGCAAAGCAGAACAGATTTATGTGGTAGAAGCAGACCTGTGAAGACACATTCGAATAGTTGTGTGTAGGTTTCTTGGCGTTTACGTTAGCAGACATTCTGGGGCAGCATCTGCAATCTAAACACTATCCTGCTATTCCACAGCCCATCACTTTGCCTGTCACTGTATTTATAATTCACGCAATCTGGTCTTACAGCTTGCGCTGCAAGAGGGTCTCTCAACTGGGATGGCTGAGCTTTGGGGTTGAATTATGTTTTATTTCTCGACCAAAGCCACAGGTGTACAGCTCTGGAGGAACCTGAATGTTCCCAGTGATGGATGCTCTGCGTGTCCTCATAAATCCCCCCTGCCTAGAGCAGCGGCCGAGTATCCAAGGCCCAGCCGCAGTGAGAGCACGGTGGAAGTGCAGAAGTGAGGGAAGAGTGATGATAAACCAAGGTAGGAATCAAAACCCTTTGTGCAGCCTGCCTTGTGGAAACTGGGCACGAGGCAGGCTGCATGGACACAAATCACCCAGCTGAGCACCAGAAGTAGTTTAGTCGGTCCTTTCCTTCCCCCAGCATGCAGGGAAGACTCTCCACCGACCTGCAATCCACCCTGAGGACCGTGCGGAGGATTAGCAGCCAAGGCCAAGGAATAGTTGGGCCAGAGCCAGGACAAAGCATATATCATGACTGACTTCCCTGGGCCTGAGGGGAGCCCTCGCTTGGGAAAGCTCTTCTCCAACAACCGCCCGGATTTCCACTGCTGGGGCACGTGGCCCCACCGGCGGTGCCCCACCTGACCCGTCCCCAGTGCTTATGAGCAGCTCAGCTCTTCATAACTCACAAGTCTTCCCACATGCCCAGGACTAAGATCTGCTCTGGGAGAGCACTCCTGTGTGCAGGAAGAGCGCAGAGATCCCTGAGGGCACGGGCACTGTATCCTGTGCAGCCCTGCTGGCTCCACACTTTACCACATCCTAATCCTTCCCTTGCTGTTATGCTCAGTGTACCTGCTGCCAAAACATGCTGTAAATCTATAAAGGTGCATTGGATGGACACCTCGAGATAAAAATAATGAAAAATTACAAGTCATCCCTCTTCCAGCAACTTCCCTTACACAGGCTAAGGTAACACAGCAAGAATCCACAGTCACAACTTGATGAAGTGAAAATAAACGTAAGAAAAGCAAGAAATCCTTGATTATGGATAAGGAGACCAGGAAGACAGCCAAAACTAAGTTGGGAATCCATTAGTTCTTATGTATAATGGTGCTTCTAAGTATGCATTGTGTCTGCTTCCTGGAAAGAACAGGAAGAGTTGGCATAGACTTCTTTAGGAGCAGGATATCATCTCTGAATGTTTTACATCAGTCAGTGCAGCCTATAAAAAATTGAGATGCAGACCCTAAGAAAAATGGGAAGAGGGCTGAACAGACAGAATTTTGCTCTTGATGGACTTTTCCTAAGTTAAGTGCATCTGGATGTGTACCATGATTTTTATCTGTAAAAAAACCCCAAACCTTAAATCAGATGCACCATATATGGGAAGACTGTTCTTTGGGCTGCTAAAGGCTACTTGAAAGAGTGTTTGTTACAGCTAATAAAAGCCAACCTCAAAGTGCAAAGCATAATACCATTTCCTTGATTCATTTTTAAATATAACAGGGATGTGGACAATTTCAGACAAGTCTGCTTTTTTCAACACTTTGTGAGGCACAGCTTCCCTACCTGTTTTGCATGAGTATTTCTGGATGAATGGTCTGTATGCAAAATCCTTCTTACTAGGAATTATCAAACAAACAAACTAAGAGACTCAGTAGATATGGTTATGTTAGGCAAAGAGCTGGACATGCCTGTGAGAGTTTCTTTTATAAACATTTAGCAGCTGCTCAAGAACATAAATACTCCAAACGCTTTTATTATCCATTTCAAGATTGTGTCATTCCCACTTTTTTTTGCTAGTATGGCAGGAAACACATCATTTAATGAAACAAGCACTGACTAGCAGCAGCCAGTCTGGTACCCCCTGGATATCTACTATGCCTATGGTTCCCATCCCACTTGCATGGAATCAAGTTAAGTTTTGCCACTGACTTCTACTGAAGACTACTTTCCTGTGATGTTTTAGATAAATCATGACTAGCATAGTTTTCAATGTATTCTTTGCTGGTATGAATTCAGAACAAGTCTTCAGTGCAACCAGAAGATGATAGCTAATGCTATTCACCAGCCTGGCTGAAAACTATCCCAAAGCACACGAGCTGTGGATTAGTCAGGTTGTAAACTGAAGCACAGTAGAGCAGTTACATTTAGCTTAAAGTTACTACTGAACAGCTGCTTCTGAACACACTTGCTAGTACATTTTAACACTGGCAAGAGGGCATGGGAACTTGTGAGTTAGCTTTACAAGAACATAGCAAATTTAAAAAGGAAGTTTCAAACAGTGTTTAATCAGTGCGATATCTACACGTTTAAACACAGGAACTCATAAAACATGCTGCTGTTCTTGTCAGCCACTTATGGCAAAGGTCCCATGCACACTTCATGTATTAACATCTCCCTGGATTACCTGAAACTCAGAGATCTCCCAACACAAGTAAATATTTCCATTTGGGACTGCTGGAATTAACTGTTGGTTAAATCTCCTGGATTGTGTGGGATTTTTAGGAACCAGAGTCCAGGTAAAGCCTGTGCTCTGGTCAAACTCTTGGTTACACACCCTGCTAGGTGTGGGCTACAGCTGAGTTCTGCTCCCCTCCCTCTCCCAATACGGACAACAATTGTTGGCTGCATGATACCACTTTTATCAGTTCTGTCTTTGGGTGTTTTGTTCTGTACAGCCCTCACTGAATTCTGCCAGCTTGGACTGAGCGACATCAAGAAAAATCCAGCCTCGGCTTCTGAAGGAACATAAGGACATTCAAGCCCAAGCTTGAATGAAGCCCCCATTTAAGTCCAAGTCACAAGTGAGCAGTTTGAGGCTACAGAGTAATAGAAAGCCAGTGTAAAACCCATAAAGCACACAGTTATCTCTAGCCAAAGCACAGGACAAATGATACATCAAGCCAAAAAATTGTGTTTTTCAGCTTCGGCTGTGCTCAGACTATGGAATACCTGAGCACTGTTGCAATAGGAAAATACAAGCCATAGCTGTTGTCTCTGGCACAAGATACTGCACACAGCATGGCAGAAAACAAAACTGTATTCACTTGTCAACAAGTCAGCTCTGCTTCTATTTTTACTGCTAGAAAGCAGGAACAAGTTCTGCAGTCAATTAAATCCATCAAACCATGGGAGACCGGAGATCAGTCCAAAGTATGATGCAGGACATCTTTGTTAATAATACTCACACCAAAATCTGAAACCAAAATTTTGGGCTTGGACACCTCAAGTGAAAGTATAATTAATCTTCATAACAAGACTTCACGTCCCGTTTTAAATGAAAGAACTTGGAATACATTTGGTATTGTGGTGCAAAGATATGACTGGATGCTGAGCAAAGCAGAATATTAAAATATTGAAATGCAAATTCCTATTTCTTTTCAGGGCTAAGGTTTCAGTAGGATTACCTGAGTAGTCCATAACTGTTTTCCGGCCACTGATGTGACCTCTGCACACCTGTGATACCAACATTTTATGGGGTTCTATTGCCATTTAAATAGGTTTTTCGTAGTCATGCATGAAGTTCTTATTGCTTAGGTAGGACCACTTATTACTGCAGGGCAAAAATCCACCTACCTAAATCTGTAGTGAGCACTACCAACAGCAGACAACTGGACATAGGAATAAAATCCTGATTTCCAGAAACCAAATTCCCTTTGACATCAGGTAAGCTCAGCTCTCCCCATGGAGATCCCCATTCAACACGACTACTCAATTTCCATCCACTGAAGTTTCAGACCACTACAAAAACATTTATTTTCTGTCCAGAACACGATGTTTCCCACACGAGCTCAGCAGAAGAGAAGCTCTGGTTGCCTCACCTGCATCAGCAGCTGTGACCAGCAGCAGGTACTGCTCCTTGGCCTCCCGGTCCAGGCTCTGCACCAGGCGCAGCTCTCCGCTGCCCGAGAGGGTGAAGGCTCCCTCCTCATTGCCAGCCACTAGCATGTAGGTCAGCTTGCTGTTCAGCCCTTGGTCATCGTCCCTCGCTACAACCTACACCAGCAATGCAAACAGAACAGGTATCAGAGACTGCAAAATTATATGGGGATACAGGAAACGTTCTCTATGATAATAATCCAAATTAACGGGTTGAATTAATGCAAATGCTACAAGTATAAATTAGCTGTAATTTATACATAAAATACTTAACACAGTGGTGGTGGATTTAAAAAACTAGTTTGAAAATACTAAATAGTTGATTATTTATTTTTCTCAAGTGTAAGTACAGTAAGACTGTATTGGGGCTCAGTGAAAAACACAAATGACCTGGTATAAGCTAAGCTCTGTATGAGAGTAAGCAATGCATGTCCTGCTGTCGGATTCCATTTAGTTCCCTCTCAATGTCTGGCACACAGCATCATCCCATGTAGGCATTGACCAGACTGAGAGATTTGTTGCATGGAAGTTGAGAATGAGATGAGAGGATAGAGCAGACTCTCAAAGTCCCAGTGGAGGTGTGAGGATAGGCAGGGAAAACACAAACGGAACTCCAAAGAATAATATTAACTTTTGGTAACAAAAAAACCACCCATACAAACGAAAAGGAAAACAAGCCAACAAAGACTGCAAATTCAATTAAAGCCAAGAGGCAACTTCTGCACTGTTTTGCCACTTTTTAATTTTGGAGAAAGGACACTGTGCATTAATACTACATAGGCATGCCAGTAATTGTCAGGCAGACGTATTTATTGCTGAATGCACCCACCTGAAGAATAACTTTTGGGAGCGTCTTCAAATTCTCGGGGACATTCACAGAGTATGGGGAAAGCTCAAATGTGGGAATGAAATCATTGACATCCTTCAGGACAATACTGACTGTCGTGGTATCGGTCCTGGGGCTGCTCCCACGGTCAGATGACTGAACAGTCAGTGTGTAGGAGGGCTTCCTCTCTCTATCCAAAGGCTTGGCCACAGTTATCACCCCCGTCACAGAATCGATCCGAAACTCACTGCTGGCATCCCCGCCCACGATGGCGTAGCGGACCTGCCCGTTGGTGCCTTCATCTCCATCAGCAGCCAACACCTGGACTAAATCTGTCCCTGTCAAAGTGTTTTCCGCCACCTCCACTCTGTAAAGCTTTTGTGCAAAGAGCGGGTTGTTGTCATTAATGTCCAGGACTATGACCACCACATCCGTAGACGAAGAAAGGGACGGCTGGCCCTTATCCGTGGCTACCACAGTCAAGGTGTAGTTGGCCACGGCTTCTCTGTCGAGATCCCCAGTGAGCCTCACTTCCCCATCAATGGTGCCGATGCTGAACTTGTTTCCCGGAGGCCGGAGCAGGCTGTACTCGATGTAGCTGTTGGGACCACTGTCGGGATCCGTGGCCTGTGCTTTGAACACCACCGTGTCTATGGGCGTGTTCTCCGGCACGTAGGTCAGCTTAGGGGAGATAAAGCTCGGGGGGCTGTCGTTCACGTCCAGCAGAATGATGGAAACTTGGGCTGTGCTGGTGTACCTGGAGGCTGGCAGGGGGGCCATGTCGTGGACTTGCACGACGAGGCTGTAGAAGGACTGGCTTTCCCGATCCAAGGGCTGCCGGATGCTCAGCACCCCATGGTTGTCGATGCCAAACTGCCCCGCGCTGTCCCCGGACGCGATGCTGAAGGACAGCTGAGAGTTGGGACCTGGTTGGGGAGGGAGAAGAAAGGTAGATAATGTGACTTCCTTCCACTGAACTAGGTATTCATATTTCTGGCCCTGTTTCCACAGGAAATTTTCCTCATTTTCCTACAGAAATGAGGACTGTACAACCACATTGAGTGTTCAGCCTCTCCACCATCATTTTTTGAATCCATCTGCTAATTTTAGCAAAGTTTCACAGTGGAGCAGAAGCCTTTGAAATTATTCTTTTCTGACAAGATAATATTCATGAAAGAGAGAGGGAGGATGTTAATCGGAGAGGCCACAGAGGGAACGATTGGCAGGGTTCATCTCTGCTTTTCATTCAGCAGGAGCTCCATGGTGGCACCACAAGTAATTCTTCCCCATCTACAAGGGTTAGGGATAAAGGATTTGAAGGGTTTTCCTTCAGAAACCAAGACTCAGTAGTTCTCTGCTCACTGAACATCTGGTTTCCTCCGTTCTTCCCAGTTCAACTAAGCAACGTTATTATTAATGTAATTATTTCATGAATTTTTCCACTCAATTAAAAAAAAACCACAAGCAGAAACTCCCAAGCCTAGCTGGAGCAAGCCAAGAGTGAATACTGGGGAAAGGTATGCTTCCCATATATGGCATGGTATTCCAAAATATCAGATGAACAGCCCTCACTCATCTCATGATCAAAACATAACTAGCAATCATGGTCAGGGGAGAGATTTATCATTCCAGTAAGGGAAATACATCTTGAACCTGGACAGGGCTGCGAAATATCCTTAAATACTCCTTGTAGGAAACAATGTGTGGTACTGCATCAATTCCACAGTTCACTCTAAACAACCAATTATTGGGAACATCCAAATGTGGAAAAAGTTCTCTCCTCCTTCCATCTCACCCCTATTTTAATTAATTTCAAAAATTGTTCTTGTTTTGCATATTCAAGACTGTGTTTAGGATTAGTAAATTAACCAACCATTAGCTACTAATTTACACCTCAAACTAGCTTGTTCATGCAAAGAAAGCTGCCCACTTCACTGACTGCTGTGCATTTTGTCATTTTTACTCAGAAGCTCTTTTCTTTCTGAGTGAATTGCTTAGATAATAAAATTATCCCTGCATTAGATTTATTAATCTCTGCTGTTTATTATGCCCAGACTTGAGAAATCTAGTCTTATGTGTCTTTTCCCCAGTGGCTACTGTAATTGGCATCTTTCCCTCTCTCTCTTTTTCCTCCTGTAGGAGTCCAATTATAAAATGAATAGAACCAAACATGAAAGACAAAATATTTGAATGCAATTAAAGAAATTAATACATTTATTTGCCAGATTAGTGTTTCTCCATTACTTTGATCAAGTGAAGGACGGTGAAAGTTTAATGCTACTCTGCTTTTTGTTCAGCTGTATTTTCAAATGACTAATTATACGTATGAAAGTCTTGATTTCAGTAAAGTACTTTCTGGCAATTCAAGATTTTTGGAGATGGGTAGGATTTGGGTCCAGCAAAAGAAAATAACTTTTAAAAAATACTCTATTTCCCACTCTCCCTTCCAGTGTTTTCTATGGTGTTTATTCCTAAGAAAAAATTAGTTTGTTATTCCTTATCTCACTTCCATGAACATTTCATTCTTTGTCCTGTATTCTCATAGGTTTCCATGCTGCTAATGCTTATATAAATTAAACTATGAAACAGAGGAGTTGCCTAAATATCAGTGGAGGCAGGAAGGGCACTTAATGAACTATTCGCTTTTTTTGAACACAGCATGCCAAGCTGGCATTGTGCACATCGGCCATCCCCCTTCCAAGGTTTGGAGCAGGGCTTTTCTTAGGGAGAATGTAGGGACATCCTCTTTGCTGAACCTTAGGTTTATTTAATTTGAAGGTTCATCTGATAAAACACGGAAAGACAGACATGGAGTCACCATTTTCATGATAACACTCTTCTAAAGGGTTTTGTTTCTGTTTTTATTTATTTACTAATAAGACTAAAAAAAAAAAAAAACCAACAAAACTACTTCCCCCCTGCCATTCTATAAATACCTGTAGAATTCAGCTGGGAAATTACACCAGCTTTGCTTGGAGGAATACATAACCAAAATTTTAACAAATTGACAAACGTGCGTGTGCTTTCCTCAGAGATTTTTCCTGTTAGTTCTTTGTTGAAAGAACAAAATCTGAATTTCAAAATGAGCCAGTTTAAGGTGCCTGAGTTCTTAAGTATATATTATTATATTATTAAATATCCAAGAGCTGTAGCTGATATTTGCTATGGGCCTATACATGAGAGAGTCCAAGCTGAGATAAACAGCTGCTGTTTCCCAAGGGGTGTGCTGAACAAGAAAATGAAAATTGAAGCAGTTTCACTATCACCATGTTTCTGGTTTTTATCAGTGTTTATCCTAAAAAAAACAACAGCCATACCTCATTTTAAAACAATGTCTTTTCAGAGCTCTTTCAAACTATAGGATTATGTAGCATAAATAATCAACGAAATTATATTTGTATTGAGTGCATTATCTGTGAGCACATGGAGAAGAGTATAATACTAGCATTAGCTATTTCTGTGCTCTAGATAAACATAAGACAACACAAGATAACAAGTTTGGTCTTGAAAGAGAAACAACAATAGATCATAACATTTGCTTAAGTTACAGTCCTATGGGAGAACTCAACCTGGCATGCTCTTGGAATGATATTTCTGCCCTATTAATTTTAAATCCAGCCTGCTAGAAAAACAAGTATTCCAGAAAATATAAAAGGCAAGATATCTGACTTCTCGTTGCATTGCTCCTCAAGTACTCATTTGCCTCCTTGATAACTGAGTGTGTGATGAATGTGAATTGATATGTCAGTGCTATGATATAGTTCCCATCCACTGTGCACAGATGGAAATTAATGTATGAGGTGCAAGAGGAAAGGAAAACAGACTCGTAACAGCAAAGTGAAATTAACTTCCAGAAAGGCTTGAAACCAAGTGCCATAGTCCTGACAGGAAAATAAGATAGGAAAGAGGAGACAGACACAAACCCATTTTATCTACAAGTCAGGAGGAACAATCCCCTCCCCGGGTATGCATGATACAAGCACAAGGTCCTCCTCCAACTTGTTTAGTTTACGTAAAATAAAAGCCTTAACAAGTGTGGTGAAAGAGAGATTCATGCAAAAACAACCAGTATCACAAAGTTATGACTTCTGATTTGTTGGCTTAGCTTATGGAATCTCTTCTCCCTTCCTCAGCTCGATCTCAAAACCAGTTACACAATTTTTACCATGGAAAGTTCCATCCACCAGCACAAAATTTATCTCCCCACAGAAATGCTGGAGTCCAACAATGCAGCATTTCCTGAGGAAAAACTGCTTTGCTGAACAATCTTGATAGGTTCAGTCAATTTAGGTGCACAAAGCGGGATTCCTCGAAGCATGTAGGTGCTCTGTCCTTGAAGCACATTTCAGAACATTCCACGGGCTCTGCCGAGCCCCTGTCAAGTTGAGAGAAGACAAGGCTGCTCAACATGTCACAAAAATAACCTTCACCTGTAAAGTCACTGTGAGTTATAAAGAGTTTTGCATTAAGTTACACAGAGTAATGTCTGTGGACACTTCAGAAAATGTGGTACACGATGGAATACTGTTTATGCATTTTATAGTCATATTCTATAATTCTTCTTGCTTGGGCACAAACTATATGGCAAAATGGTTAAGCAAGCTATAAAAATTGTACCTGTTACATTCAACACATTAACACCCTCTAGATGCCATAAATAATCCCAATATTAAACCTATTTCAATGACAAGTTTTCCTAAGATCTCCTTCAATATGTTTTTTAACCTCCACTATCAAGAACTTGTAGATGTCAACTGTCTTCACGATAGACTTAAAAGTTATAGTGCATTTAAGATGACTGCAGATGACATCTGACATTACCACAACCCTCTTCAGAATTTATAACAAACTTTCAGAAAAAAAAAACTTGGCAGACTTAGGTCTAATTTAAATGTGAATTTAAGCACACGAGAGCAGCAACTTACAGGTAGCCCTCATTTTCCCTTCTTTTAGTAAGTTTTCTAACACACTGCTAAGGTGAAGCACAGATTTACCACCACAGATACGGAATGCCAGGGAACTCCTACCGTCATCGGCGTCGGTGACGCTGAAGTTGAGGATGGCGGATCCCGGGGGCAGGTTCTCCATCAAGGAAGTGCTGTAGGAGGCCATGCCAAACAGGGGCGGGTTGTCGTTGACATCCAGGATGTTGAAGTACACCCTGATGGCTGTGGACTGGCCTCCCCCATCCTCAGCACGGACGGTGAGGATGTAATACTGCTGTGCTTCGTAGTCCAGGGCCCGGGTCAGGTTGAAGACCCCGGTGACGGGATTCAGGAAGAAGATTCCCTCTTCGTCATCCTCGCTTATGGTGTACGTGATCTCCCCATTGACGCCCGAGTCGTCGTCGGTGGCAAGAATGGCTGCCACCAAGGAACCTGCGTGGCACAAAGGCAGAGCACCATCAGGCACTTGCAACAGGAAAGAGCCAGCTCAGCATCAAGCAGATCCACAGATGAGAAATGCCCTCCAAGAGAAAGGAGGCCTTTCTCAAGGAGGCCTTTCTCAAGCCTCAACACTGTCAGAATAACTATTGCAAAAGGTTTCTCAAAGCTGAAAGGGACATAGTATTATTCCTTTCACTCAAACACTGTAAGAAATGGCCAGGAATGTTTTTTATATTTATGCAGACTAAATATCAACAGGGGCAAAAATACCTTTTGTCCTGCAAGGTATTGCCTTTCTATGGCACATAGGACTCTCATATGACTCTCCCTTTGCCACAGACAATCACAAGTTCTGGAACCTTCTAGATATTTCTTTCCAAATGCAGAACCCAGTATGTGAGTACAAACCACATAACCCAGCCCTGCTTTTTGAAACAGTGCCTTTGCAGGGTAACTGTGGTTAGAAAACTAGAAACCCTATAGGGGTCTGTTCTCCACTGTTTTCTGAAATTCAACGCCCTGTGAATTTGTGCCAGTGTTTTCATTTCTGCATAGCTGATCTATCTGACTGGAGTTTGGAAATCAAGTGTCACTTTTTAGTATTTCGAACACTAATTATAATTAAGATCAGCTCACTTCCAAGAAAAGAAATCATTAAGTTTCCTTTCCCTGGAACCAGATGAACTACGTGCAGCACAGTTAACTACTTTCAAGCAACGTGATAATGAAAACTGCTTATATCGTCAGAACAAAAAAGACTGCTGTAACCCCCTTTAATCCAGCTGGATGTGCTGGTATCTTTCACTCCCATTTGATGATCTCAAGCTTTAATGTTTCTTTAATTGCGAGGGGAACGGGGATTACTCTCTGGGATAGAAAGTGGAACCTTGAAGAGGAAACCTCATGGTCCTTCCCCTCTGGGTGAGCCTGCCAGCTGCTCCCAGAGTGCTAGAGAGCAGAGCAGGAAAAAATGCAGTACTTTAATACAAAATCAGCCTATCTGATCCTTCAGCATCCATCACTGCTGTTCTGGGTATAAAGCACTAATGTACACCCTATAAATGATTAACAAGAGAAGTCTCATTTCAATGTGGAGGGAATTAGGCTTGCCTTTTCCAGGGTTACTCCTGCTGAAACAGACCGAGACTTAAGGCTCTGAGAGAAAAGAGCATGGCTGGGGATCAGCAACCAAAGCACTCTGCATTATGCAGACATCTCAATTACTTCCAGATCACATTCCTGAGGCACAGCTGATTGCACTGTAATTCTTTAATGCAAAACACTACAAAATTTTGGGACAGGGACTGTGGGGCATAGTGCAAAAGTTGGAGGCACGGGGGTAACCTTAGTTCTCCCAAACTGAGACTCCCACCCTTATGAAAACCCTAATAAGAGCTTGAAAGCTATCACCACGTTGTTTGCATCTCCTTGGTTTATTCATGTTTTAGAATAAGCTTCTGAGATGCTACTGGCAGATACTGCTTTTGTGCTAGCAATCTGTATAAAATCTTGGAAGCAATATTCATTTCTCACCTAGAGAAATGAGACTCCCACACTTATGAAAACCCTAATAAGAGCTTGAAAGCTATCACCACGTTGTTTGCATCTCCTTGGTTTATTCATGTTTTAGAACAAGCTTCTGAGATGCTACTGGCAGATACTGCTTTTGTGCTAGCAATCTGTATAAAATCTTGGAAGCAATATTCATTTCTCACCTAGAGAAATGAGACTCCCACACTTATGAAAACCCTAATAAGAGCTTGAAAGCTATCACCACGTTGTTTGCATCTCCTTGGTTTATTCATGTTTTAGAACAAGCTTCTGAGATGCTACTGGCAGATACTGCTTTTGTGCTAGCAATCTGTATAAAATCCTGGAAGTAATATTCATTTCTCACCTAGAGACGTGTAATAGAATAGAGCACAGTATTTGAAAGCTTCTTTTGATCAAAAGACTTTTTAGTTTACACCCCCCCTTTTAAGCATCAAAACACACTCTTGCATACGAAACCAGCTTCAAACGAAGAAAACAACCACTTGAGAGGCCAGTGGTTGTTGACACTCCACGTCCTGTTTACCTGGAGTGGCATCTTCTGGGATGTCAAAGGAGTACACTGGCTTGGAGAACTTGGGGATGTGGTCGTTGACGTCGCTGACGGTGATGTTTATCCTCACGTCCGAGGACTGCAGGCCGTCGTCGGCGCGGACCAGCAGGGAGTACTTGGAGCGGCGCTCGCGGTCCAGGCGCTTGGTGGCTATCAGCTCCCCCGACTCGGGGTCAATGTGGAAGCTGTCATCGGCACCGCTGATGATGGTGTACGTCACCAGGGCATTGGCTCCCTAAGCCAGAACAGAAGGGGTCAAACCGCCTCTTTCGCCAGGAAAACCACATCAGAACTTGCAGTAATTCAAGGATCGTTCCCGTAACTGCGCTTGGAGATTATTTTTCAGAACAGTTTCCTTTAATAAACAGCCTTCCTGCCCAGACTCTGCTTCAATCCCACATGCACACAGTTTTTATTTATGAGATGTGAAATGATGAGATTACCCAGATACTTTGTGCTCTACTCTTTGTAAGAGGATTTCATCTGATCAAGACCAAAAAACTCTTGTTACCTGTTTTAGTTTCAAACCAGCATCACCGAGCAGTGTGACATCTTAATAAGGATCAATGTTTATTCTTGTTTTATCTTTGAAGGTTAAATTAAATCCCTGCCAGTGGGATCAGCTCTGCCTGTTTTGCTGTCTAGAGATGGGATACATGGAGCAGGAGAGGGAGGGAGGACCTGGGGCAGCCACGTGGCAGCACTTCCAGCCACCACGCAGGGCAAGGGCCACAGCTCGTGGTCAGGAGAAACTCATGGAGGCTGTGCTTGCAGCAGCCCCCCAAAGGTCAGTTTCTGCATGGAAATGTATTTACCCATGTAAATCAAAAACCCCAAAGTGACAAATCACACATCATTAAAATCACAGTTCTGATCTCTCGGGTTGTGCTGCAAGTCAAAAGCATTTGCTTTTTGGGTCAAAAGATTTCATTTATTCTTGGGGGGGAAAAAGAAGCATTCATGTGGACTTTGAGCATTTTGGTTGAAAGGAAAATAAAGGAAAAGTAATGTTACATAGAGAAATGTGATGTACTTCTTTTTCCAAGGCAGGCTTAAGGATACTGAAGGTTTGGTAGCCTCTAACATCAGATACAGTATTCTAAACCCTGTGTGCTGATGGTGCCTGGGAATGCAAGCAGATATTTACCATGCCAGGCCAGAGCTCAGGTTTGACAGCTGAAACCTGCTGCTGACATGCCAGTGGCACTTCTGCAATGAACAGCAGATCAAAGAGGTAAGGCAGAAAGGAATTCTAGGGCTGTTTCAAATAGTCCTGCCTAAAAAAGCAAATTAACAGAGATAAACACCTGCTTGTATTTGTGAGAGGAGAGACAAGCATTAGTTACCTGACCTTATCAGAGTGCCCCATGCCAAACTTTCTCTCAGGGGGGCTGTTTCAAAGAGTCAGACTGAGCTAACTGATAAAAGGAAATTTAGAAACAAAGCAGGCTTCTGCAGGTGCCCAGACCTGCAGAACCGCATGCAGTGCTTCATCTGTGTGCTCAGGTGTGCCTAGGGGATGTCACACGCTTTCCTCCAATTGTGTGGCTCAGCCATCACATCTCATGAGAATTTTCAGAGGTGACCACATTCTTCACCCCATGTTTGACCAGCCAGAGCCCTTCTAACAGAGTGCAGGTAAAACCACAGCCATCTGTGATACTGATTTATACTTTGCCCTCAGCTTCAAGAAGCGAGGGGGGAATAAAAAAGTATCTCAGCCCAAAGCTGCACATCACTAGGAAAACTTGGGCTCTTTGTAAAGAGTTTGAGTTACAGATGTTCTGGCAGGGAAATTGAAATCATTCCTTTTGATAAAAACACTGACTGATTTCTCTCAAAGGCAACAAATCACTTCCCACTGGATGGAGTGCTTCAGAAGGGATAATAGATTAGGTGCAGTTCAGGAATGGTTAAAAAGTGGCTGGAGCATTATTGCTATAATCTTAGCTATATTTGCCATGCCACACCACAGAGTGGTAGTTCAGTATTTACTGCTTCCTAAAAGAAAGACAAGCAGCTAGAACTTTTGTTACACAAGTGCACCTTTCCAAAATCCTGGGTTTTGTCTGTATACCAGCCTGGAACAATAAAATAGAGGGAAAACCAAAATATTTACAATCACATTTGCACCATTCCAGGGGGTGTTCCCATGGTTCCCTCTGTAGTAGTAAGATTAAGTGCACCAATTAACAATCACAGGAAGACTAACCAAGCTGACACAAAAAAGGCCAGGAATAAAATTCTCCTGAGGAGGTTGAATTGCCCCATTGTCGGAAAACAACAAGTTGTTGTCAAGTGTAACTCTGTATTTTAATGACAACACAAACTTTTTGTATGATTATATTGACTTTTTAGTCATTTTCCTCATGGAAAGAAACAGTTCAAGCAAACAAAAATAACATTGTTAACATTTTTATAACTTAAGTTTCTAAAATAAATGAATGCATCAATAGCATGGTAGTTTCTTCATAGTACCTTATTTGCAGCATTCTCATAATAATGAATCTCAGAGGGCAAAATTCTTTTGCACACAGATTTACACACAGAGCACGTATTTCATCATTATTTCTTTTCCCCTCTTTTTGGTAAAATATAACCTTCTTTTGGAAGGGATAATATTGATATTTGTTGGGCATAGTCAAAGGGAAAGCAGCCATTATTAGAGTTTTACTTCTTCTCCAAGGCTTGTCTCAGATTAATTTTATTGCACACCTTGGAACTGGGCTCAACTACATCACCTTGCTTTCAAAGTTAGTTTAGACCTCCACAATACTGGACAGAACTTTGTGAATGACTGCCATGATTCCTAAGGCCAAGCTCACACAAAGGGATGAGGAAAACAGGTAAAAACATGTCCAGAATGGCACTTTTAGTACCAACATTCAAAACTGAAATCATGCTCCTACCTCATCAGCATCCATGGCTGTCAGCTGCAGTATTTTAGATCCATCTCCTATGTTCTCCTCTACGGTCAGGTCAAGCATGTCTGTGGGGAATACTGGTGGGTTGTCATTGATATCCTGAAGTGTTATTTCTACCTGTAAAAAGCAGGAATAGGAAAAAATTGGAGTGAGCACTGGACATGGATTGGACCTGAACATTACTAATAACACAGTTCTGAAAGAAATCAGGTAAATTGCTCTTAATGACATGAATTAGCACATTCCCAAATCACACCAACAATAGGAAAAGCCCGTCCGGATGATAAAATTCCACATTGTTATAAAATACTCCTAGGAAAACCTCTAACACAAATAAAGTTAATTTGACTCGTTGATAGCAACTGATTTTAAATGGTCCTAGCCTAGTTTATACTGGAAGAGATCCACTGATAGACTGTCATTGTAATCCTCAAAGTCAGCCCCTGGAGAATAACTGCCAAGTGCCGGGGCAGGAGATCGTTCAACCATTAAATGCTGCCTGACATAAAGATGAGGTGGTGTAAAATTCTCTCTGAAATGTTTATATATTGGCAGCTCTCCGTTCCGAGAGGGGGAAAATACACCCTTGCACTTAATATATTTTATAACAAATAATCTGCTTTTCTCTCTTTCTCAAAACTCTCCTCTAATTGCAAACATAAACGTTGCTTTAGGAGCACCCACTAGCATCTACTCTCCTTGACTATCCAAAACTGAACAAATGTTCTTTTCACATGCCATATTTGTATGCCTTTCCAAGTAAGAATGATAGTTCCTGAAAGATTGTTTTGTGATCTTTATCCCTAGTTTTTCATAAGCAAGATTGCTGCCCTGCTGATGCTAATTCAAAAAGATACAGAGCTACGTTTTCTCTTGTTGCTGGGTCTGGGACGTAATATTCCAAAATAGAAAAAGAAGACACAGCTTTTTTATATTTAGCATGGAAAAAAAAGTATGGTTTTGGATCCAAAATATTGAATAGTCACCAAACTCTGAAGACCCATTAAGGAGTAAATTAGTAGCTGAAGGAGCTGAGGAAGAGAGAAAGGTAAAAGGCAAAGGTATAGATGACGTAAAGAAGGCACCTGGATTGACAGACAAAATATTATTAATGCTACAGCATCTGCTATGCCCTTATCCAGAAGGATTCTCCAGGCACTCAGTTGAAAATATATGGATTGAGCTGCTCTGGATGTAACCAACACAGACATTTCTGGTGATCCAAAGTTTACCATTTCTACTGTTTCCAGTCCCCTGTCATAACATTTTCTTCTCTGTTCTGTTTTCATAGGGACCACCAACTGCCAAACTGTTCTGACTTGATCACCAGGATGATCCCAAACACAGAGAAAATACTACATTAATATTAGTGTAATATTAATATAATAGCTATACCTGCTGGAAGTGGAGACAGAACAGGGGTCTTTTATAGAAGGCCATTATTTATTTATCCCCTATTTAATCCCTTTGGCCACTCAAAAATGGTACACAAAACAATTCCCAGCCTGAGACAGATCAACCCAGAAGGTTTTATCATTAAATTTATATCCCTGACAGCAGAAGCAGAAGGAGTGCTGAGCAGAGCATCCCAAGCAGTGATTGACAACCACCTCACCAGACACAAACTTTCAGAGAAGAAACCAGCCTAGGCTAGTTTTCAAGGAGACTGGTGACAATTAATCACACATATGGGAGGGACATGACAGACATGACAGATGAAGGATTTTGCCAGCCCTCCTTGCCCATGGAACTGGCACAGCACACTCTTCCTGCTTTCCTCCCCAAAGTGCTGCGTTTCCCTAGACAGGGTTTCAAGGTAAAGCAGCTGCACAGCTCTGCAATCCATCTATTCCTACCATACATGTCATTCTCAGCTAATGTCTCAGCTGCGGGTGACATTTCACCACCAGAACCCATTTTCATGATGAGAGATTGCCCTTTGTACAAATCATATGAAAAATATGTGACAACTTCTGGGGGGTTTGGGATAGGAGCTGTGCATCGCCTACAGCTTGAATAATGTAAAATAGTGAGGATCCAAAAACCACAGATGGCTAAGGATTGGGGGACAAATAAGTTAATTATAAAGTCAGATTCCAGAGAAGTAAATAAAAAGAAGAATATAAGAGGAAATTTTATTATGAAAAATCAGTTTACAAGTAAAAAAAGAAACTGTATTTTATACCGAAGATGTGCTTTAGACGGAGGAAAAATAAGAAATTCTCAAATAAGGATAAGAATTCTTTAGAAAAGAACACAGCGTTTTTAAAGAGCGTTTACACCATGATTTATTACTTATCCACAAGGCTTAGATAATGTGTATTGCTTAATAATTCACCATTGGCTAAGTCTAATTAGCATCTGTGTCTAAAGCTATCTTTTTACTTCTGCTAGAATTTACTACTTGAGCTTACAAACAGAACTGCAGACCTGGGGAGCAAGATCCTTGGATGCAGAAATTTCACTGAAGTAATTACAGAATCATAGAATGGTGTGGGCTGGAAGGGACCTACAAGATGATCTAGGTCCACCCACCCTGCCAGAGACAGGGATGCCATTTACTAGACCAGGTTCCTCAGGGCCCATCCAGCCTGGACTAAGACATCTATGAAAAAAAGATTTGAGAAAAAAAATCCCATTTTCCCTAAAACAAGAGTCTGTTACATTTCATTTAAGGGAGGATCTCATATATTCTGAATGAGTTTGGATGTAAACTGAATATCCAGGAGCTCACAAATTAATTTCACTTTGACATCATTCCATAAATTCCAACATGAAGCAGAAGCCCATAGGACAGCCAAAACCACAAAGTCTTCCATTGTCACAGGGCACTGGAAGAGTGCAGAGTATCTTATCACACCTTTACTGGAGAAGAAAAAGAAAAGAGAAAATTCCAGAAAGCTTTAATCAAAGATCTAAACTAAACCTTTTCCCAACCAATTGCTTCTACCTTCCTAATCCCACTTCACATTTGCATAAAGAAATCAGTGTATGTCACTTTAGGAAATACATGGCTTGATTACTATCATAAGCTAGCAATTAAAAATGAAATGTAATTCTGCCCTGGACTTAACGAAGGCAAGACAAGGGGCTCGTGGTGGTGTCACCAGCTGTCACATTCAAAAGGGTCCCACAGATCATGTGCTGATCTCAGCACACATGATTCTCCCAGCTCACACTGCTGGCAAACCACCCACCAGAGACAGCAGCAAGTACAAGAACAAATATCTAGGAAATCAAAGGCCTTGAAACCTCAAATACACCACAGGGTGGAAAACAAGGGAGCTGAAGGGATTTATCCAAACCTTGGAAGGAAGGAACCATTACATGCCAATGCCTGTAGAACTGCAGGAAGCAACGTGCCCAGGCTACATGGAAAGTGGTAATTGCCACCCCCTTGTCCAAATCTACCCAAAATGAGGAATATTCTTCCCTGACCTCAAACTCATCATTCAGTGCAAATCTAGGATGCAAAGGCAGATACAAACCAACTACCTCACTGCACTCAAAGTACTGCACTATGCAACAAAAATTTCTGCAACTTTCCATCTGACAAATCCACAATTCCTATTTGTATCAACAGCAACTTTTAATACAGGACCCAGAAGTTCTTACTGCCAGGCACAGGACTTAAATATAATAAAACACAGAAACAGCAAAGATAGTTAAGCATCTTTGCACCTTTTTTATTCTCTAACTTGCCCTCTCCTGTGGTCCAGGCACTGATGGGGGCTTTGCTCCTATGAACAGCCTAGAATTTCTGCAGAAACCATGGGAACACAAATAGTTACAGACTCTCCCTAATCTGTTAAGACTGTGATGGAAAACTGATTAATAGATTCATAATATTGCCTTGCTTTTGTTGTTCAAGGGAAAATGAAAAAAATCAGAAGGCTTTGGTCAATCTACATGCACATAGATCTCCACAAACCACTCTACCTTTGTACAAATTCTAGCACAGTGCTTTTCCTTCACACATTTAATGCATCTAGAAAAAAAAAAAAAAGACTGAAAATCAAAGCTTTCCCTCAGAGCTTATTCTTCAGACAAATACACATTGTTTATTTACCAACCCTTGTAAAATAAACACAGGAATTTTACATATCAATTTCTATGCAAACCATCTTTGTGGTTTTTTAATTAGTTTTGTTTGTGTGCTTGTTTTATGTTTGACTCAAGCTAAGATGCAAAAACAGAGGCATACAACAAACCACAGAGGATCGGCAATATAGAAAGCCAAACAATACCACAAATTTCCCTGTGCATGAATCAAATTTCTCCTTCACACGCTTAATAACACTCTCACAATGATGCCCTGCCCCTGCCACAGTTACAGATGGCCAGCCCATCCTCATCTGTGACAATTTGATTGCTGCAGCCTGTTGTCACAGACATTTTAAAAGAAGAGGAAGTATTAATTGCCTTGATCTTGTTAGGATTCTTATTTGCTGCTCAAATTAGCCTCTTGTGTTTTTTTTTTTTTTCCTCCCTAAACAAATTCAGAACAGATTGAGGGAGGCAGCACTCACCTCAAACAGTTCTGCCACAATTTACTCTGAATGTAGATGTTAGAAAAATAGTTCTTTCTCCATTCAGATAAACCTCAGCTGTTAACAGATATAGGAATCATAGCAAGACCTCAAGTTTTAAAGCACACAGATCTATTAAAGCATTTAGGACATAAACTATTCTTCAGCTTATTCAAACTAATTTGTTGAATTAAGCTGCTAAAAGATGAAGTTTCACTTCTCAGAGCAAAAACACCAATTCCACTTCAAAAATACTAGTACCCCAGGTAACTATTACTGAACAGGCTAGACAAGTTCCATGGTCAACATAAAAAGCTTAAAATGAGAGTTTTATTCTGGAAAAAGAAATTATTTTAGTGGCTGGGTTTATGAGCTACAAAGGTATGTAAAATAAAACATCACCCTGCAAGGCAGTCTGCCAAATTCTAACCAATCATAACACCTTCCATAAACCAATGGCTTCACTTGGCCAGACCCTATCCTTCTGTTTTACTACAGTTATTAACATTTAGTTTTCTTCTGTTCCAAAGTCAGGAGGGTTTACAGACAGAACAGCTTCCTGAGGTTCTTCCACCTATCAAATGACAACGAGAGGAGGAAAAAAGATGACACAGGAAACATGAATGAGCTCACGTGGCAGCAGCAAGTTTCCCTGGGAGTCCCCAAAGAGCAATTCTTGCTTGGAGCCACGCTATCCATGGCACACAGCGGATCAGAGATCTATAGATAGAACACGATCTGAGAAGGGAGGAACTCCCAGATGCCTCACGCATTTGATGCCTCTTCAAAAGCTACAACTATTTGATTAAAGATCAAACAGAGTGCAGAGGCAACAGCTTTTCTCTCAGTTTATATGGTGTTGAGTCATTCTTCTTCCCTTTGCCTGCTGCCGTGACGTTCACTGCCTCTCTCAGGAGATACCCTCTAATAATCCACGAGCAGCATCGCCACAAATCACCCTGGAGACTTTTGTTCATGCCTAAGTTATTACATGATCCTTCATCTTAACACAAAATTAAGGAGCTTTTTCTTCTTTGCTGGAGACCAAGGCAGCACATTATCAATTTGAACTGAATAAAAGTAAAAGGATTTTATTTCCCTCTCCCTTGGTAAATATTCTAAGTAATATCATTCATGATGATAAAAGGAAAGAATATAAGTATTAATTCACCCCATCCATGTAATTGACTGAAGAACCTGGCCAACACTAGTCATTGTTTTTGTGCCTTCATCACTTCAGCCTTCTTCTTCATCCAGCAAACAATGATTCCCTAATCCTGGAAAACACACATGCATGCGTAGATTCCTTTTTTTAAATTGACGTGAGGAATCAGACTGACCACTCACACCAGTGAAGCTGTGGTCACACTCAGTGCTTAAGCACCAGTGCATGGGTGCTTCCTCTAAACTGGTGAGGCAAGGGAATGGGGAGATAAAGGATCAGAGTACAATGCATTTCTGGAAGCACATTTTCAGGAAAACAAGAAGAAGAATTGTCTTTGAAAGTAATAAAATTTTACATAAATAAATAATTTAATAAATAAACAAAAAACCCCATAGGCCATCTTTAACCAGTTTCCCACCTTACTCTAAATCACTAGGAAACAGTAAGTTCGAGGGTAAAATAATAAACACTCATGCTTTGAAATTACTTGAATACCCAATAATAGCAGAGCTCAGGAAGGTGGAAAACCTGAACTACTGATCATGCACATTTACAATTTTCACAACAAGATGGAAAGCACATTTATAAAGAAAATATCTTGGGACAAGGCTGAATGAGGCACCTGAATATCCCATTTTCCAGGAGGCAAACAATCCCAGCGCACGCTAGCACAATAAAAATCACATTAGTGTATTGTGCTGCAGGCCAGCAAGCCTGTTAAATGGAAATGTAATGTTGTTAAGAGTCCCACTATTAACAGGGGGAAGGTTGCAGCTGGGGAGAAAATATGGGGGGAAAGTGCTAAAAAGGCACTGTTTAGGAAAAGAAGAAATTTAAAAAGCCAGGTTTAAAAGACTTCTGATGTCTGAAGTCAAGCTTGATGAAAGACAGGATGTGAAAGCTGTCCTAGGCCCCACCACTGCCCACTTCAGTTGCCCCAAAGCAAATAAAGCATCAACCCTGTATACAAGACAACAGTAATTTAGAATAGGGATTATAGAATTGTTTCCTTTTACCACACAGAATCAGGAATTTCTACTGATTACCAGCCTTGAAATTGTTTGGAAACTTAGGGCTCAATGCACTTTGGAAACATGTTTCGCTTTGTCCATTAAAAAAAACATGCATGGATCCTTATAAATGTTATTATGATTAATATGTAGAGCTGGAATTTCCCAGGTAATTTTAATCTGTGGGCTCCAATACCAGTATTTTAACACTGCAGAACTCTCCTGGAGTTAATATCCTATTATGTAAAGTTTAGTAGGGTGACTTGATGTTTTCCAACCAAGACACTTTTATAAAGCATGGCTATAAAATGCTGGGGGATCAGAGTGATCAAAGCCACTGGGATTTAATTGACACTATCAGAAAAATCCTAGAATCACAGAATAATTTGGGTTAGAAAGGACCCCTCAAGACCATCTATTCCAGGCTCTCTGCAATGAGCAGGAACATCTTCACCTAGACCAGGTTGCTCAGAGCTCTATCCAACACTGAATGTTCCCAGGGATGGGAACCACCTGTCTGGGCAACCTGTGCCAGTGCTTCACCACACTCATAGTGGAAAATTTCTTCCTTATACTTAGGCTAAATCAGGTGTCAATATGCTTTCATCATCATTTAAAATTAAAATTCAAAAAGAAGCTACTTCTTCTGTTGTCCCTAAGAAATCTTGATCCTAGTGCTGCAAAGAAAAGGTGCAATAATTGTTTCATTTTCTCTCCTTTTTTTTTTTTTCCCTATCTGTTAAGGTGACCACTGGGAGTTGCACTGCCTGGAGTCTTGATTAAATGTTTCACTGCATCCAGAACACTTCATCATGCAGCATAGCCAAAATCTATTATGGCTTGCAAGTGACTCATACTTTAGCTATGAGAAAACCATAATAAAGAGCATTTTACATAAAAATGCCCAAAAGGTTGGTAATTCAATCTTGATTCTAAGTAGTATGCAAGGTCTCTGCATCCAGCCTGTGCAGACAATAAGGCATTGTCTGGAAATGTGTTACCTACTGTGGTTACATCTAACTTTTTTTTTTCCAAAGTCCAGATGAAAGACACTGAAAAGAAACAATCTTGTCCCAGCAGAAGGCCACCAGCCAGGACAGGACACTGACATTTCCAAGACAGAAGATTAAAAAAAAAGTTTTCCTAAAGGCAAAGCAAGAAATTCTAAAATTCAAATTCTTTCTGAAATCAGTATTTTAAGGTAACTTAAGCACAACATCATTTTCTGCTTCCTCAAAAGAGACACGGTCTCGAATGCAGCAGAGGGAATTAAAACTGGATTAGGGAAAGCACTACTCAAACCTTGGCTAATTTAACAAAGTAACAGCACGCTGACTTTAAAACACACATCAAAACATACAGAATCATAAACATGGAAACCCAGTATGATCCAACTTCACAGCAAATGAGAGATAAACATCAAATTGGTACAAGGGATAAAACTGATAAGAAATGCCACAAGCAGTTATTTTTCCCCTTCCCTCACCATCAGAACCATAATGAAACACAGGTTATTTTGTCAGTACTGGTTAATGAGTAACATGTATAGCTCAGTCAATATTCATACAGTTTTAAAAACACATTGATTGTAGGAATGATTTACTTTGAACTCCATTTTAACAGGACTAATTAGCACACCAGGACCTCTCCCAGGTGTGCCCAGAAACTGCAACCCAGTGGCACCAAGGTAGAGCTGAGCTAGCACTAGGGACCATGAAAAACTTCTCCACCCACCCATCCTTTCCATGGATGCTGGATATGCATATACACATGGCCCTACAGCCCTTCCCCAAATAACAGGGGTGACTTTTTCATAAAGATATTGCTTCTTCTGCATCTAGTACCACCTCTGGTCACAAACTCAATTCCAAATACCTGCCAAACTGACACAAACACTTGGCAAACACTTGCTAGTGAGGGTCTTTTTTTTTTTCTTTTTGGATTTTTTTTTTCTTAAAGCAGTATACATTTGGGACCCATTTGGCTTATAACTTTGCATTTAATTAAATGAGTTCTACTGCCATGTAATAAGAAATGGATTGAATCAGTAAGAACATTTCAGTCTGTGCCAGAAAAGAAAAAAAAAAGGTACAAGGATAAAGTCAGAAAATGCAAGCATTAGAAGTTCACAAATGGGAATGTCACACCTCTAAATTAAATAAATCACCTAATTAAACTTACAGGTGTGACATTTAAGACACATGCAGTCATCAGGACAATGTGACAAATCCATCCCATCACTGAAGGCTGCCCAAACAGCAAAAGAAAACCTCTTTACCCAGAGCCATGGCAGAAAAAGCAGTGCTACAGACACTAACACACTATATTCCCTTGCACTCACAGAAAACAATCTGATACTTAAGATATATTTAAGATTTATTTAAGATACAAGACTTATTTAAGATATATTTAAGATATGTGGCACCTTCCTCAGAAGAATTCCTCTAAGACTCTAAATAGACTTTAGCCAATAAAACACACAAGGCCAACGTGTTACTTTCCTGTTTCACATCTAGAAGTACAAGGGCATTTTATAGAAATGACTAAAGGTTTTTCCCCCACACAGTGTCAAGAACCTGCTAGCAAGGAACTGTCAGGGCTAGAAATTCCAAATATTTCTGCATCCTCCTACAAATTTCAGGGAAATGCCTTCTTCACCATATTCCTCTTTTGCAGACTACAGGCATGTGCAGCAGCTTCACATCTGGTGTCAGGGAGGGCCCCTTCCCTGCAGCCACAGGCCACTTGAGGCCAGAAAGGCTTTTTTTCTGTGGCCACAGATGGACCTTTTCATGTGGCTGCCCTCAGCAGAGCCAGCTGGCAATTGAGGCTACGGTGGCAGGGTCAAGAACTTCAACCCACTGGGCACACCAGCTCTCCTTTATTCTGCTTGCCTCCCATGTTTCAGAAGTTTTTATTTAGGCAGCTGGATCTTCAGGCATATCTTTCTTTCCCCAGTTATCCTTTTGGTCCACCATGGCTGTGGAACCTTTAGTACAGATATGAAGAAAGTCCCACGTGATAAAAGTAGGCTGATGCACTGTCTGTTGGACCAACTCCTATATCTGGACAAAAAAAGAAAGTCCTGCATGCCTCCAAAACCTAGTTTTTCTGCCCAACTAGATGCAACATGTCTACATTATCTCTTCTGGAAAAAATTGCTGTTTCTGGTGGCAAGGTTTTACAATAAAGCCCTTCTTGAAGCTGAATAAAAACCTCTATATTAGACTTTTACCAAACCATGAAGATTCAAATTTGCATATGACTACAAATGTTCATCTCCAAAAATATTCTATATAGCTGAATAACACATTTCTTCTGGCCCAGGAATGTGAACGGTGGCTGAAATTCCTTTTATAGAATTCTTCATGTAAGCCAACAATTTTTGTTTCCCTCACCTTTTGAATTTTCTTACTCAGCTGTTGGACTTAGGATTTGACACAGCAAATTTAGAAAATCAAGTATTAAAGACTAATTAAAAGATATTTTAAAAGACCTTTTGAAGCATGTCATTTCACCATATCTGTAAATACACACATGACCTTGTGCACTGAAGAAAAATCAAGTAAAAAACCCCAGACTTTCACAGAAATAGCTGGACTAACTGGAACAGTGTGCTTATGTGGGATTCTTACAGTCATCTTCCTTAATAAAGAATATGAAGTGTTTTATTTGAGCATAAATTCAGAGATTTGACTTTTATGTTTTGGTTCCTAAACATCCACTACATCTTCCCTAAATGCAGAGCCTAAATCAAACTATGAAGTTAAGCTCTCTGGCTGCTACAATCAATAATGAGAATTCTTAATAGCCCAGATCCTGACATATTCCCACATTACATCTCTCTCCTCCAGCACCCTGACTTTGCACCACAGCCAATCTCTCATTGACTTTTTGTATTTATTAATTGTTTTTATTGTGGATAGTCCTAAGCAAGCCCTGATTACTGGGTCAGAAATATCACCAGCAGCTGACAACTGTAACAAACCAAAGCCTCCCTTCAATCAAGTAAAAACTTGGAGTTCTGATAATCTTAGTAAACCTTTAGAGGGGAAAAAGAAAGAAGAAAGAAATACACTGGCACTTCTGCATATCTTAATTTCAGTGTGGCAGGAAGCAGATATACCACAAGAGAATGGTTCCCATGGTATTTCAAGCATAGGAGAAACCAAAGAACCTTTTCATGTTCGGGTCCCTGTCTGATGTCCCGACTGAAGTGACTCAGCTGCTCCTTGTACTACAGCACTTGGGTTTTTCAGTTATTATCCTGATTGTGCCAGATCTTTGATCCTTTGGAAGTTCACCACCACTGGTCATTACTACAAGTCTCTGGATATTTAAAATGTATGGGAGGAATTTTAGAAGAGCTGAGAATCACCAGTTCCCTTCTAAGGAACACAGGAAAAAAAAAAAAAAAAAACAAACCAACAAAACTGACCAAATCAGAATAAACGTTCAAGTGTAACCATAAAAGATTCAGAAATTCTTAACAGAGCTCAAGAATCCCTAAATACACAACTAAAAGATATAATTCTGTCTTTTGAAGATTGAAACTAAGCTCAATTTCCTTGTTTTTTCCCCTTTACTTCCTTTGATTTGTCTTCAGTAGGGTGTCTATGATGTGGCAGGGAAATTTTTTTTTTTTTAAAGTACATCTTTTCTAAAGATCTTGTAGGTTGCAATAATCTCAGTCTTTCTGGTTTTAACTGAATTAGAGGAGTGCTGTGTACTGAATGTACAAACTGGCCCACTATCCATGTGGAACAGATTAGAGGATGATCATTCATTGTATGCTCACAATTGAAGCATTTCAATAGTTTTATAGACAATTGAGAAAAAAGAAAAAGTATTTTGAGGACAAAATTTGAATGGCTTAAATGATTATATTAAAGGGCAGGAAAACAGAAACAGAGTAGGCAAAATTTAATACAAAAAACCCAAAGAAAGTCACACATTAACTCTTAGTAAGAAAATTACAGCAACAAACCTGGGCATCAGGGAGAGGTCTAAAAAACAGTGCTGAGGGGTTTTGTTTCCTGTACCATTTACATCCCCCCCTCCCTGCCAAGATTCCTAAATCTCAGCCTGGTTGCCTTGTTTGATTCTTCCATAAGGTGTGACACCTTATTTTATTTTATTTTCGTAAGCGCAATACAGAAGAATGTCACAGCAAAACTTTTCTGTAAAAAAAGTATTTTCTAGGTACAAGTATAATAAACCTGAAAGCTTTCTGAGAAAGCCATCAAGCAGCTGAAAGAAGGAAAATAAGGCAGGCAAAGACTTCTGAATAATTAAAAAAATGGCAACAACTCAAATGCCTCTGCTAGCTCATCACGTTAATGGAGACAAGAATATAATTACCAACATAATTTCATAATGAACAGCTGGTGATAGGGCAACAGGGACAGTATCATGCCCCACAGACATCATGGTGTGCTTTACATGGGATTTGTTTCTCTTACAAGCAATGGCATAGGAAGTAGAGATGCAGATGTTCTGTTTAAAACCATTGTTTTTTTGAAATATACTGAAAATAGCTGACCTGGCACAGGCTGCCCTAGAAACACACTGCTTGAAATATCAGCATTTGTGAGAAATGAATAATGGCATTTCTGCATTTATCAACAAACTTCCAGTAGACTTTCTCCAACATGATTAAAGGCATCTTTGTAATAATAAAATATCATGGTATCTGTCTTGCAAAGGGGAAAAACAAGGGAAGGAGGTATAAGGTGATGTGACTGGTACAGTGCATTCAGGGCAGATCTGGCTGCCAGCCTGAGCCCTCATCACTCCTTACAACACTCACTCAGAAAGTGACAACTTATCCAAAAGCTGTAAGGTCACTAACAACAAAGGCAGGAACTAAACCTCTAACAGGAAATCTCAGCCCCCAAAAGCAAGTGTCAACTGAAGTCACTCCTTCAGTCTTTCCTGTGACCAAACTATAGTGCAGAAAAGCAGGAGCTGTTACTTACCTTTCCTTTATGGTTTATGGATCACTGACACACTCCCTGCTGTTTGCTTTTACTGACATATCATATTTTGTCTCAAAAGAAGATAGTGTTCACAATTATGAACTGCTGGTGTATTTAACACATCTCCTGATAACTATTAATAGTGCATTTTCCCAAACATATTTCTTACATAGGCATCACCAAACAACACCCAGCAGCTTTCTTCCTTCTTGAAGCCCAGCAAGTCACAGATGCCCTCCAAGCAGGCCATGGCACTTCCCTGACATGAGATGGTATGCAAAATGCTGTACATACTTGCAATATGCTTCAGGGAGGAAATTACAGGCTATGAGTAGAGTAATTCAGGTTAAAATAACAACAGTAGAAAGAAATGAAGGGGGAATATTTGTAACAATGCTAACTAATGGCTGAATTCACATTTTCAGTTACCCTAAAACAAATCCCAAGAGACTCCAGCGAGGTTAATGCCTTTCTCTGCACATATGTACAGCATGCACTGAGGTACTTGGCAAACACTGCTGAGTGAATTAAAATGAGCCTACAATACAAGCAAGTTAGAAGGGTTAATTGAAACCTCTTTGAGCAGCAATGCAAACCCCTCAAATCTGTCAAAATTAATGAGAAAAGCCAGAAGAAACATTATGGTTCTGTCTAGACTGCCAGAACCTACCGTCTGCCTTGCATTAATAAATGCTATAGAAAAGAAACTCTGCTGTGAGGGTGGTGAGGCCCTGGCACAGGCTGCCCAGAGAAGCTGTGGATGCCCCATCCCTGGAAGTATCCAAAACCAGGTTGGATGGGGCTTGGGGCAGCCTGGGATAGTGGAAATTGTCCCTGCCTGTGATCTTTACTGTCCCTTCCAACCCAAACCACTCTGTGATTCACTTTATATCCAGCTCTGTCGATCCTGGTGTACAGGGCAACAAAAGCACAGGAAATCCTTTTATTTCTCGGGGCTTGATATCAATGTTATGCTTGGATGGCAGAGCAGCTCCAAATGGCTTTGTTGTGACAATGTCTGAGCTACAGAGCCACCTCTCCTCCCCACATCCATCCTGCCCACAAAGCCCTCACTGCAAACTGGGTCTGACCCACAGCTGGAGGGAACCAGGCTGAGCAAAACCCCCTTTGATTTCTCCCACAATCTATCAACTTCAGAGAGCAATACAATTGAGGCCTTTGATAATTATACCCTATGTCAGCTCTACAGCTTCTCCCATCTTAGCCCTTAGAGAAAAACAAGCAAAAGAAAAAAAAAAAAAAAAAAAAAAAAAAAAAAACAAAAAAAAAACATATTAAAAATA